>NW_026844700.1:1180610-1243110 GCF_025583915.1 Anolis sagrei ordinatus
AAGTAAAGCTGAAACCTGCTTTTTACCGGTGACTCCAGAGTCCATTATTCTTAGCTTCTGCGATCCTTCTGCTAGGCGCTAACATTAATTGCATTTAGTTCTGTATCTCTCTCTCAATTCCATCTGTTCCGCTCTTATACCAATATTTGGGATCAAAATATTGTCCCTTTTTTCAGGGATTCGTGATGGACATGCTGGCCTTCGTCCTTCCCTTCCTGTTGGCTACGGGCCACGGGCTTGGTTGCCACCTCCACTGTAAGTTTGTTAGAGACCCTAAATTGGGTCTTCTTAGGTCCACATCACGGGAACACGTAAGGAAGGAGACAGTCCCAAAAAAAGATCAAAAACAAGGTTTATTTTAGTTTCTTCATGAAGAAGACGGACAGCCTGGCAGCATACGCAGATGCCACCCTTCGAGTGACTGCCGCATCCCCTTGGCTTTTGACCACCGATATATAACCTCAAGTAAACAAGAACATTTTTGTTATGGAAAGTACTCTCTTTCCAGCCCCCTCCCTTGACATTTTGATAGAAAGTACCTTCTTGTACCTGCAGACTCTGCGCTTAACCACAACCTTAGAACTTAACCACAACACAACTTCCGACCTCTACATGTCACATCTTGTTTCTTAACAACATTTTCTTGTGTGTTGTTCTTTTTCTATAGAGAAAGGGTATATTTCTCTTTGGCTGTTAATTTCATTCAAAGTCACTTGCTTAGCATTTGCAAATTTCACTCAAAGACCCTTTCAATAAGTTCATTAGTAGTAGTAGTATTAACTTTATTTGTACCCCGCCTTTCTCCCCTTGGGGACTCAAGGCAGATAACAACCTCACACTTGGTTGCTGTGAGTTTTCAGGGCTGTCTGGTCGTATCCCAGAAGCATTCTCTCCTGGCGTTTCACCCACATCTATGGCAGGCACCTTCAGAGGTTGTGACGCCTGTTGGAAACTAGGGAAATGGGTTTATATCCCTGTGGAAGAATGTCCCAGGTGGGAGAAAGAACTCTTGTCTGCTTGAGGAAGGTGTGAAGGTAGAAATTGGCCACCTCTTCTTGCCCGCAGCCTTCAACGTGACCCTCAAGAGTGACCGCCAAGGTACCTGCCGGGCCAGTCAAACCCTCCAGGCTTGCGTCGGCTACTGCGAGTCCAGCGCTTTCCCTTCCAAGTACTCCGTCCTCTTGGCCAGCGGCTTCCAGCGCAACGTCACCTCCGTCTCCCAGTGCTGCACCATCGCCAAGATGCAGAAGGTGGGGGTCCTGAAGGCAGTGGTTCTCCACCTTCCCAAGGCCGGGATTTATAGTTCACCTACAATCCAAGAGAATTCTGAATTCCACCAATGATAGTATTGAGCTAACTTCCGTCACAGAACCCCCATGACTATCAGAAAAAAGGAAGAGATAATATTGTGCTTAGTAACATCTCAGTGTGAGAGAAGCCTCTCTGTGTGAGAGAACGCCTCAGTGGGAGAATAGGTCTCGTAAAGAGTGCAACCAGATTGTTTGACTACAAAGAGAAGCCTCCTAAGGAAGAGATGATATTGTGCTTAGTAACATCTCAGTGTGAGAGAAGCCTCCGTGTGAGAGAACGCCTCAGTGGGAGAATAGGTCTCGTAAAGAGTGCAACCAGATTGTTTGTCTACAAAGAGAAGCCTCCTAAGGAAGAGATAATATTGTGCTTAGTAACATCTCAGTGTGAGAGAAGCCTCTCTGTGTGAGAGAACGCCTCAGTGGGAGAATAGGTCTTGTAAATAATGCAACCAGATTGTTTTAGTACAAAGAGATGCCTCCTACGGAAGAGATAATATTGTGCTTAGTAACACCTCAGTCTGAGAGAGCCCTCAGTGTGAGAGAACGCCGCAGTGGGAGAATAGGTCTCGTAAAGAGTGCAACCAAATTGTTTTAGTACAAAGAGAAGCCTCCTGAGGAAAATATTGTGCTTAGTAACACCTCCGTCTGAGAGAGCCCTCAGTGTGAGAGAAGCCTCTTTGTGTGAAAGAACTCCTCAGTGGGAGAATTGGTCTGAGAAGTCCAATTGGTCCAAATCCCACTGAGACCTATTCTTCCACTGAGGCGTTCTCTCACACAGAGAAGCTTCTCTCACACTGAGGGCTCTCTCTCAGTCTTCCTCTCCTTTCTCCTCCAGGTCAAGATGCGACTGCGTTGCGGGGAGACCCTGCGCGAAACAGTGGAGCTCTTCACGGCCAAGGCTTGCCAATGCGACATGTGCCGCCTCTCCAGATATTAGGAGCGTACCATTTCTGCCGGCATCTTTTGTGCCTACTTTGCTAGCCTCAAAACATGAAATTGCATGGGAATCAAACCTTCTTGGGGTGCATCACAGGGTTGTGAGCAACTGAGGGGTGTACTAGATGGCCTCTGGGGTGCCCTCCAATTCTAGAGTAGCACGATCCACCTATATTGAATCAGTAGTAGTGGGGCTAACAAGTATGAGCCTGCCTCTTATTTGGAGAATTTATTCTGTTGCTGTTATTTGAGGTCAACTTCGTTTCCTTCCTATGAGATCCCCAAACATAAGTAATCAATAAGGAAATAAAATCAATGTATTCCAATGTAATTTGTTCATTGATTAAAATAAATATTTGCTGTTTTATCTTTTCCCCATTTAACAGAAGAGAACACATATTAAGAAAATGATGCTTATACATCAGGGAACACACTCAAAACAACATTTACATATTTTCACAATTGACGGTCGCGCAATGCGACTTAAGCAACGTATGTGGCAGGTACTGGCTTGTTCAGTAGACTCTCCTCTATAGTTCCATTTTGGTGGGAAGCCTTAAAGATGATCCAATCCAGAGTTTGGAATATGCACTCAGTTTTTCTATCTGTGTATCGTGTGTTCTTTTGTTTTTCTTTCTTTTTTTGTTAAATAATTTTTTTATTGTAATAAACCTTGAAAAAAGAAAATAGAATATCGAAAGAGTGAGAACAATTTTCAAATAGGAAAGTTTGGAAAGAGGAAAAATCAGGAAATAGATAAAAAATTGAGAGATAAAAGAAAATAAAAAAGGAAGAAAAATTGTAATAAAAGTTTTTTTAAAAAAATTAAAGTTAAAAAAAGAAAAAAGGATTTTTTTTGTTATTTTCTTTCTTTTTTTGGTTAAATTATTTTTTTATGGAATAAACATTGAAAAAAGAAGATAGAACATCGAAAGCGTGAGAACAATTTTCAAATAGGAAAGTTTGGAAAAGAGGAAAAAACAGGAAATAGATTTTAAAAATTGAGAGATTAAAGAAATAAAAAAAGAAGTAAAATTGTAATAAAAGTTTAAAAAATTAAAGTTAAAAAATGAAAAAAGAGAAAAAAGAAATTTGTTATTTTATTTCTTTTTCTTGGTAAAATTATTTTTTTATGTAATAAATCTTGAAAAAAGAAGATAGAACATTGAAAGAGTGAGAACAATTTTCAAATAGGAAAGTTTGGAAAAGAGGAAAAAACAGGAAATAGATAAAAACTGAGAGAGAAAAGAATATCAAAAAGGAAGAAAAATTGTAATAAAAGTTAAAAAAAGAAAAAAGAAGAAAAATTTGTTCTTTTTTCCCTTTTTTGTTAAATAATTTTTTATTGTAATAAACCTTGAAAAAAGAAAATAGAACATCAAGTGAGAAGAATTTTCAAATAGGAAAGTTTGGAAAAGAGGAAAAAACAGGAAATAGATTAAAAAATTGAGAGGGAAAATAAAATAAAAAAGGAAGAAGAATTGGAATAAAAGTTTTTTAAGTTAAAAAATGAAAAAAAGAAAAAGAAAAAAGATATTTTTTCTTTTGTTTTTCAATTGACAATCAAACCGCATTCTCGTCAACCCGACAAATTGAAATTAAAGCAAATTCGGTCCGGCAGCCCATTTTTCCATTTCGTACTTTGGATCCGAGTCTAAAATTGAAATACTGACCAATGCGGCCTTTTTCGTTTTGGATACCCGATTCAAATTCAAATAGCGTATGTTCGATTAATTTTTGATGGTTAGTTGAAAAATGAAAGAACGTGCGATGCTTGGATTAATACGGCCCTCAGTGTTTTGTATTTCGGAATAAGATAACTGAACTTAGACGTTAAAGTGAACATTTAAATAGCAAATAATATGTAATGTTTCACATGGACTTAGACATGTTTCATCTTCCATACAGACTTTTTCTTCATTTTATGTGGTCTTCAAATAGGAAAGAGAGAGAGATTTTTTTGTAAAAAAATGGTTTTGATTTATTTGTTTTCTGTGTGAAAAAAATTGAAAAGTATGCCGTTTACAAAATTTCATAAAACAGTTCATTTGCATTAAATGCAAATGGTTTGAAGAATAACGTCAGGCTCAATGGGTCCGCCCCTACACATTTTCCTCTTACCCAAATCTGTCCACCTTTGCAAAAAGTTTGGACACCCCCAGAATAGAGATATGGGGTGCTGGGCCTCAACGTTTTGCGCCCGAACAGGGGCTCAGACAGGGACTCGGGAAAATTCTCAGTGTTTCCCTTTAAGACCTCCTGTTTCTGACTAGAAATATTGGGTCACTGGGCCTCAACACTTTTGGCGCCCAAATAGGGGCTCAAGAAAATTCCCAGTGATCCCCCCCCCCCCCGACAGATGGCCAGAAATATCGGGGCATTGTGCATCAACAGGATCCCGACTCCGAAAGGGTCAAGTGATGTTAGGGAGCCGCCCGTACACGCCAGTCATCCTTCAGAGGGGCAGGTAGAGGGAGTACTCTGAGTGGGCCCCCTTCTTGGCAGCGGTCTTGGCGGTGTGGCCAATCATGGGCAGCTTCTGGGCGTAGCGGGAGTGATGTTAGGGAGCCGCCCGTACACGCCAGTCATCCTTCAGAGGGGCAGGTAGAGGGAGTACTCGGAGTGGGCCCCCTTCTTGGCGGCGGTCTTGGCGGTGCGGCCGATCATCGGCAGCTTCTGGGCGTAGCGGGAGACAGGGCTGGGCCCATGGTGCTGGACAAAGCGGGTCTGGAAGAGCCGTCCTTGGCACCGCCGCTCTACTTGCCGCCCGGCGATGACAAAGCTGAACCGCGGTGGGGCGGCACTCGGGCTGAAGCGGCACTTCTGGAAGACCTCGCGCACCCCTGGGTGGCGGGCCGCGCTGACTCCGCCGCCGCCCCCACTTCGGACGCGGGCCAAGCTGGCGGATCGGTGCAGCGTTGACCGCCCGCTCGAGACCGCCTCCTCTTCCTCGCGGGGGCTGATGTTGGCGGTCAGCTGGGGCATCTTCCGCGCAGCCGTCATCTCGAAGGCCGGGAGTTCTTTCTTAGTGTCCAATGGCTTTGGGACACCGCTGGTCGGTCGGTCCGGAGGGCACGGCCCGGAGCCCGTCCCAAAGCGGGTGGCCAAGCTGTCCCCAAAGAAGCAGTACAGCTCCTTATAGATTTCGTCCAACGGGACGTCCGGCGGGTTGGCCGGGATGGTGCCGGCACCGGATTGGAGGAGGTGGCTGGCGATGCCGAAGCCGAGCTCGACTTGGGGGTCCTGGAGGGGGCTGAGCCATGGGCAGCCCTCCGGGGCACGGACACCCTCCGCCTGGGCCGGAAGGGACTGGGTCTTCATCTTGAGCAGGCGCTCCACCGCCACCTGCAGGAACGGAGCAGGAACAGCACCGTGGGAAGTGTTAGCATTCCTCTCCAGCCATCTTTGGCAGTCCCTGAGTTACAAACATTTGCCTTACAAATGACTCCTAGTTAAGAACGTAGGGCGCTGAGACAAAAGGAAGTGAGAGGAATCTTATATATTATTAATATTACTTCCTTAGAAGACTGTGGCCCACACCAAGGGCGGATCAGGACCAAACTTGGCACACAGAGGCCCAATGGCCCACTTTACAACCTGGTGTGGTTCAGGGCAGGATGGGACACGAATGATGGGATTTGCAGTACCTTCACACAATTCACTTCCCACAGAATATTGTAGCCCCTACAAATCACAGACCGGGCCCAAACTTGGCACACAGAGTACTCATGGCCCACTCTACATTCTGACGCAGTTCTAAGGGGGGTGGACCATGGATGATGGGACTTGCAGTACCTTTACTCACTTACTGAAACCACTGCGACCCTGAATCAATGATTGATCAAGACCAAACTTGGCACACAGAGCCCCCATGACCCACTCTACATCCTGCTTCAGTTTGAAGGAGGATGGACTTTGGATAATGGGACTTGCAGTACCTTCACTCACTTACTGAAACCACTGCGATCCTAATCCAATGACTGATCAAGACCAAACAGCACACAGAACCCCCATGACCCTATCTACATCCTGTTTCAGTTTGGAGGAGGGTGGATCATGGATGATGGGACTTGCAGTACCTTCACTCTCTTACTGAAACCACTGATACCCTCATCCAATGACTGATCAAGACCAAATTTGGCACGCAGAGCCCCCATGGCCCTATCTACATCCTGCTGCTGTTTGGAAGAAGGTGGATCATGGATGATGGGACTTCAAGTACCTTCACTCACTTCCTGAAAACAATGCAACTGTCATCCAATGACCAATAAAGACCAAACTTAGCAAACAGAGCCCCCATGACCCACTCTACATCCTGCTGCAGTTTGAAGGAGGATGGACTTTGGATGATGGGACTTGCAGTACCTTCACTCACTTACTGAAACCACTGCCACCCTCATCCAATGACTGATCAAGACCAAATTTGGCACACAGAGCCCCCGTGACCCACTCTATATCCTGCTGCAGTTTGAAGGAGGATGGACCATGGATGATGGGATTTCAAGTACCTTCACTCACTTCCTGAAAACAATGCAACTGTCATCCAATGACCAATAAAGACCAAACTTGCCATACAGAACCTCCATTATCCACTTTTTCTAATAACCCGGGCAGCGCCAGGTCCCCAAGTTAGTAAATAATAAAGAATAAACTCTTAACTCCCTCAGGAAACTAACTTCCTCCTGACTAAAATCCTTTTACCTCAAACAGTCCTTTTCCTGGGATCTGTTTATAATCCCTATACCAACTATTCTTCCCTAATCGCTCTCCGAACTCTCTAACTCTTTGGCTTCAATGACTTCCACACTCCTCCTAACTTCCTCCTTCAATCACCAGAACCTGCCCACTTTCTCACAGCCAATCACAAAGGTTCTCCACATTTCCCTCCAGGCTGCTTCTGAGCTCCGCCTCCACTAGGAAATAACTAACCTAAGATGGCTGCCTCCAGGCACCATTACACAAAATGGATGCAAAAAAAACAAAAAACTGGGCCTATTTCCTGAGCTTTTCTGGTCTAAAGGTAGGCAATTCCAAATTTCCCTCCAGGCTGCTTATAAGCTCCGCCTCCACTAGGAAATAACTAACCTAAGATGGCTCCCTCCAGGCACCATTACACAAAATGGATGCCAAAAAAACAAATCTGGGCCTATTTCCTAAGCTTTTCTGGTCTAAAGGTAGGCAATTCCACATTTCCCTCCAGGCTGCTCCTAAGCTCCGCCTCCTGTTTGAAGGAGAGTCCCAAACCTTCTAAGGTGGTGTCCTTGATCTACTGAAGAAGGTTCCTCCATTAAGGACTCACCAGGATGGCCCCGTAGACCTTGTGCCCGTCAGCCTTGACCTGAGCATTGGAGACAGAGTAGTCGTCCAGCACAGCCTGGAGGTTCGACCAGTAGGTGGACAAATGCGGATAGAGGACCCGTTCCACAGCCTGAGTGGAAGAGAAATGGGAAAGCCAACGGTCAACCTTCTGGGTCCGCCCAAGGGACGAACCACCTGTCCGGAAGGGAAGAGAGCCTCACCTTCCATCCCAAGGCGTGAAGCCCCACCACGGCCCCGTAATGGGAGCAGAGCGGCCGGACTGGGTCGGCCAGTACCTTCTGCAGCGAGAGCAGGATCTGCGGGAAGAGGCCACCCACCAGGTCACCGTGGGTCCTGCCAATGAAAAAGAAAGGACTTCCATATCAAGACTACCAGTTGCCACCACAAGTTCCACCACGAGACGATGGAGGAGCTCTTACATGCATATGCGCTCCCCTCACAGCTGCACGCATGCGCTCTGGTGGTTTCTCCTTTTATTAAGGATTTGTAAGTTGTTTTCAGTTTTATTTTATTTTTTTATTATTGATGGTCACACCTTGTATGGTGAGGACTATTGTTGCCAAATTTGGTGGGTATTGGCCCAGCGGTTCTTTTGCTTTTAAGCCACTCACGACGACATGAGCATTTTTATATATATAGATTGTATGCATATTTATCTTGTAAGCTGCTCTAAGTCCCCTTCGGGGTGATAAGGGCAATATAAGTATATGTGATTAACTGAATGAAGAACAAGTGTGAGTATGAACGAGTGAATGGGTTACGAGTGAATGTTACAGGTATATGTGATGATGAACTGAATGAAGGAGTATGAATGAGTGAATGAATGGAGTACGAGTGAATGTTACAAGTATGTGATTAACTGAATGAAGGAGTGTCAGTATGAGTATGAATGAGTGAATGAATGGAGTACAAGTGAATGTTACAGGTATATGTGATGATGAACTGAATGAAGAAGGATGGTGAGTATGAACGAGTGAATTAATCGAGTATGAGTGAACGTTACAAGTATCTATGATGATGAACTGAATGAAGAAGGAGTGTGAGCATAAACGAGTGAATGAATGGATTATGAGTGAATGCTACAAGTATATGTGATTAACTGAATGAAGGAGTGTGAGTATGAGTATGAACGAGGGAATGAATGGATTATGAGTGAATGCTACAAGTATATGTAATTAACTGAATGAAGAAGGAGAGTATGAGTATATGAACGAGGGAATGAATGGATTACGAGTGAATGTTACAAGTATATGTGATGAACTACTGAATGAAGGAGTGTGAGTATGAGTATGAAAGAGTGAATAAATGGAGTACGAGTAAATGTTACGAGGATAAGTGAATGAAGGAGTGTGAGTATGAGTATGAACGAGTGAATAAATGGAGTACGAGTGAATGTTATGAGGATAAGTGATGACGAACTGAATGAAAGAGTGTGAGCATGAACGAGTGAATGAATGGATTACGAGTGAATGTTACGAGTATATGTGATTAACTGAATGAAGGAGTGTGAGTATGAGTATGAAAGAGTGAATAAATGGAGTACGAGTAAATGTTACGAGGATAAGTGATTAACTGAATGAAGAAGGAGTGTGAGTATGAGTATGAACGAGTGAATTAATGGAGTACAAGTGAATGTTATGAGTATATATGATGATGGACTGAATGAAGAAGGAGTGTGAGTATAAACGAGTGAATGAATGGATTATGAGTGAATGCTACAAGAATGAAGGAGTGTGAGTAAGAGTATGAACGAGTGAATAAATGGAGTACGAGTGAATGTTACAAGGATAAGTGATGATGAACTGAATGAAAGAGTGTGAGCATGAACGAGTGAATGAATGGATTACGAGTGAATGTTACGAGTATATGTGATTAACTGAATGAAGAAGGAGTGTGAGTATGAGTATGAACGAGTGAATTAATGGAGTACGAGTGAATGTTACAGGTATATGTGATGATGAACTGAATGAACGAGTGTAAGTATGAACGAGTGAATGAATGGATTATGAGAGAGAGGGATGATGGAAAGAGGGCCAAATGGGGAGGACGCAGGGGACCAAAAAGGGGGCCACCGACCGGAAGATGTGTCCGAGGAGCATGGCGGCGTAGTCCCGGAGGGTCCAGTGGTCGTTGAGGGGGTTGATGGAGGCGGCCAGGGGCTCCAGGACGCAGTACATGACGCTGGCGATGAGGCTCTTGACGTAGGAGCCCAGGTACAGGTAGGGGTTCTGGATCAGGCTCCGGGCCACGTGCAGAAGGCGGCTCAGCTGCTCCAGGTCGTGGCTCACAGACTTCACCTGCCGGGAAGCGGGGTGGAAGGCATTACGACCATGCCAGGCCATCCCCTAGTTACAAACATCTGACTCATAGTTAAGAACGGGGTTGAGACAACAGGAAGTGAGGGGAATCTCATATATTAATATCTTTTACATATTGCCTTATATACTATTAGTGTTTGTATATATATATATATATACACACACACACACACACACAAACACACACACACACACAAGCGTACACAAGTAGTCCCCAAATTACAAATGAAGTGAGAAGAATCTTATATATTATTACTATTATTATTATAGTGCATACACACATACAGGCAGTCCCAAAGTTATTATATTATATTATATTATATTATATTATATATTATATTTATACTCACACACACATATATATACACACACTACAAAATACAACTTACAAACAACTCTTAGTTAAGAACAGTGCTCAGACAACAGGAAACGAGAGGAATCATTAGTATTATTATATTATTATAATAACATATAATAGTATAGCAATACTAATAATCTTGTCTCCTGCACTGTGCTTATAATATAATATAACATAATATATTGTATTGTATGTACATATAATATTGATAATATTATAATGTAATACAATATAATAAATACAATATAATATATAAGTATTGTATATACATATAATATTGACAATATTATAATGTAATACAATACAATATAATATATTGTATTGTATATACATATAATATTGATATTATAATACAATATAACACAATATAATATAATATATTGTATTGTATATACACATAATATTGATAATATTATAATACAATATAATCCAATATAATATAATATATTGTATTGTATTTACATATAATATTGACAATATTATAATGTAATCCAATATAATATAATCCAATATAATATAATATATTGTATTGTATATACACATAATATTGATATTATTATAATGTAATACAATACAAAACAATATAATATATTGTATTGTATATAGATATAATATTGACAATATTATAATACAATATAATACAATACAATATAATATATTGTATTGTATATACACATAATATTGATATTATTATAATGTAATACAATACAATATAATATATTGTATTGTATATACATATAATATTGACAGTATTATAATACAATATAATACAATACAATATAATATATTGTATTGTATATAGACATAATATTGATAATATTATAATACAATATAATACAATACAATATAATATATTGTATTGTATATACACATAATATTGATATTATTGTAATGTAATACAATACAATACAATACAATATATTGTATTGTATATACATATAATATTGACAGTATTATAATACAATATAATACAATACAATATAATATATTGTATTGTATATACATATAATATTGACAATATTATAATACAATATAATACAATATAATATAATATATTGTATTGTATATACATATAATATTGACAATATTATAATACAATATAATATAATACAATATAATGTATTGTATTGTATATACACATAATATTGATATTATTATAATGTAATACAATACAATACAATATAATATATTGTATTGAATATACATATAATATTGATAATATTATAATACAATATAATACAATACAATATAATATATTGTATTGTATATACATATAATATTGATAATATTACAATATAATACAATACAATATAATATATTGTATTGTATATACATATAATATTGATAATATTATAATACAATATAATACAATATAATATAATATATTGTATTGTATATACATGTAATATTGATAATATTATAATACAATACAATATAATTTATATATACACACACATACATACAGGTAGTTCCCGAGTTACAAACATCTGACTTGCAAATGACTCCTACTTAAGAATGTGGCTGAGACAATAGAAGTGAGAGGAATCTTATTATTATTATTATTATTATTATTATTATTATTACATACAGCACCATCTGGACCGGGCACTTCGCCAGGTTTGATTGTGGGATATTAAGACGCGTAATGGGGACCCCGAAGAGGGGAGGAAAGGTACCGGATCTGGGCCCTCCACCCTCGACTCACCCTATACTTTCAATGGAGGGATTACATTCCCCATCGTCCACCAAAAGTTGGACAAAGAGTGCCTTTTCCAGTGGAGACACTTTACCATCTGGGCCAGGCTGTTTACCGGGTTTGATAGTGAGAATAGTAGGTACATAATGGGGTGTGGATGCAGACTCCAGACTCACCCCACTCACAACATAGACAAAGTAAGGCAGGAGGGCCGCAATCTTCGGGTTGGTCTGCAAGTCCTGGAGGGCGACCTGAGAACGGGAGGAAACAGGGGCCAATATTGATCGCAAATCCTTATGGGGTCCGATAAAGGTCATGTAGGGCCCCTCTTTTGGCCCCTAGCCCCACCTTCATCAGCTGCGGGTCATCTCCCAGGACAGCCCGAGTGACATGCTGGTAATACTTCAACAGGTCGTCCGTCAAGGCGGAAACCGCACTCGGAACTGGGGAGAAAAACACAGCTTTAAGAATGCCTTTATTGAGATCCTACCTTTCTCCCAATAACAGCAACAACAACTATAATATTAATAATGGAACGGCGATTCAACCAACAAGACGATTTTATTGTTTTAATGCTCGTTGATGTTTAATTGTGGTTTTACTATTGGAATTGTTTGTATTGGCATCGCCGAAGACCATCAGAATATACAATATTTTCTGTTGGTCATGGGTGCTCTGTGTGGGAAGTTTGGCCCAATTCAATCATTGGTGGGGTTCAGAATGCTCTTTGATTGTAGGTGAACTATAAATCCCAGCCACTACAACTCCCAAATGTCAAGGTCTATTTTCCCCAAACTCCACCGGAGTTCACATTTGGACATATTGAGTGTTCGTGCCACGTTTGGTCCAGATCTATCATTGTTTGAGGCGACAGTGCTCTCTGGAGGTAGGTGAACTACAACTCCCAAACTCAAGGTCAATGCCCACCAAACAGTTCTAGCATTTTGTGGTGGTCATGGGAGTTCTGTGTGCCAAGTTTGGTTCAGTTCCATCACTGGTGGTGTTCAGAGTTCACATTTGGACACATTGAGTGTTTGTGCCACGTTTGGTCCAGATCTATCATTGTATGAGTCCACGGTGCTCTCTGGAGGTAGGTGAACGACAACTCCCAAACTCAAGGTCAATGCCCACTGAACAGTTCTAGCATTTTGTGGTGGTCATGGGAGTTCTGTGTGGGAAGTTTGGCACAATTCTATCCTCGCTGGGGTTCAGAATGCTCTTTGATCGTAGGTGAACTATAAATCCCAGCCACTACAACTCCCAAATGTCAAGGTATATTTTCCCCACGCTCCACCACTGTGCACATTTGGGCATATTGAGTATTCATGTCAAGTTTGGTCCAGATCCATCATTGATTGAGTTCACAGTGCTCTCTGGGTGTAGGTGAACTACAACTCCCAAACTCAAGGTCAGTGCCCACCACACCCTTTCAGTATTTTCTGTTGGCCATGGGAGTTCTGTGTGCCAAGTTTGGATCAATTCCATCGTTAGTGGAGTTCAGAATGCTCTTTGATTGTAGGTGAACTATAAATCCCAGGAACCACAACTCCCAAATGTCAAGGTCTATTTTTCCCAAGCAGTATTCACATGTGGGCATATTGAGTATTCATGCCAAGTTGGTCCAGATCCATCATTGTTAGAGTCCACAGTGCTCTGTAGGTGAACTACAACTCCCAAATGACAAAATGACTCCCCCTTCCCCGATCCCACCAGTATTCAAATTTGGGCATATTGGGTATTTGTGTCAAATTTGGTCCAGTGAATGAAAATACATCCTACGTATCAGGTATTTACATGACGATTCACGAGGGGAGCAAAATGACAGTTATGAAGTAGTCACGAAAATCATGTGATGGTTGGGGGTCACCACCACATGAAGAACGGTACTAAGGGGTCACGGCATGAGGAAGGTGGAGAACCACTGGTGCAACGCGTGTAAACTTCCTTCATAGAGGCGATGGAGGAGCTCTCCTGCACATGTGCAGCCTCCCCAGCCCTGTGCGCATGCTCCGTGTTGTTTTGAATTTGTTTTGGTGTTTATTGGAATTGTGACGATTGTCGGTCATACCTTGGGGTATGAGGCGTGGTAGAAGGCCAAATTGGGTGAGATTTGGTCCTGTCGTTTTTTCCGTTTTTGAACCACTAAGGACGACGTTAACCTTTATATAGATATAGATTAAAATAAATTAAAATTTAAAAGTAAAATAATAATAATAATAATAATATGAAATGACCTTACCAGACCCCTGAGGCTCCAGGTTACCTTTCCCGTCGAGGTAGGAGACATGAACTAGGAAAAAAAGGGGGAATTCAATGACTACTACTACTACTACTGCCTACCTTGATCAATTTTTGTGACTTTAGTGGGTTGTTGTAGGTTTTTTTCGGGCTATATGGGCATGTTCTAGAGGCATTCTCTCCTGACGTTTCGCCTGCATCTATGGCAAGCATCCTCAGAGGTAGTAAGGTCTGTTGGAACTAGGACTATGGGTTTATATATCTGTGGAATGACCAGGGTGGGACAAAGGACTCTTGTCTGCTGGAGCTAGGTGGGAATGTTTCAACTGACCACCTTAATTAGTGGAATGTTTTAGGTTTTTCCGGGCTATATGGCCATGTTCTAGAGGCATTTTCTCCTGACGTTTCGCCTGCATCTCTGGCAAGCATCCTCAGAGGTAGTGAGGTCTGTTGGAATTAGGACAATGGGTTTATATATCTGTGGAATAATGTCCAGGGTGGGACAAAGGACTCTTGTCTGCTGGAGCTAGGTGGGAATGTTTCAGCTGACCACCTTGATTAGCATTTGATGGAAAGCATGAAAATGAACAAAATCTCTAAAATCACAACAGCAAAGCAACAGAGAGTAAACAATCAGGCACATCTAATCGCCTCTCAACAAAAGATTCCCCCAGGCACTGCCAAGCCATCAAATGCTAGTTACGGTGGTTATTATTATCATCATTAGTAAGCCACTACAAAGAAAGCCCCATCCCCTTCCCAAAAGGGGGACCCTTCCCCCAAACTTCGCCCCCCGCGACCCTCACCTCTCACGGCCGTCTCGGCGCACCCCTTGGGGATGTTGGTGGCCAGGGCCAGCTCCACCAAGTTGACCTCGCGGTCCTCCTGGAAGTAGAGCTCCCCTTCCTTGAGAGTCCGGAAGGGGAGCGGGTCCTGGGAGCCATAGCCGCAGACGGCCTGTGCGGGAGAGACCAAAGTGGGACCCGGAAGCCCACCTTGCAGGGGTGCCGTTCGGAAGAGAAGGAAGTCCCTTTCCCCCCAACTCCCCAAAACTCACCTCCACATTGCTCCAGCGCAGAGCGCGGTTGAAGTCCTCCGCCGTCAGCTTGCGCCGCTTGGTGTGCTTCATGAACTGGGAGCTGTTCTGGAAACCAGAGGGAGACAAGGAGAAGGAGGCTGGCTTGCGCCGCTTGGTGTGCTTCATGAACTGGGAGCTGTTCTGGAAACCAGAGGGAGACAAGGAGAAGGAGGCTGGCTTCACTCCAAGACCCTAAGATTCAAACCCAGATCTCTGGACACATAACCCAGTGTTCGAGCCACTTATGCTGAGCCAGTAAGACAATAACTACCAGGATGTAAAGTGGGTCATAATGGGGGGGGGGGGGGTGTCTGTGCTCCGAGTTTGGTCCAGGTCCGTTATTTGTGGGGGTCGCAGTAGTCTCTGGATGTGGATGAAGGTACTGCAAATCCCATCATCTGTGGTCCATCCTCCCCTTAAACTATCCAGGATATAAAATGGGTCAGGGGGGTCTGTGCCCTGAGTTTGGTCCAGGTCCGTGATTTGTGGGGGTCGCAGTACTCTCTGGATGTGGATGAAGGCACAGCAATCCCATCATCTGTGGTCCATTCCCCCCTAAGCAATCCAGGATGTAAAGTGGGTCATGGGGGGGTCTGTGCCCCGATTTTGGTCCACGTCCGTGATTTGTGGGGGTTGCAATAGTCTCTGGATGTGGATGAAGTTACTAAAAATCCCATCATTTGTGGTCCATCCCCCCCCCAGCTATCCGGGATGGGGGGGGTCGGGGGGGGGGGTGTCTGTGCCCCAATTTTGGTGCGGGTCCGTGATTTGTGGGGGTCGCAATAGTCTTTGGATGTGGATGAAGGCACAGCAATCCCATCGTCTGTGGTCCATTCCCCCCTAAGCTAACCAGGATGTAAAGTTGGTCATGGGGGGGGGGGGGGCTGTGCCCCGAGTTTGGTCCCGGTCCATCATTTGTGGGGGTCCCGGGGGGGGTGGGGGGGGGGGGGGGGTGTGTGTCTGTGGTCCGAGTTTGGTCCGGGTCCATCATTTGTAGGGGTCGCAGTAGTCTCTGGATGTGGATGAAGGTACTGCAAATCCCATCATCTGTGGTCCATCCTCACCTTAAGCCATCCAGGATGTAAAGTGGGTCATGGGGGGGGGGGTCTGTGCCCTGAGTTTGGTCCAGGTCCGTGATTTGTGGGGGTCGCAGTACTCTCTGGATGTGGATGAAGGCACAGCGATCCCATCATCTGTGGTCCATTCCCCCCTAAGCAATCCAGGATGTAAAGTGGGTCATGGGGGGGTCTGTGCCCCGATTTTGGTCTGGGTCCGTGATTTCTGGGGGTCGCAGTAGTCTCTGGATGTGGATGAAGGTACTGCAAATCCCATCATCTGTGGTCCATCCTCCCCTTAAACTATCCAGGATATAAAATGGGTCATGGGGGGTCTGTGCCCCAAGTTTGGTCCGGGTCCGTCATTTGTGGGGGTCGCAGTAGTCTCTGAATGTGGATGAAGGTACAGCAAATCCCATCATCTGTGGTCCATCCCCCCTAAGCTATCCGGGATGTAAAGTGGGTTGGGGGGGGTGGGGTCTGTGCCCCGATTTTGGTCCAGGTCCATCATTTGTGGGGGTCACAATAGTCTCTGGATGCAGGTACTGCAAATCCCATCATCTGTGGTCCATCCCACCTATGCTATCCAGATGTAAAGTGGGTCATTGGGGGGAGGGGGCTGTGTCCCAAGTTTGGTCCAAGTCTGTCATTTGTGGAGGCCGCAGTAGTCTCTGGATGTGGATGAAGGTACAACGATCCCATCATCTGTGGTCCATTCCCCCCTAAGCTATCCAGATGTAAAGTGGGTCATGGGGGGGGGGGGCTGTGCCCCAAGTTTGGTCCAGGTCCGTCATTTGTGGGGGTCGCAGTAGTCTCTGGATGTGGATGAAGGTCCTGCGAGTCCCATCATCTGTGGTCCATCCTCCCCTTAAGCTATCCAGGATGTAAAGTGGGTCATGGGGGGGGTCTGTGCCCTGAGTTTGGTCCAGGTCCGTGATTTGTGGGGGTCGCAGTACTCTCTGGATGTGGATGAAGGCACAGCAATCCCATCATCTGTGGTCCATTCCCCCCTAAGCAATCCAGGATGTAAAGTGGGTCATGGGGGGGTCTGTGCCCCGATTTTGGTCCAGGTCCATCATTTGTGGGGGTCACAATAGTCTCTGGATGCAGGTACTGCAAATCCCATCATCTGTGGTCCATCCCACCTATGCTATCCAGATGTAAAGTGGGTCATTGGGGGGAGGGGGCTGTGTCCCAAGTTTGGTCCAAGTCTGTCATTTGTGGAGGCCGCAGTAGTCTCTGGATGTGGATGAAGGTACAACGATCCCATCATCTGTGGTCCATTCCCCCCTAAGCTATCCAGATGTAAAGTGGGTCATGGGGGGGGGGGCTGTGCCCCAAGTTTGGTCCAGGTCCGTCATTTGTGGTGTCGCAGTAGTCTCTGGATGTGGATGAAGGTGCAGCGAATCCCATCATCTGTGGTCCATCCCCTGCCAAGTAATCCAGGATGTAAAGTGCGTCATGGGGGGGGGGGGGTGTGTGTCTGTGGTCCGAGTTTGGTCCGGGTCCATCATTTGTAGGGGTCGCAGTAGTCTCTGGATGTGGATGAAGGTGCAGCGAATCCCATCATCTGTGGTCCATCCCCTGCCAAGTAATCCAGGATGTAAAGTGCGTCATGGGGGGGGGGGGTGTGTGTCTGTGGTCCGAGTTTGGTCCGGGTCCATCATTTGTAGGGGTCGCAGTAGTCTCTGGATGTGGATGAAGGTGCAGCGAATCCCATCATCTGTGGTCCATCCTCACCTTAAGCCATCCAGGATGTAAAGTGGGTCATGGGAGGGGGGGGTCTGTGCTCCGAGTTTGGTCCGGGTCCATCATTTGTAGGGGTCGCAGTAGTCTCTGGATGTGGATGAAGGTGCAGCGAATCCCATCATCTGTGGTCCATCCCCTGCCAAGTAATCCAGGATGTAAAGTGCGTCATGGGGGGGGGGGGGGGGGTGTGTCTGTGGTCCGAGTTTGGTCCGGGTCCATCATTTGTAGGGGTCGCAGTAGTCTCTGGATGTGGATGAAGGTACTGCAAATCCCATCATCTGTGGTCCATCCTCACCTTAAGCCATCCAGGATGTAAAGTGGGTCATGGGAGGGGGGGGTCTGTGCCCCGAGTTTGGTCCAGGTCCATCATTTGTGGGAGTCGCAGTAGTCTCTGGATGTGGATGAAGGTACAACGATCCCATCATCTGTGGTCCATTCCCCCCTTAAGCTACCCAGGATGTCAAGTGGGTCATGGGGGGGGGGGGGTGTCTGTGCTCCGAGTTTGGTCCAGGTCCGTTATTTGTGGGGGTCGCAGTAGTCTCTGGATGTGGATGAAGGTACTGCAAATCCCATCATCTGTGGTCCATCCTCCCCTTAAACTATCCAGGATGTAAAGTGGGTCATGGGGGGGGTCTGTGCCCAGAGTTTGGTCCAGGTCCACCATTTGTGGGGGTCGCTGTAGTCTCTGGATGTGGATGAAGGTACTGCAAATCCCATCGTCCGTGGTCAATCCTCCCCTTAAGCTATCCAGGATGTAAAGTGGGTCATGGGGGGGTCTGTGCCCAGAGTTTGGTCCTGGTCCGTCATTTGTGGGGGTCGCAGTAGTCTCTGGATGTGGATGAAGTTACTAAAAATCCCATCATCTGCGGTCCATTCCCCCCCCCCCCCCAAGCTATCCGGGATATAAAGTGGGTCATGGGGAGAGGGGGTCTGTGCCCCGATTTTGGTTCGGGTCCGTGATTTGCGGGGGTCGCAGTAGTCTCTGGATGTGGATGAATGTACTGCAAATCCCATCATCCATGGTCCAGCTTCCCCCAATCCTCTGCATCTGTCTATATATGTTGTATGTCTAACTGGCATTGAATGTTTGCCATGTATATGTGCATTGTAATCTGCCCCGAGTCCCCTGGGGGGTGAGAAGGGTGGAATATAACTACTGCCAATAAATAAATAAAGGTATATAGAGTTGTATATAAAACAACGTGTAAAGATGAAAACCTCCAATGTGAGCTTTGGATGAAATACAGAGGCAGAGGCTGTGCAGTAAAACTCTGCTGACTCCTGGACAAAGACTCTGCAATGTTTGGCTTGATTTTCATAGCTCGCCCTGAGACAATGAGTCTAGCGGACTGGCCCGCCTCACCTGGGTGGCCTCGCGCAGGCGGTAGCAGACGTCCTCGGCCAGGAGGGCGGCCACTTCGTCGCTCAGCTCCACGCCGGCGCTCTCCGCCATCAAGCGCACCGACTCCCGGGGAATCTCCGCAAAGCGGCGCTCCTCCCGCTCCGTCATGGCGGATGCTTGCAGAGGGAGAAACCCCGACCTGCAAGAAGACAGAACGAGCAAAAGGTGAACAGGAGCAGAATACAGGCAATCCCCGAGTTACAAACGACTCCTAGTTAAGAATGGGGCTGAGGCAACAGGCAGTGAGAAGGGTCTTATATACTATCCATCCCCGGCCAGGTGTTGCTGTGGCCCAGTCTGGTGATCTGGAAAAATAAAGTGATGAGAAAGTGCTGGTTACTAATCTAAGTCATGTCTTGATGCTCGTGGGCAAACAGTATTTCTCTCACACTGAGGGTTCTCTCACACTGAGGTGTTACTAAGCACAATATTATCCCTTCCTCAGGAGGCCTTCTCATAATGAGGCCTACCTCACACTCTGAGGCCTTTCTCCCACTGAGGCATTCACATTGAGGGCTCTCTCAGACTGAGGTGTTACTAAGCACAATATTACCTCTTCCTCAGGAGGCTTCTCTTTGAAGTAAAACAATATGGTTGAACTATTTACAACAACAACGTTTCCATAACACAAATAAAGTTCAACCTTCACACTGGAGCTTCACACACAAGGTCTTCTCATAACGAGGCCTATCTCACACTCTGAGGCCTTTCTCTCACAGGCCTACTCCCATTGAGACCTATTTTCCCACTGAGGCGTTCTCTCACACAGAGAGGCTTCTCTCACACTGGAGCTTCACACACGAGGCCTTCTCATAATGAGGCCTACCTCACACTCTGAGGCCTTTCTCCCACTGAGGCATTCACATTGAGGGCTCTCTCAGACTGAGGTGTTACTAAGCACAATATTACCTCTTCCTCAGGAGGCTTCTCTTTGAAGTAAAACAATATGGTTGAACTATTTACAACAACAACGTTTCCATAACACAAATAAAGTTCAACCTTCACACTGGAGCTTCACACACAAGGTCTTCTCATAACGAGGCCTATCTCACACTCTGAGGCCTTTCTCTCACAGGCCTACTCCCATTGAGACCTATTTTCCCACTGAGGCGTTCTCTCACACAGAGAGGCTTCTCTCACACTGGAGCTTCACACACGAGGCCTTCTCATAATGAGGCCTACCTCACACTCTGAGGCCTTTCTCCCACTGAGGCATTCACATTGAGGGCTCTCTCAGACTGAGGTGTTACTAAGCACAATATTATCTCTTCCTCAGGAGGCTTCTCTTTGAAGTAAAACAATATGGTTTCTTTAAACAAAGGAAATGCCATGTGGCCTGAGACAAAAAGCTCAAACAGGGCCGATCTATTGTTTTCATGAGTGTTGTGAAATATCCAGATCCTTCCTGGCTGTGAGACAGGAGAACAATGAGGGCAGCCTGAGGTTTAATGCTATCAATGGAAAGTAAACAAAAGCAGAGGGGAAGATTTCCCCTTATTTTACAGAAACTTTTGTCAAATAATTCTTTACTCTAATGGGCCATTTCCGATGCTAAAGATAAGAATTTCCTTCTTTTATCCATGCAAGTGTGTCTTTGGCGTGAGGTTTCAGTAATCGCTAATGGCTTTTGTTTTTGAAGGCCAGGGGGTTCCCTTATAGAGTTACAAGCTGGGTAGATGCAGGGAATGCCGTGGATGTAGCGTACCTGGATTTCAGTAAGGCCTTCGACAAGGTCCCCCATGACCTTCTGGCAAGGAAACTAGTCCAATGTGGGTGAAGCAAAACTACGGTGAGGTGGATCTGGAATTGGTTAAATGGACGAACGCAGAGGGTGATTCTCCCCAAGGCTTCCTCTTCATCCTGGAAAGAAGTGACGAGTGGAGTGCCACAAGCAGGGTTCCGTCCTGGGCCCGGTCCTGTTCAGGATCTTCATTCATGACTGAGATGAAGGGCTAGAAGGCAGGATCATCAAGTTTGCAGACGACACCAAATTGGACTCAAAGGGATCTTGACAGATGAGAGAGATGATGGGTGGCTCCTCGGCTGTGGAACACTCTTCCCGCGGACATTAGACTGGCTCCTTCCCTGATGATATTCCGCAGGAAATTAAAGACTTGGTTGTTCAAGAAGGCGTTCGAACAAGAAGTGCAATGATTGGTAATGACTATAGGAATGGAACAACGGAAATGATACTGGATTGTGGTTTGGACGATGAGACGACGCTGAATGGTTTTCGTAGTAATGACGATGTTTTTGTATAATGCTCGATTGTGAATTGTTTTATACTGTGTCTTGATTTTTGTGGTTCCTATGTTGTACACCCCTGTGAGTCACCCCTGGGCTGAGAACAGCGGTATATAAGCAAAGTAAATAAATAAATAAATAAATAAATAAATAATCTGATGTTCAACAGTGACAAATGCAAGAGACTCCACTTTGGCAGGAAAAACGAAATGCAAAGATACAGAATGGGGAGATGCCTGGCTCGAGAGCAGTGCATGTGAAAAGATCTTGGAGTCCTCGTGGACAACAAGTTAAACATGAGCCAACAATGTGATGTGGTGGCAAAAAAAGCCAATGGGATGTTGGCCTGCATCAATAGGAGCATAGTGTCTAGATCTAGGGAAGTAATGCTACCCCTCTATTCTGCTTTGGTTAGACCACACCTGGAATATTGTGTCCAATTCTGGGCACCACAATTGAAGAGAGATATTGACAAGCTGGAATGTGTCCAGAGGAGGGCTACTAAAATGATCAAGGGTCTGGAGAACAAGCCCTATGAGGAGCGGCTTAAGGAGCTGGGCATGTTTAGCTTGAAGAAGAGAAGGCTGAGGGGATATGATAGCCATGTATAAATATGTGAGAGGAAGCCACAGGGAGGAGGGAGCAAGCTTGTTTTCTGCTTCCCTGAAGACTAGGACGCGGAACAATGGCTTCAAACTACAAGAGAAGAGATTCCATCTGAACATGAGGAAGAACTTCCTGACTGTGAGAGCCGTTCAGCAGTGGAACTCTCTGCCCCGGAGTGTGGTGGAGGCTCCTTCTTTGGAAGCTTTTAAACAGAGGCTGGATGGCCATCTGTCAGGGGGATGATTTGAATGCAATATTCCTGCTTCTTGGCAGAATGGGAGTTGGACTGGAGGATGGCCAGGAGGTCTCTTCCAACTGGATGGCCCAGGAGGTCTCTTCCAACTCTTGGATTCTAGGATTCTATGACTGAAACCCAAACTGGCTCCTATTCCCTCCAAAAACCCCAAAAGGGGGCGGGACCAGGGAACCTAACGATAATTGGCAGGTGGCTTGCCCTATGATTGCAGCCAAAAGAAGCCACCTATCTGCAGAGTCCCTGAAACTTAGGACTGTAACAAACATTCAGTGCAAAGCAAACAAAATTGGAGCTCCTGGTACAGCTGTACCTGCACATAATCTATATCTATAAATTTACTCTCTCTCTGTATAGATATAGATATAGATATATAGACAGATAATGATACAAAAGGAAATATATTTTTATAATATATATATATATAGAGAGAGAATACATTATTATTATTATTATTATTATTATTATATTTACCTCAAAATAAAGAAAATAAGACTGAGAATATTATTATTATTATTATTATATTTACCTCCAAATAAGCAATTCCTAGACGGGCCTGCTCTCTTCCCAAGGCTTTCTTCCTCCTGTGGCTCCGCCCCTTTCAGTCGGAGGCGGGGCCTGTGGCTCCTGGGAGGCTCCTATTGGCTGGCCGGGAGTCGACGTCACGCCGGGCGGGCAGACCCGCCCCTCCTGCCAGATGCCCGTCACGTGACCCCTCTCTTAAAGGGCCAGCTCCAATTACACATTTTTTAAAAAAAATTAAAACCTTTCAGGTTTCTGCTCAATTTGCATATGCATAACGAGACCTCTTCGAGATGTGACCCAAAACCTCAAGAAGAATTCGAAATAATAATAGGAGATGGGACTTCCCCTCCCAGAAACAAAATGGCCGACCGAGCGTTTGGTTTCCCGCAGTTGCGAGCTATATACACCGCCTGTGGCATCCTAGAGCGGCACGACTTTAGGATGGGGGTTCCCGCCCAACAACCACAAAGAGACGCGTGTATTTCTAGAGCGTCGACGGAAAAGGCTTCTTGCTGCCACAAAGAGACGCGTGTATTCCTAGAGCGTCGACGGAAGAGGCTTTTCACTGACACAAAGAGAAGCGTGTATTCCTAGAGCGTCGACGGAAGAGGTTTCTTGCGGCCACAAAGAGACGCGTGCATTCCTAGAGCGTCGAGGGAAGAGGCTTCTTGCTGCCACAAAGAGACGCGTATATTCCTAGAGCATCGACGGAAGAGGTTGCTTGCTGCCACAAAGAGATGCGTGTATTCCTAGAACGTCGGCGGAAGATGCTCCTTGCTGCCATAAAGAGAAGCGTGTATTCCTAGAGCGTCGACGGAAGAGGCTCCTTGCGGTCACAAAGAGAAGCGTGTATTCCTAGAGCGTCGACGAAAGAGGCTTCTCGCGGCCACAAAGAGAAGCGTGTATTCCTAGAGCGTCGACGGAAAAGGCTTCTTGGTGTCCCGGAAGTGGAATCCCGGCAGCGCGGGAGCGACGGTTGAGGCGAGGAAGGAGGTGAGAGGCGAGTTTGGGAGATTTATTTCCAAAATGAGCCTCGGTTGGGGAAAGGGAGGCCTCCCCCCCCCCCGGGAATACATATCCCATAATCTCCTGAGTCTCAGGCCCCCTCTGAGGGATTCTGGGAAGTGTAGTCCACAAAGGCCTTGGCCTACAGGCCCAACTCAAGCCTGCCTCGAGTTGATGGCATTGTTTATATCATAGTTTTTGCTTTTAATATTAGTCTAATATCTATTATTGTATTTATTGTATTTATTATATAATTTATTATATTATAAATTATTATTAATGGAGTGAATTATTTATAACATTGCTTTTAATATTAATCTAATATCATATTTATTGTATTTATTATATAATTTATTATATTATAAATCATTATTAATGGATTGAATTATTTATATCATAGTTACTGCTTTTAATATTAGTCTAGCATCTATTATTATATTTATTGTATTTATATTATAAATTATTATTAATGGGTTGCATTATTTATATCATAGTTATTGCTTTTACTATTAGTCTAATATCTCTTATATTTATTATTGTATTTATATTTATTATTATATTTATATTTATTGTGTTTATTATATTATATTATAAATTATTATTAATGGGGTGTGAATTATTTATATCATAGTTATTGCTTTTAATATTAGTCTAATATCTATTATTATATTTATTATTATATTTATTTTTATTATTATATTTATATTTATTGTATTTATTATATAATTTATTATATTATATTATAAATTATTATTAATGGAGTGAATTATTTATATCACAGTTATTGCTTTTAATAGTAGTCTAATATCTATTATTATATTTACTGTATTATATAATTTATTATATTATAAATTATTATTAATGGAGTGAGTTATTTATATAATAGTTATTGCTTTTAATATTAGTCTAATATCTCTTATTGTATTTATTATATAATTTATTATATTATAAATCATTATTAATGGATTGAATTATTTATATCATAGTTACTGCTTTTAATATTAGTCTAACATCTATTATTATATTTATTGTATTTATATTATAAATTATTATTAATGGGTTGCATTATTTATATCATAGTTATTGCTTTTACTATTAGTCTAATATCTCTTATATTTATTATTGTATTTATATTTATTATTTATTATTATATTTATATTTATTGTGTTTATTATATTATAAATTATTATTAATGGGGTGTGAATTATTTATATCATAGTTATTGCTTTTAATATTAGTCTAATATCTATTATTATTTTTATTTTTATTATTATATTTATATTTATTGTATTTATTATATAATTTATTATATTATAAATTATTATTAATGGAGTGAATTATTTATATCACAGTTATTGCTTTTAATAGTAGTCTAATATCTATTATTATATTTACTGTATTTATTATATAATTTATTATATTATAAATTATTATTAATGGAGTGAGTTATTTATATCATAGTTATTGCTTTTAATATTAGTCTAATATCTATTATTATATTTATTTTTATTTTTATTATTATATTTATATTTACTGTATTTATTATATAATTTATTATATTATAAATTATTATTAATGGAGTGAATTATTTATATCATAGTTATTGCTTTTAATATTAGTCTAATATCTATTATATTTATTCTATTATTATTGATATGTTCTATTTCATTTATTATTATGCTTATATTTATTGCTGCATTATATTATAATTTATTATTAATAGAGTGAATTATTTATGTTATACTTTTAATATTAGTGTAATATCTATTATATTTATTGTATTATTATTGATATATTTATTTGTATCATGTTTTTATCTCTGTGTCTGAGTCATAAAGCAACGCATAACAATGTAAAAAAATACATTGGGCGTAGAGGGTGCGTCCCTTTGGGATTAATGCCAGGGCCAAACAAGAAAACTGGATGTTGTAAACTCAAGCGTGACAAGAAAGGGAAACCTACCCAGTTCCTGTTTGAACATGTTGGAGACTCAGGTTTTTAATCTGCTTTATTATGAAATAATCTTGGAGATGGGACCCAAGTCTAAACACATATATAAACAAATCTGAAGCGACAGGAAACAAGATTCTGAACATTAGGAAGAAATTCCTGGTCGTAACAAGAACTGTTCAACAGGGGAACTGTCTGCCTCAGAATTCCGACAGAGGACATCTGTCGGGAGGGACTGGATTATGTCTTCTTCAATGTCTTTTCTAACACTAGGATTCTATTATTATTATTATTATGCAGGGACTGGGTGGCCATCTGGCGGGAGTGCTTTGATTGTGTCCTTCCTGCCTGGCAGAAGGGGGTCAGACTGGATGGCCCTTGGGGTTCCTTCCAACTCTATTATTCCATTCTATTCTATTCCAGCTATTATTATTATTATTAAGCAGGAGCTGGATGGCCATCTGTTAGGAGGGATCAGGCTATGTCTTCCTCAATTGCAGGAGGAGGTTGTACTGGATGGCCCTTGGGATCTCTTCCAACTCTAGGATTCTATTATTGCTATTATTAGTATTATTATTATGCAGGGGCTGGATGGCTATCTATCAGGAGTGATTGAGTACGGTCTTCCTCAATGGCAGAAGGGGTTGAATTGGATGGCCCTTGGGGTCCCTCCCACCTTTAGGATTCTATGGTTCTATTATTGTTATTATTATTACGATGTGACAGCTGGATGGCCATCTGTTGGGAGAGGTTGGACTGTGTGGCTCTTGGGTGCCTATTCCAACTCAATTATACTATTGCTATAATAATTATTATTAATTATTATTATTATTATGCAGGGGCTGGATGGCCATCTGTCAAGAGGGATTTGATTGTGCCTTCCTCAATGGCAGGAGGGGGTTGGACTGGACGGCCCCTTGAGGTGCCTTCCAACTCTAGGATTCTATGGTTCTATTATTATTATCATATTATTATTATTATTATTATTATTCTGTGGCTGCTGGATGTCTATCTGTCAGGAGGGCTTTGATTGTGCCTTTCCTGCCTGGTCAAAGGGAGTTGGACTGGATGGCCCTTGAGATGCCTTCCAACTCTAGGACTGAATAGTTCTATTATTATTATTATTATTATTATTATTATTCTGTAGCGGCTAAATGGCAATCTGTCAGGAGGGCTTTGATTGTGCCTTTCCTGCCTGGTCAAAGGGAGTTGAACTGATCAGCCCCTTGGGGTCCATTCCAACTCTATGATTCTATGGTTCTATTATTATTATTATTATTATTATTATTATTATTATTATTATTATTCTGTAGTGGCTAGATGGCTATCTGTCAAGAGGGATTTGATTGTGACTTTCCTGCCTGGTCAAAGGGGGTTGGACTGGATGGCCCCTTGGGGTGCCTTCAAACTCTAGGATTCTATGGTTCTATTATTATTATTATTACTACTCTGTAGTACTATTACTATTCTGTATCGGCTGGATGTCTGTCTATCTGTCAGGAGGGCTTTGATTGTGCCTTTCCTGCCTGGTCAAAGGGAGTTGGATGGCCACTTGGGGACCATTCCAACTCTATGGTTCTATAGTTCTTCTATTATTATTATTATTATTATTATTATTATTAT
The DNA here is from genome assembly GCF_025583915.1 of Anolis sagrei ordinatus. Lineage (NCBI taxonomy): Eukaryota > Metazoa > Chordata > Lepidosauria > Squamata > Anolidae > Anolis > Anolis sagrei. The sequence continues at coordinate 1,208,276 of NW_026844700.1, forward strand.
TATTATTATTCTGTGGCGGCTGGATGGCTATCTGTCAGGAGGGCTTTGATAGTGCCTTTCCTGCCTGGTCAAAGGGGGTTGGACTGGATTGCCTCTTGAGGTGCCTTCCAACTCTAGGATTCGATGGTTCTATTATTATTATTATTATTACTACTACTACTACTACTCTGTACCAGCTGGATGGCTATCTGCCAGGAGGGCTTTGCTGGTGCCTTTTCCTGCCTGGTCAATGCCTTCCGACTCTCGGATCCTTTCTGACCGGCCTCTCCCTTCCTTCCCGAAGCCCGTGGGGAGCCAGGATGACCACCAGCCAGAAGCACCGGGACTTTGTGGCCGAGCCCATGGGGGAGAAGCCCGTGGGGACGCTGGCCGGCATCGGAGACGTCCTGGGCAAGAAGCTGGAGGACAAAGGCTTCGACAAGGTACCCCCTCCACACCCACCCACCCCGCAAAACACGTCATCCACGTGCACGGGGTCGAGGGGGACACACACCGGGCACGGGCTGGACCTTCCTTCTGGGGGAGTTCCCGGTTTGGAAACGGTTGGGGTTTTCGTGGCCAGCCAGCGGGCTTCCTCTTTTGGGAAGTGCGGTTTGACAGAGAGAGAGAAGAGATTGCCTGCCCTGATTTCTCTCTATTTCTGTCTGGCTCCTCTATACGCTTTCAACAGTGTCCGGGTTTAGTTTGCCTTCCTAGAAGGGAGGCCGGTTAGAACAACAACAACAACAACAACAACAATCTATATACATAAAAATGTTCTGTGCACTGGTGGGATTAACAGGACTAAAAAACCACTGGACGAACTAACACCAAATTTGGACACAAGACACCTATTCTATATCTCTCTATCTTTCTATATCTTTCTATTTATCTATCTGTCTTTCTATATCTATTTATCTTTCAATATCTTTCTATCTCTTCCTATTTATCTGACTACCTTTCTATATCGTTCTATCTATTTATTTATCTTTCTATATCTTTCTTTCTTTATCTATCTATTTATTTATCTACCTTTCTATATCTTTCTATTTGTCTTTCTATATCATTCTATTTATCTCTCTATCTATTTGTCTACCTTTCTATATCTTTCTATTTATCTATCTTTCTATTTATCTTTCTATATCTTTCTATCTATTTATCTCTCTTTCTATATCTTTCTATTTATCTATCTATCTATGTATCTATCTATTTTTCTATATCTTTCTATTTATCTCTCTATATCTATTTATCTTTCTACTTATTTATTTATCTATCTTTCTATATCTATCTTTGTCTACCTTTCTTTATCTATCTATTTATCTACCTTTCTATATCTTTCTATTTATCTTTCTATCTATTTATCTCTCTATATCTATTTATCTATCTATCGATCTATCTTTCTATATCTATTTGTCTACCTTTCTATATCTTTCTATCTATTTATCTCTCTTTTTATATCTATCTATCTATCTATCTATCTATCTATCTATCTATATTTTTCTATCTATATCTTTCTATTTATCTTTCTATATTGTTCTATTTATCTATCTACCTTTCTATATCTTTCTATCTATTTATCTATCTATATCTTTCTATTTATCTCTATCTATTTATTTATCTATCTTTCTATCTATTTATCTTTCTTTCTATCTTTCTATATTGTTCTATTTGTCTACCTTTCTATATCTTTCTATCTATCTATTTATCTCTCTTTTTATATCTATCTATCTATATCTTTCTATCTATTTATCTTTCTATATCGTTCTATTTATCCATCTTTCTATATCTTTCTATTTATCTCTATTTATTTATCTATCTTTCTATCTATTTATTTTTCTTTCTATCTTTCTATATCTTTCTATCTATTTATCTCTCTTTCTATATCGTTCTATTTATCTATCTATCTTTCTATATCTATCTTTTTGTCTACCTTTCTATATCTTTCTATCTATCTATTTATCTATCTATATCTTTCTATTTATCTATCTATTTATCTATCTTTCTATGTCTTTCTATCTATTTATCTTTTTATTTATCTATCTTTCTATATCTTTCTATCTCTTTATCTACCTTTCTATATTGTTCTGTTTATCTACCTTTCTATATCTTTCTATTTATCTCTCTATATCTATCTTTCTATCTATTTATCTCTCTTTTTATATCTTTCTATTTATCTATCTTTCTATATTTTTCTATCTATCTCTATCTACCTTTCTATATCTTTCTATTTATCTTTCTATATCTTTCTATCTATTTATCTATGTCTTTCTATTTATCTACCTTTCTATATCTATCTGTCTATCTTTCTATATCGTTCTCGATATCTATCTACCTCTATATCTTTCTATTTATCTTTCTATCTCTTTCTATCTATCTCTCTTTCTATATCTATCTTTCTATTTATCTATCTATCTTTCTATATCTTTCAATGTATTTATCTATTTATCTATCTCTATATCTTTCTATTTATCTATCTATCTTTCTATATTGTTCTATTTATCTATCTTTCTATATCTATGTATCTATCTATTTATCTACCTTTCTATAACTTTCTGTCTATCTATATCGTTCTATTTATCTATCTACCTTTCTATATCTTTCTATCTATCTACCTTTCTATATCTTTCTATTTATCTATCTTTCTATATTATTCTAAATCTTTCTATTTATCTATCTCTTTCTATATTTATCTATCTCTCTATTTCTCTCTATCTCCTTAACTATTTGTATCCTATTGGGGGGGGGGGGGCTCACCCCCAGGCCCCCTTTCCGGATGCTTTTTTGGGCCTTCCTTGTGGCTCTGGACCCATGCTTTCCCCCCGATTTTTGGCATCCCCCGCGCCCACCAAGAGGCAGAGATGGATGGTGCTGGGCCAGTTCCTGGTGCTGAAGAAGGACGAGGACCTCTTCCGGGAGTGGCTGAAGGACACCTGCGGGGCCAACGCCAAACAATCCCGGGACTGTTACGGCTGCCTGCGGGAGTGGTGCGATGCCTTCTTGTGAGACCCCCCCCCGACCCCCGTCTCCTGCCAAGGCCGCCATCTTTCTTTTTTTGGGTCGGCGCTAGAGATCTGACCACCTCCCTCCTCTTCTCCTTGAAAGAAAACCACCCGGTTCTCCGTTCCTTTCTGGTTTTGAGAGATATGTCTTTGTAACGTTTTCTCCCCGCACCGATTTTTATAAGCCCCCCCCCCCCCTGCTTTTCAGCAACGGCAGGGGGGGTCACGAGAAATCATTGTCGTGTTTTTAAAACAATAAAAATCAGCTGTGTGTTGTTTTTTGCTCAGCGTGGCTTTGGGAGTGAATATTGACGCCTTTCCGGGGGGGACAGGGGGCCATTAATTAATCTATATATATAAAACGGGAAAGGGCGTTCAACGGGACAGCAAAACGCGAAAAACCGCCGACGAAAACTCACCAAATTTGCCGTGCACATACCTCAACCCACAAGGTATGCACAACGCGAATCAAAATTCCAAACAACATTTCAAGAAACTCACAATTACAAAAACCAACTGAGCATGCGCAGTGCCCAGGGGAGGAAGTACACAGGCAATGCACTCTGGGAACTCTAGTTCTAGAACGCGGCCTACCCGCTGACGCTGAAGCCCCGGCCCGGGAGTTGGAGCTCAGCCGGCTGTGGTCGCTGGGGACCAGGATCCTGCGCGACCTGCGGAGGCTGCCCGGGGGGCCCCCACTGCCCGCCTTCCTGGCCCGGCCAGGAGAGGACAGCCCATCGGCCACCGCAACGCCCGGCCCAGGCCGCCCCCGCGCACCGCCGTCTGGCTCCGTCATTGGTGAGGAAGGGGAAGGAGGGAAGGAAGCGGGAGAGGGAAGGAAGGACGGAAATGAGGGGAAGGGGTGTAAATAGCAAGGAAGGAAGGAAAGAAAGAAAGAAAAGTGGGAAGGGAAGTTGAGAAGGTAAATAAAAAAGAAAGGAAGAAAAGAAAGAAGAAAGGGAGAGAAGGAGGATGGGAAAGAAGGGAGAAAGGAAGGAAGGAAGGAAAGGAGGGAAGGGAAGGTGTATGAAGGAAGTAAGGAAGGAGAAGTTGAGAAGGTATATGAAAGAAGAAAGGAAGGAAAGAAAGAAGAAAGGGAGAGAAGGAGGATGGGAAAGAAGGGAGAAAGGAAGGAAGGAAGAAGAAAGGAGGGAAGGGAAGGTGTATGAAGGAAGTAAGGAAGGAGAAGTTGAGAAGGTATATGAAAGAAGAAAGGAAGGAAAGAAAGAAGAAAGGGAGAGAAGGAGGGAAGAAGGGAGAAGAAGGAAAGAAGAAAGGAGGGAAGGGACGGTGTATGAAGGAAGTAAGGAAGGAGAAGTTGAGAAGGTATATGAAAGAAGAAAGAAAGGAAAGGGAGAGAAGGAGGATGGGAAAGAACGGAGAAAGGAAGGAGAGGGAGGGAGGGAAGGTGTATGAAGGAAGGAAGGAGAAGTTGAGAAGGTATATGAAAGAAGAAAGGTAGGGAAAAAATACAGAGAGAGGAGGAGGATGGGAAAGAAGGGAGAAAGGACGGAAGGAGGAAAGGAAAGAAAGATAGAAAAGAAGGGGAAGGGAAGGTGTCGGAAGGAAGAAAGGAAGGGGAATTTGGGAAGGGGAAGAGGAAGAGGAAAAAGCGAAGGAAGAAGAGAAAGGGAGGGAAGAAAAGGAAGTGTGGAAGTCAAGAGCGAAGGAAGGAAAATAAAAAGGGAGGAGGAAGGAAAGAGGAAGAGAAGGAAGGAGGAGAGAAGGAAAGAAAAAAGGGAAGGGAGGAAAGGAGCAAAGGAAGAAGAGAAAGAAGGAGAGAAAGAGGGAGGGAAGGGAAGAAATAAAGAGAAGGAAGGATGGGAGCAAAAAGCTAAGGAAGGAAGTAAACAGGTAGAGAAGGAAGAAAGGAAAGAAGAAAAGGAAATGAAGGAAGGACTGAAAGAGGGAGAGAAGGTTGGCCACAGCAACGCGTGGCGGGTAAAGTTAGTTATTATTATTATCATGTTTATGTATACCCCACTTTTTTCTCCACCAGGAGACACAAAGTGACTGTGTATCTATTATTGTTATTAGTACTACTACTACTAGCTTGCTAATTTTTTAATTGGGTTGTTATATTTTTTTCGGGCGATCTGGCCATGTTCTAGAAGCATTCTCTCCTGACGTTTCACCTACATCTATGGCAGGCATGCTCTGACCTCACAACCTCTGAGGATGCTTGCCATAGATGTAGGCGAAACGTCAGGAGAGAATGCTTCTAGAACATGGCCATATTGCCCGAAAAAATACAACATCCCAATATAAAACTTGACTCGATTAAAAAATACAACCCCATTAAGAATTTGACCTCACAACCTCTGAGGATGCCTGCCATGGAAGTAGGTGAAATGTCAGGAGAGAATGCTTCTAGAACATGGCCATATCGCCCGAAAAGCCTACAACAACCCAGTGATTCCAGCCATAGAAGCGTTCGACAATACGAATTTTCAATTGTACGAAATGCAAAAGGTTGCGGGTGAACTACAACTCCCGTCATGCCAGGTTAACCCCGATAAACACACTCCGTACTTATAATTTGTTACGTTGGGCAAGTATACTAAATATAATATTAATAATATTTATTTAATTATGATTTATTTCATAAAGATAATATTACATAAATGTAATATTAAATATAATACATAATAAATATATTAAAATATAAAATAAATATAAATAAATATAAAATAAGCATAATATAAGGTATAATATAAAATAAATATAATATGAAATAAGTATAATATAAAATAAATATATGACCTCGTGGACCAGCCCACGCCAAAGCTCCCTATAAATAAATAAATATAAATATAAATAAATATGAAATAAGAATAATATAAAATATAATTTAAAATAAATATAATATGAAATAAGTATAATATAAAATAAATATCTGAAATGTAATATGAAATAAGTATAATATAAAAATATGAAATAAATATAAAATAAGTATAAATAAAAAAATATATAAAATAAGTATAATATAAAATAAATATAATATGAAATATAATATAAAATAAATGTAATATGAAATAAATATAATATGAAATAAGTATAATATAAAAATACGAAATAAATATAAAATAAGTATAATATAAAATAAATGTAATATAAAATGTATAATATAAATATAATATAAAATAAAAATAATGTGAAATATAATGAAATAAATAATATAAAATAAGTATAAGAAAAAATTTAATACACAATATGTAATAAATATAACATAAAATATATAAAAGTAATATGAAATATATGAAATTAATATAATATGAAATATAAAATAAATGTAATATGAAATAAATATATCAAATAAGTATAATATAAAAATATGAAATAAATATAAGTATAATATAAAATATAATATACAATAAATATGATATAAAATGTATAATATAAATATAATATACAATAAAAATAATATGAAATATAAAATAACTATAAAATGAAATATAATGAAATAAATAATATCAAATAAGTATAAGACAAATTTAATACACAATCAATATGTAATGTAACATAAAAAAATAAAAAGTAATATGAAATATATGAAATTAATATAATATGAAATAAGTATAATATAAAATATAATATAAAATATAATATAATATGAAATAAATATAATATAAAATAAGTACAATATAAAATTAATATAATATAATACTAATATAGAAATAAATGTAATAAGAAACAAATCATAGAATAGAAATAGATGTGATCAATTTGGTGGGAACTGCAGTCCAAGCCAAAATCAATTGTTTATTTCATATCAATGATATAATATAATAAACATAATATTAAAATATAGTATTAAATAAATGTGATATAAAATATAACATTAAATAAATACATAATATAATATTAAATAAATACAAGATCACATATTATAATGAAAAGCATAGAAATAGATGTAATAAATTTGGTGGGAAATGTAGTCCAAGCCAAAATCAATTGTTTATTTAAAATCATATACTTATTACTTATATTAATATTAAATAAATGTGATATAAATATAATATGAAATAAATATAATATAGAATAAGTATAATATAAAATAAATATAAGATATAGTAGAACATAAGTATAACATTAAATATGACATTAAAATATAATATTAAATATATGACATATAATATTAAATATAAAATAAACGTAATATAAAATATAATATAAAATAAATATAACATTAAATAAATACATAATATAATATTAAATAAACTGCAGTCCAATCCAAAATCAATTGTTTATTTAATATCAATGATATAATATATAATAAATATATTATTAAATATTTATTATGTATATTAATAATAAATTAATAATTATATTTATTTATAATAAATATAATATTAAAATATAATATTAAATAAATGTGATATAAAGTATAATATTGCATAAATATAGCATTAAATAAATACATAATATAAAAATCAATTGTTTATTTAATATCAATGATATAATATATAATAAATATAATATTAAATATTTCTTATTTATATTAATAATAAATTAATAATTATATTTATTTATAATAAATATAATATTAAAATATAATATTAAATAAATGTGATATAAAGTATAATATTGCATAAATATAGCATTAAATAAATACATAATATAAAAATCAATTGTTTATTTAATATCAATGATATAATATATAATAAATATATTATTAAATATTTATTATGTATATTAATAATAAATTAATAATTATATTTATTTATAATAAATATAATATTAAAATATAATATTAAATAAATGTGATATAAAGTATAATATTACATAAATATAGCATTAAATAAATACATAATATAAAAATCAATTGTTTATTTAATATCAATGATATAATATATAATAAATATATTATTAAATATTTCTTATTTATATTAATAATAGATTAATAATTATATTTATTTATAATAAATATAATATTAAAATATTATATTAAATAAATGTGATATAAAGTATAATATTGCATAAATATAGCATTAAATAAATACATAATATAATATTAAATAAATACAAGATGAAATATTATAATAAAAAGAATATGAATGAGACCTAGAAGAGGCTTGGCTTGTTTTGGTGCGAGCGCGATGACGTCAGACGCTTCAAGCCCTCTCTCTGAAGTGGCTCCGCCCCCAATCCTGAATCCCCGCCCCTTTTTACTCAGAAAGCCAATCTCTTCAGAGGATTCTATATAAAGTCCCCGCCCCTGGCAGTCGCTCCGCCCCTTTCTGGGTGGCCCCGCCTGCCGGAGCGGATTGAGCTCATTCGAGGTGAGGATGGCGAAGGTGGCGCATCTCCTCCTCACCTGCGGAGTTTGGCTTCTCGCAGCCACCGCGGCGACGTTGGAAGGCAGGCCAAGCGCGCAGGCGAAGGAGGCGGCTCGCTTCGCTTTGGGCCAGGCCGGCCTCCCAGGAGGGAAGGGCGGGAGCGTGTGGGCCCTCCGGTCCGCCAAGAGCCAGGTCCAGTATCGTTCTCCTCAGGGAGATCCGCCAGGAGAGAGGAGAGATGGGGACGGAGGCCTCAATAGGACATATTAGTAGAAATCTTAAGTATTATATTATAATATTATATTAAATATTATACTCTCATAATCATGGTAATCATGGTAATACGAAATAAATAGAATTTTAAATAGAATATAAAACAAAATAAATATAAGATAAATATATTAACTATAATATAAAATAAATATAATATAAAACAAAATAAATATAAGATAAATATATTAAATATAAATATAAAGTAAATATAATAAATACAATATAATATAAAATAAATATATTAAATATAATATAAAGCAAAATAAAAATATTAAATTTATTATAAATATAAAATAAATGTATTGAATATAAAACAAAATAAATATATTAATTATATTAAATATAATATAAAAGAAAATAAATATAAAATATTATAAATATAAAATAAGTATATTAAACAAAAAACAAAATAACTATAAGATAGATATATTAAATATAATATAAAACTAAATACAAAATAACTATAATATTAAATAGGTATAAAATTAAATATAATATAAAACAAAATAAATACACAATAACTATAAGAGAAATGTACAATTAAATATAATATAAAACAAAATAACTATAATATAAGATAGTTATAAAATTAATAAGCATAATATAAAATATAATATGAAATTAATATAATATAAATATTTGAAATGTAATATAAAATAAATATAATATGAAATTAATATAAAATAAGTAATATAAAATATATAATATATAAAATAAATGTAATATGAAATATAATGTGAAATTAATATAAAATAAGTATAATATGAAATGTAATATGAAATAAATATAATATGAAATAAGCGTAATATAAAATAAGCATAATATGAAATATAATATGAAATAAATATAATATAAAATAAGTATAATGTGAAATGTAATATAAATAAATGTAATATAAAATAAGTATAATATAAAATAAATATAATATGAAGTAAATATAATATAAAATATTATATTTCATGCAAATTCCACACCAGTTGAGAGAGTAAGGAACACTGGGATGCCTGTAGTGGAGGAAACACTTAAAATCTAGGATGGAATTGTCCCCTGTTTGCTGTGTGCCATAGAGAAGAGTAGGAAAGGGTTAAGGGAGAGGTAGTGGGCGGGGTCATACAAATTACAAACCACTAGAGAGAGTAAGGAACACTGGGATGCCTGTGGTGGTGGAAACACATAAAATTTAAGATGGAATTGTCCTCTGTTTGCCGTCTGCCGTAGAAAAATATAGAAAAGGGTGAAAGGAGAGGCAGTGTGCGGGGTCATGCAAATTCCCCCCCCCAATGGACGGAGAAAGAAACACTGGGATGTCTGTGGTGGAGAAAACACATCAAATCTAAGATGGAATTGTTCTCTGTTTGCCATAGAAAAGAGTAGAAAAGGGTTAAAGGAGAGGCAGTGTGTGGGGTCATGCAAATTACAAACCAATAGAGTAAGGAACACTGGGATGTCTGTGGTGGAGGAAACACATCAAATCTAAGATGGAATTGTCCTGTTTGCCGTTTGCCATAGAAAAGAGTAGGAAAGGGTAAGGGAGAGGCAGTGGGCGGGGTCATACAAATTACAAACCAATAGAGAGAGTAAAGAACACTGGGATGCCTGTGGTGGAGGAAACACATACAATCTAGGATGAAAGTCTTCCCTTGGGTGGTGGGTGGTTTTGTAGGTAGGCGGCTTGAAGAGGCTGTTTCTGCCGCTCTCTGCTCCCGGGTTTCATGCCTTTGCGGCTCAGGAGCCTCTCCTAATTGGATTGGCAATCCGCTTGCCTTGAAGTAATTACTCTGGACGGATTTCTCCCCGGCGAGCGGCTTGTGGAGCGCCTACGTGTGGGAATCTGCCGCTCTCTAATTAACAGGTTCGTTAGCCACCCCGCACCGCCGTTGACCTTCTGCTGTATTGATCCTGATTGCTGCCGACGAGCGGCAAAGAGATTGGCGAGGTGTTAATGCGCTTCGGGCGCTCCAGAAGTAGGTCAGGAAGGTTGTGAATTCTGACTCCCTGCACAACATATCGTGACTTCGAAATCACACGCCTTTCTTTTCCTGTGAGAAAAAGAGGCAAGTGACCCGACTGCGTTCCGTTACAGATCTGACAATCCCAAAGGTACACCATCTCTCTACTTCCCACAGAGAAGAGAGCTGGATGGGCCAGACTCCTCTGGTCTGCCACACTTTTTGGGTTGTAAGAAGGTCTCTTATATAGCAATATTTTTTTGGGTTGTAATGTTGTTGTTCATTCGTTCAGTCGTCTCCAACTCTTTGTGACCTCATGGACCAGCCCACGCCAGAGCTCCCTGTCGGCCGTCACCACCCCCAGCTCCTTCAAGGTCAGTCCAGTCACTTCAAGGATGCCATCCATCCATCTTGCCCTTGGTCGGCCCCTCTTCCCTTTGCCTTCCACTTTCCCCAGCATCATTGTCTGCTCCAGGCTTGGCTGTCTCCTCAGGATGTGGCCAAAGGACTTCATCTTTCCCTCTCGTCTCCTTCCCTCCAATGAGCTTTAGTCGGGCTTTCTTTCCTGGAGGATGGACTGGTTGGGTCTTCTCGCAGTCCAAGGCACTCTCAGCACTTTCCTCCAACACCACAGCTCAAAAGCATCTCTCTTCCTCCGCTCAGCCTTCCCTGAGGATGTCCAGCTCTCACATCCGTAGGTTACTACAGGGAAGACCATGGCTTTGACTAGGCAATGGATCTTGGTTGCCAGTCTGATGTCTCTACTCTTGACTATTTTATCGAGACTGGACATTGCTCTCCTCCCAAGAAGGAAGCGTCTCCTGACTTCCTGGCCACAGTCTGCATCTGCGCCTAGAAATACAAACCCTGTCACTGCCTCCACATTTTCTCCATTTCCCAGTTGTCAATCATTCTTGTTGCCATAATCTTGGTTTTCTTGATGTTTAGCTGCAACCCGGCTTTTGCGCTTTCTTCTTTCACCTTGATTAGAAGGCTCCTCAGCTCCTCCTCGCTTTCAGCCATCAGAGTGGTGTCATCTGCATATCTGAGGTTGTTAATGTTTCTTCCAGCCTTGCATTCCTCAATCCCCGCACATCCTCGCATGATGTGTTCTGCATACAAGTTAAAAAGGTTGGGTGAGAGGATGCAGCCTTGCCGTACGCCTTTCCCAATCTTGAACCAGTCTCCTGTTCCGTGGTCAGTTCTGACTGTGGCTCCTTGGTCCTTGTACAGATTCCTCAGGAGAGAGGGAAGGGGGCTTGGGATGCCCATCCCACCAAGAACTTGCCACCATTTATGATGATCCACAGTCAAAGGCTTTAGAAGAGTCAATGAAGGAGAAGTAGATGTTTTTCTGAAACTCCCTGCCTTTCTCCATTCTCCAGCATCCGGATATTGGCAATCTGGTCTCTCATTCCTCTGCCTTTTCTAAACCCAGCTTGAACATCTGGCAACGCTCGCTCCATATATTGCTGGAGTCTTCCTTGCAGGATTCCTTGGGCAGCAAACTTGTTCATGGTTGGCAGAAATGTATCCAATTGTCTGGTGATTATGTGGAAAAGCAAATAGTAGTTGTTCATGGTTGGCAGAAACGTATTCAATTGTCTGGTGATTATGTGGAAAAGCGAATAGTGATTGAGAGTGTCGACGTCTTCCGTGACGGCTTCAGAAAACTTGTTCATCATTGGCAGAAATGTATCCAATTGTCTGGTGATGGTGGAAAAGCGAATAGTAGTTGTTCATTGTTGGGAGAAACATATCCAATTATCTGGTGATTATGTGGGAAAGTAAATAGTGATTGAGAGAACCTGAGAAGCTGGTTGCGGAAACAGAGGGTTGACTTCTTCCGTAACACCTTCAGAAAACTTGTTCATCATTGGCAGAAATGTATCCAATTGCCTGGTGATTATGTGGAAAAACTAATAGTGGTTGTTCATGGTTGGCAGAAATGTATTCAATTGTCTGGTGATTATGTGGAAAAGCGAATAGTGGTTGAGAGAACGGTGAGACGCTGGTTGCGGAAACAGAGTGTCTACTTCTTCCGCGATGGCTTCAGAAAACTTGTTCATGGTTGGCAGAAACGTATCCAATTGTCTGGTAATTATGTGGAAAAGCGAATAGTGGTTGAGAGAACCTGAGACGCTGGTTGCGGAAACAGAGTGTCGACGTCTTCTGTGACGGCTTCAGAAAACTTGTTCATCATTGGCAGAAATGTATCCAATTGTCTGGTGATTATGAGGAAAAGCGAATAGTGATTGAGAGAACCTGAGACTCTGGTTGCGGAAACAGAGTGTCGACTTCTTCTGTAACAGCTTCAGAAAACTTGTTCATTGTTGGCAGAAATGTATCCAATTGTCTGGTGATTATGTGGGAAAGTAAATAGTGATTGAAAGAACCTGAGACGCTGGTTACGGAAAGAGAGTGTCGACGTCTTCTGTGACGGCTTCAGAAAACTTGTTCATCATTGGCAGAAACGTATCCAATTGTCTGGTGATTGTGTGGAGTATATACGGTATGTGCAATACTTTGCCTCCTTCCAGGACACAAATTTCTCCGCCATTCCTGTCCCAAATCCTACTTGAAAATATGCTTGTTCACTTCCAGGTGGTCGACGGGATCAAGTATTACCTGGACGTTGCCTTATTGAGGAGTGACTGCGGAACGAGCGAGTCGGAGGCCGGCGGTTGCCTCTCCGTCGCCGAGCCCGAGCACACGGTAGGAACTGGTTTCCTTCTTCAAAACCATTACCGTTAAAAATACCTTTCTAAGATCTGTATATTTATTCTTTCCCCCAGCGATACAAGTGTCATGCTACAGTCGAAACGGCGTGCCCGCTCACATGCCGCCTTGTGACCCGGGCTCAGCTGAATCCCTTTTGGCCGCACTTCCTCTCCAAACAAGGGCAGCTCAGTGGGACGGTCAGATGACCGAGGATAATCCCGAGAGAAGGGAAGGGGAGAAAAACCAATCTCGGCCGTTGCCAAATCATCGTCCCCAACTTCCCCAATTTTAGCTTGGGGGTGTGCACGACTCAAAACAACTTCAATTTTGTCTTAACTAATATTTTGGAAAATGGAATTTCGGAACTCTAAAGGTTCTAAAGTACTTGCAAAACTAAAGTTTTGGTGGTGAAAATTTCGGAAGTCTAACAAAAACCCTCAAAATTTCATTATAAATGGCAGTTCCTAATTGGTTCTGGCATAAAAATCACCAATAATAAATTAAATGGTTCTAAAGTACTTACAAAATTAAAGTTTTGGTGGTGAAAATTTCGGAACTCTAACAAAACCCTCAAAATTTCATTATAAATGGCAGTTCCTAATTGGTTCTGTCATAAAAATCACCAGTAATGAACGAAATGGTTCTAAGGTACTTACAAAACTAAAGTTCTGGTGGTGAAAATTTCAGAACTCTAACAAAACTCTCAAAATTTCATTATAAATGGCAGTTCCTAATTGGTTCTGGCATAAAAAATCACCAATAATGAACTAAATTGTTCTAAAGTACTTACAAAACTAAAGTTTTGGTGGTGAAAATTTCGGAACTCTTAACAAAACCCTCAAAATGTCATTATAAATGGCAGTTCCTAATTGGTTCTGTCATAAAAATCACCAATAATGAAATAATAATTAAATTTTGAAAGTTTTTTTGAGAGTTCTAACAATTTTACCACTAGAATTTTAGTTTTGTAAGTACTTTAGAACCATTTAGAACCATGGATTGCCCAGGCCTAGACCTAGGTATGTCTTTGAACTGTTAGGGACAAAGATATGCCAATGCATGAAACAGATATATATATAATCGGGTACAGCTGACCTACTTACTTACTTAGGTGGTCCCTCATAGTCCGAGGATGATGGTCCTCCAACCCCTTCTAGTGTTTACTGTTGGTCAGGGGAGTTCTGTGTGCCAAGTTTGGTTCAATTCCATCGTTGGTGGAGTTCAGAATGCTCTTTGATTGTAGGTGAACTATAAATCCCAGCAACTACAACTCCCAAATGACAAAATCATACTTTTTTGAGTGATGGTCACTCCTTGTGTTGGTCCAGATCTATCATTGAGTCCACAGTGATTTATGGAGGCAGGTAAACTACAACTCCAAAACCAAAGGACACTGCCCACCAAACCCTTCCAGTATTTTCTGTTGGTCATGGGAGAACTGTGTGCCAAGTTTGGTTCAGTTCCATCGTTGGTGGGGTTCAGAATCCTCTTTGATTGTAGGTGAACTGTGAATCCCAGTGACTACAACTCCCAAATGTCAAGGTCTATTTCCCCGAAACTCCATCTGTGTTCATATTTGGGCGTATTGAGTGCTTGTGCCAAGTTTGGTCCACATCCATCATTGTTTGAATCCACAGTGCTCTCTGGATGTAGGAGAACTACAACTCCCAAACTCAAGGTCAATGTCCACTAGACCTTTCCAGTATTTTCTGTTGGTCATGGGAGTCCTACGTGTCACTTTTGGTTCAATTCCATCGTTAGTGGAGTTCAGAATGCCCTTTGATTGTAGGTGAACTGTAAATCCCAACAACTACAACTCCCAAATGTCAAGATTCTATTTTTCCCCAAACTTTACCAGTGTTCAAATTTGGGCATATTGAGTATTTGTGCCAAGTTTGATCCCGATCCATCATTGTTTGAGTCCACAATGATCTCTGGATGTAGGTGAACTACAACTCCAAAACAAAAGGACACTGCCCACCAAACCCTTCTAGTGTTTTCTGTTGGTCATGGGAGAACTGAGTGCCACGTTTGGTTCAATTCCATCGTTGGTGGGGTTCAGAATGCTCTTTGATTGTAGGTGAACTATAAATCCCAGCAACTACAACTCCCAAATGTCAAGATTCTATTTTCCCCCAAACTCTACCAGTGTTCAAATTTGGGCATATTGAGTATTTGTGCCAAGGTTGATCCCGATCCATCATTGTTTGAGTCCACAATGATCTCTGGATGTAGGTGAACTACAACTCCCAAACTCAAGGTCAATGCCCACCAGACCTTTCCAGTATTTTCTGTTGGTCACGGGAGTCCGACGTGTCACTTTTGGTTCAATTCCATCGTTAGTGGAGTTCAGAATGCCCTTTGATTGTAGGTGAACTGTAAATCCCAGCAACTACAACTCCCAAATGACAAAACCATACTTTTTTGAGTGACGGTCACTCCTTGTGTAGTGAGGCGTTTTGTTGCCAAACTTGGTGTGATTTCGTTCATGGGTTCTTTTGTTTTTAAGGTACTCATGACGCACAGAACATTTATATATATATATATAGATAGAATTGTGGGCTGCTTTGTGCAATGCTTCTATTTGTGTTTTCTCCCTCCTCTCTCCTTCCAGTCGTGCCAGTTTGAAGTCTGGACCCAGCCCTGGGCCGACCGGAAGGAACTGGTGAAGCACGAGTGCCGCCCGGCCGGTAAGTCGGGTCTGACTCCGACCTCTCGGGCCCGTAAATAAAGGGATGTAGGCGGGGCTCACACCTCGCCTCCACCTGACAGTTCTCACTACAAGCTCACAAAGACGTTGTTGTTGCCAAAATATTATTTCCTTTGTTGAGCCTCAGTTTCCCCTGGAGTTCGAATGGGTTCCTTCTTGTATTGTTTCTGGTGGGAGGGAACCTTAGTCGGACCCTGTTCCTTTAAGAAACCCCCCAGAGTCATCCTTATTTATGTATTTATTTATTTACGACATTTATCTCACCAAAGGAGACTCAGAGCAGCTTACAAGATATATATACGTGTTGTTGTTGTTGTTCGTTCGTTCACTCTTCATGACCTCATACATACATACAATATTATAATAATAATAATAATAATAATAATAATAATAATAATATATTGTATGTATGTATGAGGTCATTGTTATACATACAATATATTATATTATTAGCATAGTACAATGTTGGTATTATATATTAATATATTGTACTACACCATTAGAACAGACTTAAAAATCCAAAAAATACACCATATATACATATACACACGCACACATTCATACACACACACGTGTATATATATGCACAAGCAGACACAAATATACACATATACATACATATACATATATACACATATACACATGCATACACAAATTACATATATACACACATACATATAGACATGCACACATACATGCACATTTACATGCACACATACATTTGCCTATTACATATATACACACATACATACACACATGCACGTTTACATGCACACATACATATACACATGCACACATACATGCACGTTTACATGCACACATACATTTGCCTATTACATATATACACACACATACATACACACATGCACGTTTACATGCACACATACATGCACACATGCACACATACATGCATATATACATGCACACATACATTTGCCTATTATATATACGCACACATGCACATACATATGCCTATTACATATACACACACACATATACACATACATTTACACATGCACGTTTACATGCACACATTTGCCTATTACATGTATACACACACATACCTATACACATGCACACATACATGCACGTTTACAGCACAAACACATTTGCCTATTACATATATACACACACATACATTTACACATGCACGTTTACATGCATGTTTACATGCACACATTTGCCTATTACACATTTGCCTATTACATATATACACACACATACCTATACATATGCACGCATATATGCACATTTACATGCACACATACATTTGCCTATTACATATATACGCACACATACATACACACATGCATGTTTACATGCACATATATATATATATGTGCATGTGTATATATATATATACACATGCACACATACATGCACATTTACATGTACACATACATTTGCCTATTACATATATACACACACATATACACATACATGCACATTTACATGCACACATTTGCCTATTACATATATACACACACATGCACGTTTACATGCACACATTTGCCTATTATATATATACACACATACATATACTCATGCACGCATACATGCATGTTTACATGCACACATATATTTCCCTATTTCATATCCTAGCCTCTGACCTTGAATAAGCACACTTGAACTTCAGTGGTTGATTCTTCAGCCGTTGCTACATATAACTATTTACAGGTCTGCAGATGGCAGAGAGCAAGCACACTGCAGAGTCTTGGTCACAGTTAGCAGAGATTTCATATCTCAGCCGCTGACCTGGAATAAGCCCACTTGACTCTGTCTTTCATCCAGTCTCCTTTGGAGGTTGATTCTATTTACAATTATTTACAACCTCACAACCTCTGAGGATGCTTGCCACAGATGCAGGCGAAATGTCAGGAGAGAATGCTTCTAGATACTAACAGCACCCCTGCTAGGTAGGCATGTGACTCAATCTTCCCTCACCCCTCCTCCAGCTGCACCATAGGATTGCCTGTCTCCAAGGCAAGCGGTTCTGATAAAAAAAAACCCACTGCAGAGTCTTGGTCACAGTGAGTACAGAGTTTAAGAGTCTTGGTCACAATGAGTACAGATTTTCAGAGTCTTGGTCACAGTGAGTACAGAGTTTATAGCACAGCCTCTTGGGCTTGTTTAGTAGCTCGCCGCTTGAATAAGCACAACTGAGCTCTGGCTTTCATCCCAACTCCTTTGATTCTTTGGTTGCTTGTACATACTACTAGAACGTGGCCATACAACCCGAAAAACCTACAACAACCCAGGATGTAGGAGTGTTAGCAGAGTCAATAGTGTCAACGCAACAGCGAAAAAGGGGAAAAGCAAAGCAATGCAAGACGAGCCGAAAAGTGTCCAAAATGACCGAAAAGTCGTCAAGGAACGGTCTCGGAAGTTCCTTTTTCTCTTCTCTTCCTCCTCCAGAGCCCTCTGAGATCGCCCAGGTGTCAGAATGGGGAGCCTGGGAGGTGCTTCACCCCAAAACTCCGGATACGGAGGAGGAGGAAAAGCACTTGCAGGTAGGTGCCCGTCTAGACTCTGTTGCGGGGGTGAACGAGAAGACGAGCAAAACACACACAGCACCCCTGCTGGGTAGGCATGTGAATCAATCTTCCCACGGTCTCACTCCTCCTCCAGCTGCACAATAGGATTGTCTGTCTCCAAGGCAAGCAGTTCTGATCCAAAAAAAAAGCCACTGCAGAGTCTTGGTCACAGTGAGTACAGAGTTTCAGAGTCTTGGTCACAGTGAGTACAGAGTTTCAGAGTCTTGGTCACAGTGAGTACAGAGTTTCAGAGTCTTGGTGACAGTGACTACAGAGTTTCAGAGTCTTGGTCACAGTGAGTACAGAGTTTCAGAGTCTTAGTCACAGTGACTACAGAGTTTCAGAATCTTGGTCACAGTGAGTACAGAGTTTCAGAATCTTGGTCACAGTGAGTACAGAGTTTCAGAGTCTTGGTCACAGTGAGTACAGAGTTTGAGAGTCTTGGTCACAGTGAGTACAGAGTTACAGAGTCTTGGTCACAGTGAGTACAGAGTTTGAGAGTCTTGGTTACAGTGAGTACAGAGTTTCAGAATCTTGGTCACAGTGAGTACAGAGTTTGAGAGTCTTGGTTACAGTGAGTACACAGTTTCAGAATCTTGGTCACAGTGAGTACAGAGTTTGAGAGTCTTGGTTACAGTGAGTACAGAGTTTCAGAATCTTGGTCACAGTGAGTACAGAGTTTGAGAGTCTTGGTCACAGTGAGTACACAGTTTCAGAATCTTGGTCACAGTGAGTATAGAGTTTATAGCACAGCCTCTTGGGCTTGTTTAGTAGCTCGCCGCTTGAATAAGCACACCTGAGCTCTGGCTTTCATCCCAAATCCTTTGATTCTTCAATTGCTCGTACATACTTCTAAAACATGGCCATACAGCCCGAAAAACCTACAACAACCCAGTGATTCCGGCCATGAAAGCCTTCGACAATACAAACAACTCTTTACAGGTCTGCTATCAGTATACAGAGATACTCACAACCCTAGAAAGACACTCACATGACAAGGATGGCGATGGATTATCGATACAGGGAGATCGTGGCAAAGAGTCAAACATGGCAGAGAGCAAGCACTTGACAAAGGGGAAACACTACAGAGTCTTGGTCACAGTTTGCAGAGACTTCATATCCCAGCCTCTGACCTTGAATAAACCCTCTTGAGCTCTGGCCACATGGCAAAGAGGAAACACTACACTACAGAGTCTTGGTCACAGTTAGCAGAGAGGCAGTGGGCGGAGTCATGCAAATTCCACCCCAGTGGGAACACTGGGATGTCTGTGGTGGAGGAAGCACATGAAATCTAGGATGGAATTGTCCTCTCCTCTGTTCGCCGTGTGCCATAAAAAAGAGTAGGAAAGGGTGGATAGATCATGTAAATTCCACACCAATGGAGAGAGTCAGGAACACTGGGATGTCTCTGGTGGAGGAAACATATGAAATCTAGGATGGAATTGTCCTCTGTTCGCCATGGACCATAGAAAAGAGTAGGAACACTGGGATGTCTGTAGTGGAGGAAACACATGAAATCTAAGATGGAATTGTCCTCTGCTGTGTGCCGTAGAAAAGAGTAGGAAAGGTTGAAGGGAGAGGCAGTGGGTGGGGTCATGCAAATTCCACACTAGTGGAGAGAGTCAGGAACACTGAGTTGTCTGTAGTGGAGAAAAATATTAATATTATTGTGGGTGAGGGTTTATTTATTGTGGCTCGTCCCTTTTCCTCCGCAGGGCGATTCCCTCCGCCAGATCTCCCTTTTCAAGGACTTTGTGGCCACCTATCAGAAGAGCTACAAGGACCAAAGGGGTGAGCCAAGGGGCGGTCCAATCGTCACGCTTCTGCTCTTTAATTAAGGCAATTAATTAATCCCCTTCTTTCGCGCAGAGGCCAAGAAGCGCTTCCAGATCTTCGTTGAGAACTTGGAGAAGGCCCGAGTCATCCAGCAGCTGGACCGCGGCAACGCCGAATACGGAGTCACCAAATTCAGCGACTTAACAGGTAATTAAGGCGGATGGGAGGGACCCCAAAGGCTATCCAGTCCACCCCAAAGCAGAAGAGAGCGGGACGAAGGTAGTCCCAAAATACAAAGGCGGCTTAAGTCCGTAAGCAAAACTTGAACAGGAATATGAAACAAGAACGCAGAGAACTCCCAAAATGCTAAAATCCAAAAGCAAGACTTGAAACGAGAATTTGAGAACGCAGGCCTAGCTGTACTTGAAAGCCACGTTGCCTGAACTGAGTGGCCTTGAAACAAGAATTTGAGAACGCAGGCCTAGCTGTACTTGAAAGCCACGTTGCCTGAACTGAGTGGCCTTGAAACAAGAATTCGAGAACGCAGGCCTAGCTGTACTTGAAAGCCACGTTGCCTGAACTGAGTGGCCTTGAAACAAGAATTTGAGAACGCAGGCCTAGCTGTACTTGAAAGCCACGTTGCCTGAACTGAGTGCCCTTGAAACAAGAATTCGAGAACGCAGGCCTAGCTGTACTTGAAAGCCACGTTGCCTGAACTGAGTGGCCTTGAAACAAGAATTTGAGAACGCAGGCCTAGCTGTACTTGAAAGCCACGTTGCCTGAACTGAGTGGCCTTGAAACAAGAATTTGAGAACGCAGGCCTAGCTGTACTTGAAAGCCACGTTGCCTGAACTGAGTGGCCTTGAAACAAGAATTTGAGAACGCAGGCCTAGCTGTACTTGAAAGCCACGTTGCCTGAACTGAGTGGCCTTGAAACAAGAATTTGAGAACGCAGGCCTAGCTGTACTTGAAAGCCACGTTGCCTGAACTGAGTGGCCTTGAAACAAGAATTCGAGAACGCAGGCCTAGCTGTACTTGAAAGCCACGTTGCCTGAACTGAGTGCCCTTGAAACAAGAATTCGAGAACGCAGGCCTAGCTGTACTTGAAAGCCACGTTGCCTGAACTGAATGCCCTTGAAACAAGAATTTGAGAACGCAGGCCTAGCTGTACTTGAAAGCCACGTTGCCTGAACTGAGTGCCCTTGAAACAAGAATTCGAGAACGCAGGCCTAGCTGTACTTGAAAGCCACGTTGCCTGAACTGAGTGGCCTTGAAACAAGAATTTGAGAACGCAGGCCTAGCTGTACTTGAAAGCCACGTTGCCTGAACTGAGTGCCCTTGAAACAAGAATTCGAGAACGCAGGCCTAGCTGTACTTGAAAGCCACGTTGCCTGAACTGAGTGCCCTTGAAACAAGAATTTGAGAACGCAGGCCTAGCTGTACTTGAAAGCCACGTTGCCTGAACTGAATGCGGAGTGCCTGTTCGCTCCTAATAAACAGACATGAAAGCATGACGTCTGCCCTGGAATTTCTGCGTCCCACGAAGTCAACCGTAGCCGAATAATAATGATGATAATAAGAATAACAACAAGAACAATAATTTTATTCCTTACCCAACTCTTGGTTTATGTGAAGCTTGCTGTCCATTAATAATAATAATAATAATAATAATAGGGCTACAAACTGGACATAAGCCATTATTATTATTATTATCATCATCATCATCATCATTAATGGGCTATAAGCTGGAAATAAGCCAAAAAGAAGGTAAGAAATAAAATAATCGTTATTATTATTATTGATGGATTGAAGCTGGGAGGGTAAGAATCATTATTATTAGGATTATTATTAATGTACTACAGGCTGGACATAAGCCAAGAGGCAGTTAAGAAACAATAATAATATACTAAATCCTATTATTATTATTATTATTATTATTATTATTATTATTATTTTATTTCTTACCTTCCTCTTGGCTTCTGTCCAGCTTGTAGCCCATGAATAATAATAATAATAATAATAATAATAATAATAATAATAATAATAATTTTATTTCTTACCCTCTTGGCTTATGTCAAGTTTGTAGCCCTATTATTATTATTATTATTATTATTATTATTATTATTATTATTTCTTACCTTCCTCTTGGCTTATGTCCAGCTTGTATCCCATTAATAAATAATAATAATAATAATAATAATAATAATTTTATTTCTTTCCCTCTTGGCTTATGTCAAGTTTGTAGCCCACTTGTAGTACACTAATAATAATAATAATAATAATGTAGTACACTTGTAGTACACTAATTATTATTATTATTACTATTATTATTATTATTATTATTATTATTTCTTACCCTCCTCTTGGCTTATGTCCAGCTTGTAGCCCATTAATTATTATTATTATTATTATTATTATTATTATTATTATTATTATTATTTCTTGTAGTCCATTAACAATAATAGTAGTAGTAGTAGTAGTAATAATAATAATAATAATAATTCTTATTATTTCTTGTAGTCCATTAACAATAATAGTAGTAGTAGTAGTAGTAATAATAATAATAATAATAATAATAATAATAATTTTATTTCTTACCAGCCTCTCCTTGTGGCTCGAGGTCGGTTACATCATAATTAAAGCACGTCAACATTGTCAACATGCGATCAATATGCATGTTGCTTCTGTAGAAGAGACACCTTCTTGCCTCTTTCCTCTCCTTCCAGAGGAGGAGTTCCGCACCCTGTACTTGAACCCGCTGCTGGCCAAGCGGCCCACCCGGCCCATGGAAGTGGCCCCGACCTCGGGGGACCCAGCTCCGGAGGAATGGGACTGGAGGGACTACGGGGCTGTCACGGCCGTCAAGGACCAGGTGCGGCATCACCATGCCTATTATTATCCAATCCCTCCCGACAGATGGCCAGCCAGCCTGTTGAAGGAGCATCCATTATTATTATTATTATTATTATTATTATTATTATTATTATTATGATGGCACTGGACTCACTGCCACATTGTTGGATTATCAAATGTCTAGATGTCATCGGGGTTTGTGAAAATATTAGAACAAGCCACTTAAGGGGGTCCCAGTGGTGATCAGCACACTGGGTGCAGCGCCTCAAGACCTTGGCCTGAACTTGAACACAATCAGCGCTGTCAAGATGATATTATTATTATTATTATTATTATTATTATTATTATTAATAATAATAGTATTTGACTCACTGCCACATTGTTGGATTCTCAAATGTCTAGATGTCATCGGGGTTTGTGAAAATGTTAGAACAAGCCACTCAAGGGGGTCCCAGTGGTGATCAGCACACTGGGTGCAGCGCCTCAAGACCTTGGCCTGAACTTGAACACAATCGGCGCTGTCAAGATGATATTATTATTATTATTATTATTATTATTATTAATAATAATAATAATAGTATTTGACTCACTGCCACATTGTTGGATTCTCAAATGTCTAGATGTCATCGGGGTTTGTGAAAATGTTAGAACAAGCCACTCAAGGGGGTCCCAGTGGTGATCAGCACACTGGGTGCAGCGCCTCAAGACCTTGGCCTGAACTTGAACACAATCGGCGCTGTCAAGATGATATTATTATTATTATTATTATTATTATTATTAATAATAATAATAATAGTATTTGACTCACTGCCACATTGTTGGATTCTCAAATGTCTAGATGTCATCGGGGTTTGTGAAAATGTTAGAACAAGCCACTCAAGGGGGTCCCAGTGGTGATCTGCACACTGGGTGTAGCGCCTCAAGACCTTGGCTTGCACTTAAACACAATTGGTGCCGACAAAATCACCACCTATCTGCTACAAAAGGCCACCTTACTGGGATCCGCACGCATTATTCGCCGACACGTCACACAGTCCTAGACACTTGGGAAGTGTTCGACGTGTGATCCAAGACATATACACATGCACACACATACACATACATATCCACATACATACATATATACACACAAATAAAAAAGGGGCAGAAAAACTAGGCTTATACTCGAGTATATACAGGAAATAAATAATATAGGACCACAAAGGAAGGCACTGTCAAAGCTTTCCCGACAGATGACCATCCCGCCTTGTGTTCTCTCTCCGTGCAGGGGGCTTGTGGATCCTGCTGGGCGTTCTCGGTCACGGGGAACGTGGAAGGGCAGTGGTTCCTGCAGAAGGGCTCCCTGGTCTCGCTCTCGGAGCAAGGTAGGGAGGGAGCCGGCCCTGCGAGGGAGGCGCGCACGAGTCTCCCGTCCCATCGCCACTCGTGTATTAATTCTCCCGTCCTTTGCAGAATTGCTCGACTGCGACGCCTTGGACCAGGCCTGCGGAGGGGGGCTGCCTTCCAACGCCTACGAAGCCATCGAGGGGCTGGGTGAGTCTGGACAGGGCGGGGATTCTTGACCCTACGGATGTCCCGGTCCTCAAACACTCTGCTTCATTCGGAAAAAAGCTGCACTCGCAGAGCTCAGGCGGTGTTGTATTTCGGTGTTGACATCTGTAGACAGTCCACGTTTCGCAGGCATATAGCAGGGTTGAGAGGACAATGACATTATCAACAAGCACCTTGATTTTCCTATAGATGTCCCAGTCCTCAAACACTCTCTGCTTCAGTCGGAAAAAAGCTGCGCTCACAGAGCCCAGGTGGTATTGTATTTCAGTCTCAATGTTGACGTCTGTAGACAGTCCACGTCTCGCAGGCGTAGAGCAGAATTGAGAGGACAATGACATTATCAACAAGCCCCTTGGCCTCCCTACGGATGTCCCGGTCCTCAAACACTCTCTGCTTCATTCGGAAAAAAGCTGCGCTCGCAGAGCTCAGGTGATATTGTATTTCAGTCTCAATGTTGACGTCTGTAGACAGTCCACGTTTCACAGGCGTATAGTAGGGTTGAGAGGACAATAACATTATCAACAAGCACCTTCCTATAGATGTCCCAGTCCTCAAACACTCTCTGCTTCATTCGGAAAAAAAAAGCTGCACTCGCAGAGCTCAGGCGGTGTTGTATTTCAGTGTCAATGTTGACTTTTGTGGAGAGGTGGCTGCCGAGGGAGAGGAAATGGTCCACATTTTCTAATGTTACACCATTAAGCTGTGTTTCCGGCCTTGGAGAGTTGGAGTTCCCAACTCTGCTATACACCTGTGAAACGTGAAACGTCGTGATTCCTGGAAGAGCACTTTGGTTTTCTTGATGTTCAGTAAGAGACCGAGCTTCTCATATGCTTCTTCAAAGGTGTTGAGAGTGGCTTGTAGGTCTTCTTCTGAATGTGCACAGGCGACGTTGTCATCGGCATATTGGAGTTCCATAACAGACATTATTGGTCTTTTTCTGAATGTGCACAGACTACGTTATCATCAGCATATTGGAATTCCATAACAGACATTGTTGGTCTTTTTCTGAATGTGCACAGGCTATGTTATCATCGGCATATTGGAGTTCCATAACATACATTGTTGGTCTTTTTCTGAATGTGCACAGGCTATGTTATCATCGGCATATTGGAATTCCATAACAGACATTATTGGTCTTCTGAATGTGCATAGATTACGTTATCATCGACATATTGGAGTTCCATAACATACATTGTTGGTCTTTTTCTGTATGTGCACAGGCTGTGTTATCATCGGCATATTGGAGTTCCATAACATACATTGTTGGTCTTTTTCTGAATGTGCACAGGCTATGTTATCATCGGCATATTGGAATTCCATAACAGACATTATTGGTCTTCTGAATGTGCATAGATTACGTTATCATCGACATATTGGAGTTCCATAACATACATTGTTGGTCTTTTTCTGTATGTGCACAGACTACGTTATCATCAGCATATTGAAGTTCTATAACAGATGTTGCTTTTGGCTTGTCATCTGTCCGATAGATGATTTCCACTTTGTTGGGGCAATCACTCATCCCTGTTTGACACCCGATTCTACCTTAAATGGATAATAATAATAATAATAATAATAATAATAATAATAATAATAATAGAAGCAACTCCAGGGGCCATCCAGTCCAACCCCCTTCTACCAAGCAGGAAAAGCACAATCAGAGCACCCCAACAGATGGCCAGCCTGCCTTTGTTTTAACAACAGAAATAATATAATTAATAATAGTAATAGTAATAGAATAATAATATAATATAATTAATAATAATAGTAATAGAATAATAATGTAATTAATAATAATAGTAATATAATAATATAATTAATAGTAATATAATAATATAATTAATAGTAATGTAATAGTAATAGTAATAGTAATATAATAATAACATTAATAGTAATATAATAATAGTAATCGTAATATAATAATATAATAATAATGTAATAATAATATAAATATTAATATAATAATAGTAATTGTAATGTAATAATAATATAATTAATAGTAATATAATAATAAAATTAATAGTAATAGTACTATAATGTAAATAATATATAGTAATATAATAGAATAATAATAGTAATAATAATAATAATAATGTAATAATAAAATTAATAGTAATATTAATAATATAAATACATATAATATATAATAGTAATATAATAAATAATTAATAATATAATATAATATAATAATAATTAATAATACTAAACTTAATAGTATATAATATATAAATGTAATAAATAATATAATTAATAGTAATATAATATATATAATAGTAATGTAAAATAATAGTAATATAATAATAGTAATAAAATAATAATAAATTAATAGTAATAATAATAGTAATAGTAATGTAATAATAATATAATTAATAGTAATATAATAATAAGTAATAGTAATATAATAATTAATAATAATAGTAATAATTAATAATAATTAATAATAATAATTAATAGTAATATAATTATAATATAATAAAATAATATAATTATAGTAATATAATTAGTAATAGTAATGTAATAATAATAGTAATATAATAATAGTAATAATAATGTAATAATATAATTAATAGTAATATAATAATATAATTAACAGTAATAGTAATGTAGTAATAATATGAATAATAGTAATATAATAATGGTAACGTAATAATAATATAATTAATAGTAATATAATAATAGTAATAGTAATGTAATAATATAATTAATAGTAATATAATATTAATAATACAACCAACCCCAGGGGCTCCTCGGAGCACTGTTTGAGAACCGCTGTGCACATTCAGAAAAAGACTGACCGTGTCTGTTATGGAACTCCAATATGCCGATGATAACGTAGTCTGTGCACATTCATTTCGATTCCAACCTTCTTCCTTCCTTTCCCTTTTCCCAGGCGGCCTGGAGACGGAGGGCGACTACAGCTACGAGGGCTTTGAGCAGAAATGTAACTTCTCCAAGGAGAAGGTGGCCGTTTACATCAACAGCTCCGTGGCCATCTCTCGGGACGAGAAAGGTCCGTTTCGACTGGGGACCGTTTTGAGCGCGACTGCAGGGCTTGGCGGGGCATTCCTCCCCTGATTTGAACCTCGTTCTTTCGTTCTTTGGTTCTTTCAGAGATCGCCGCCTGGCTGGCCAAGCACGGGCCCATCTCCATCGCCCTCAACGCCTTCGCCATGCAGGTGGAGTGGCCCTCTTCCCCCTGCCTTTCATTACAATATATATACTTATATATATATATATTACATGTAAATATTCAATACTTGCCATAAATATTCATATCCTTCTCTGCGTCATGAGAAACGGGGTCCAGGAGCCTCCGTCCTGAGTCAGAAGCAAAAATAACAAGATTATTATTATTACTATTATTATTATTATTATTATGTTTATGTTTATATATACCCCACTTTACGTCTCCCAAAGGAGACTCAAAGCAGCTGTGAATCTATTATTATTACTATTATTAATATTTATACCCCACTTTATCTCTCCCTAAGGAGACTCAAAATAATAATATTATTATTACTATTATTATTGTTTATTTATACCCCGCTTTATCTCTTCCACTCAAAGAAGCTATCTATTATTATTATTATTATTATTATTATTATTACTATTACTATTATTGTTTATTTATACCCCGCTTTATCTCTTCCAAAGGACTCAAAGAAGCTGTGTATCTAGTAGTAGTAGTAGTAGTAGTAGTAGTATTTATATCTCCCTTTTTCTCTCCCTAAGGAGACTTAAAGAAGCTATCTATTATTATTATTATTATTATTATTATTATTATTATTATTATTATTACTATTATTGTTTATTTATACCCCGCTTTATCTCTTCCACTCAAAGAAGCTATTATTATTATTATTACTATTATTATTGTTTATTTATACCCCGCTTTATCTCTTCCAAAGGAAATTCAAAGCAGCTATGTAACTATTATTAGTAGTAGTAGGAGTATTTATATCCCCTCTTTTCTCTCCCTAAGGAGACTCAAAGGAGCTATCTATTATTATTATTACTACTACTACTACTGTTGTTGTTTATTTATCTCTTCCTAAGGTGACTCAGCAGATATGTAAATATTAGTATTATTATTAGTAGTAATAGTAGTAGTAGTAGTATTTATATCCCCCTTTTTCTCTCCCTAAGGAGACTCAAAGAAGCTATCTATTATTATTATTATTATTATTATTATTATTACTATTACTATTACTATTATTGTTTTTTTATACCCTACGTTATCTCTTCCTAAGGGGACTCAAAGCAGCTGTCCTCTTATATCATCATCATTATTACCATTATTATTGTGTTGATTTATATCTCTCCCAAAGGAGACCAAAGTCTCTTTTATGAAGAGTTTGTCCATACTATTTGAAAATATATATAAAACAATAATAATGCTTTAAATTATTATTATTATTATTGTTATTATTACTATTATTATTATTATTATTATTATTATTATTATTATTATGAGACCAATGTCTCTTATAGAAGGGGTTTGTCCATACTGTTCTTATTATACTGTCCCCTTGAGTCTTTGCAGTTCGATCTTTAAATCCTCAGTTGTTTTCACAAACCCCGATGACATCTAGACATTTGATAATCCAACAATGTGGCAGTGAGTCAAATGCTTTATTATTATGCTAGTTGTTTCTCTGCAATCCTGCTGTTGTTGTTATTATTATTATTATTATTATTATTATTATTTGAGACCAATGTCTCTTATAGAAGGGGTTTGTCCATACTGTTCATATATGTATATATATATATATCACACACATACAATACTCATATTTTCAATTATTTCTAATTCCCATTTTCTGCAGTTCTACAGGAAGGGCGTCTCCCATCCCTTCTTCCTCCTTTGCAACCCGTGGATGATAGACCACGCCGTCCTCTTGGTGGGCTATGGCACGCGTAAGTACAACGGCCATCACTCGTCTACTATACTCTGTCTTGACTTGAGGTTGGAATAGTGTTGTTCCAAAGCAAATTTGTGATCTGATCAATGGCTTCATCAATTGATTGATTGATTGGTAAATATCAATGAAATGAACCTGCCTTCCCTTTCCCAGGTGGGACGCTTCCGTTCTGGGCCATCAAGAACAGTTGGGGCGAAGACTGGGGAGAAAAGGTACGTTATTATTATTATTATTATTATTATTATTATTATTATTACTATTATTATGTCAGGAGTCAATTTCTGACGGCATGAAGACATCACAAGTTCCCTCCATGACCTCCTGGTGGGAAAAAGTCAGTAGTGTCTTTCTTTGTTGCAAAGAAACAAGCAATATATCCATTTCAAAGCAAGCCGGCTTGTGAGTAGTTATTTAATATTGCTATATAGATCCTACAGTATGACTTATTATTATTATTATTATTATTATTATTGTTATTAGGATATAATGCTTCAGGAACATGGCCAGACTGCCTGGAAAACTCACAGCAACACAAAGTTATTATTATTATTATTATTAATAATTATTATTATTATTAATAATAATAATAATAATAATTATTATTATTATTACCAACAACAAAGCAGATCGACAACAAATCGGATAAAGGAGGAAAAAGGAAAGGAATATATCCTGTGTTGTCGAAGGCTTTCATGTCCAGAATCACTGGGTTGCTGTGAGTTTTCCAGGCTAACGCCTCCCAACAAAGGATTCCCCCAGGCAGGAAGCAGCCAGGCTTTAAAGCTGCAAGGCTATTCAGTGCTTATCAAGGTGACCAATGGCAACATTCACACTTCCCTCCAGCAAACAATAGTTCTTTTTCCCACCCACAACTTCTGAGGATGCCTGCCATAGACGTGGGTGAAATGTCAGGAGGGAATGCTTCTGGAACATGGCCAGACAGCCCAGAAAACTCACAGCAAGCCGTAGACATGGGTGAAACGTCAGGAGAGAATGCTTCTGGAACATGGCCAGACAGCTCGAAAAACTCACAGTAACACATGGGTTGAGGTTTCAGGTTTTAGCCTGCCACTTTTGGACTCTCGCTTGCTGACGTGTTCCTGCGAGTATCTATTATTATTATTATTATTATTATTATTATATCCCCCTTTTTATCTCCACAAACAAGTGAATATGTATTTTTATTATTTATTATTATGTTCATTTATATCCATAAGGAGACTCAAAACAGCTTTTTATTATTATTATTATTATTATTATTATTATTATTATTATTATTATTATTATGTTTATTTATACCCCACTTTTTTTCTCCATAGGGAAACTCTGAAGAGTTTTTACTGTTGTTGTTGTTGCTATTATTATTATTATTATGTCTTTTTTCCAGGGCTACTACTATTTGTACCGTGGAAGCCGAGCCTGTGGCATGAACACTATGTGTAGCTCCGCCGTCGTGGATTAATTAGCAACCAGGGATTAATTAATTTGATGTCTCCGAAATGACCAATCGGACGACAAGGAGCCTCGGACTCAGTTTGGACTCGGTTTGGAAACCATTAAGAAGCTGCAGTATTTATTCTGAGAAGAAATTATTATTTTCTCTGAAATTAGGTCAAAACTTAAACCCTATTTATTTGGAAGGCTAATAATAATAATAATAATAATAATAATAATAATAATAATAATAATGAAGTCAAAGAACCGGATTCAGGACCCAGCAAGCAATAGGTTAGGAAGGTGATTATAATTATTATTATGATTATTAAGTATATATTTGAATTCAATATTTCCAGGTTTTTTCCACACAATAATAATAATAATAATAATAATAATAATAATAATAATATTTTAATTGAATATTTCCAATTTTTTTCACAGAAATATTATTATCATTAAATATATTTTATTGAATATTTTCAACTCTTCACACATTATTATTATTATTAAAATTGTATTGAACATTTCCTGATTTTCTCCATAATAATTTAAAATATATTTTCATTGAATATTTCCAATTTTTTCACAGCACAGAAATATTATTATTATTATTATTATTAAATATATTTTATTTAATATGTTCCATTTTTCACAATATATTTTATTGAATATTTTCCATTTTTCACACAATATTATTATTCACATTTTATTGAATATTTCCAGATTTTCCCCATAATAATAATAATAATAGATATTTTAAATATACTCTTATTGAATATTTCCAGATTTTCCCCATAATAATAATAATAATAATAATAATTTAAAATATATTTTCATTGAATATTTCCATTTTTTTCATGCAATAATAATTATTATTTTAAATATATTCTTATTTAATATTTCCAAAATTTTTCCACACAATAATTATTATAATTCATATTTTAAATGTACTCTTAATGTTTCCAGATTTTTCCACACAATTATTATTATTATTATTATTATTTTAAATATATTTTAATAGAATATTTCCAGATTTTCCCACGTAATAATAATAATAATAGATATTTTAAATATACTCTTATTGAATATTTCCATATTTTTTTCCCATGTAATAATAATAATTATAATTATTATTATTATTTCAATTATATTCTTATTTAATATTTCCAGATTTTTCCACACATTATTATTATTATTATTATTATTATTATTATTATTATTTTAAATACATTTTAATTGAATATTTCCAGATTTTTCCCACTTAATAATAATAATAATAATTCATATTTTAAATATACTCTTATAGAATATTTCCAGATTTTTTTCCACATAATAATAATAATAATAATAATAATAATAATAATAATCAGCCTAACGAATACTATACCATTCCCTGATGCGATATTAATATTCCAATGCACACATAGGCTAATTAAGAAAGCTAACTCAATGCAACACTCGCTTTCCTGCACTAAACATGGATTTTTAATATTTATTTAAAGTATTTTTTCGTCCTTTTTTTTTTTGGCTAATTAATGGAGAGTTAATTATATATGCAAAATATTCAAATATTTCTTCCCGGACGAAGAATGCCGAACTATGTTTTCTAGTTGAAATAGACGGGTTATTTTTCTAGAAACGGAAAGGATTTTCCCCCAAAAGTTGTGGAAGCTTTTGGTTTATTCTGTTACTTCCGTATTTTTCCGCACTAAATAAAATGGACTGTTGTGACCCGACTTTGTGAATATCTGTTAGAAACTCCCAATATGCCGATGATAACGTAGTCTGTGCTCATTCAGAAGACCTACAAAGTCTTTTATGGAACTCCAATATGCCAATGATAACGTAGTCTCTGTACATTCAGAAGAAGACCTACAAAGTCTTACGGAACTCCAATATGCCAATGATAACGTAGTCTCTGTACATTCAGAAGAAGACCTACAAAGTCTTACGGAACTCCAATATGCCAATGATAACGTAGTCTCTGTACATTCAGAAGAAGACCTACAAAGTCTTATGGAACTCCAATATGCCAATGATAACGTAGTCTCTGTACATTCAGAAGAAGACCTACAAAGTCTTATGGAACTCCAATATGCCAATGATAACGTAGTCTCTGTACATTCAGAAGAAGACCTACAAAGTCTTATGGAACTCCAATATGCCAATGATAACGTAGTCTCTGTACATTCAGAAGAAGACCTACAAAGTCTTTTATGGAACTCCAATATGCCAATGATAACGTAGTCTCTGTACATTCAGAAGAAGACCTACAAAGTCTTATGGAACTCCAATATGCCAATGATAACGTAGTCTCTGTACATTCAGAAGAAGACCTACAAAGTCTTACGGAACTCCAATATGCCAATGATAACGTAGTCTCTGTACATTCAGAAGAAGACCTACAAAGTCTTACGGAACTCCAATATGCCAATGATAACGTAGTCTCTGTACATTCAGAAGAAGACCTACAAAGTCTTACGGAACTCCAATATGCCAATGATAACGTAGTCTCTGTACATTCAGAAGAAGACCTACAAAGTCTTTTATGGAACTCCAATATGCCAATGATAACGTAGTCTCTGTACATTCAGAAGAAGACCTACAAAGTCTTACGGAACTCCAATATGCCAATGATAACGTAGTCTCTGTACATTCAGAAGAAGACCTACAAAGTCTTTTATGGAACTCCAATATGCCAATGATAACGTAGTCTCTGTACATTCAGAAGAAGACCTACAAAGTCTTATGGAACTCCAATATGCCAATGATAACGTAGTCTCTGTACATTCAGAAGAAGACCTACAAAGTCTTACGGAACTCCAATATGCCAATGATAACGTAGTCTCTGTACATTCAGAAGAAGACCTACAAAGTCTTATGGAACTCCAATATGCCAATGATAACGTAGTCTCTGTACATTCAGAAGAAGACCTACAAAGTCTTATGGAACTCCAATATGCCAATGATAACGTAGTCTCTGTACATTCAGAAGAAGACCTACAAAGTCTTATGGAACTCCAATATGCCAATGATAACGTAGTCTCTGTACATTCAGAAGAAGACCTACAAAGTCTTACGGAACTCCAATATGCCAATGATAACGTAGTCTCTGTACATTCAGAAGAAGACCTACAAAGTCTTTTATGGAACTCCAATATGCCAATGATAACGTAGTCTCTGTACATTCAGAAGAAGACCTACAAAGTCTTATGGAACTCCAATATGCCAATGATAACGTAGTCTCTGTACATTCAGAAGAAGACCTACAAAGTCTTACGGAACTCCAATATGCCAATGATAACGTAGTCTCTGTACATTCAGAAGAAGACCTACAAAGTCTTATGGAACTCCAATATGCCAATGATAACGTAGTCTCTGTACATTCAGAAGAAGACCTACAAAGTCTTACGGAACTCCAATATGCCAATGATAACGTAGTCTCTGTACATTCAGAAGAAGACCTACAAAGTCTTACGGAACTCCAATATGCCAATGATAACGTAGTCTCTGTACATTCAGAAGAAGACCTACAAAGTCTTTTATGGAACTCCAATATGCCAATGATAACGTAGTCTCTGTACATTCAGAAGAAGACCTACAAAGTCTTATGGAACTCCAATATGCCAATGATAACGTAGTCTCTGTACATTCAGAAGAAGACCTACAAAGTCTTACGGAACTCCAATATGCCAATGATAACGTAGTCTCTGTACATTCAGAAGAAGACCTACAAAGTCTTACGGAACTCCAATATGCCAATGATAACGTAGTCTCTGTACATTCAGAAGAAGACCTACAAAGTCTTACGGAACTCCAATATGCCAATGATAACGTAGTCTCTGTACATTC
>NW_026844700.1:1250610-1263869 GCF_025583915.1 Anolis sagrei ordinatus
GATAGATCCCAGAGTTGGGAGGGATCCCTCAAAGGCCATCTAGTCCAACCTTCTTAAGAGATGGATGAATGGATGGATGGATAGATGGATTGATTCTCAGAGTTGGGAGGGACCCCTCAAAGGACATCTAGTCCAACCTTCTTAAGAGATGGGTGGATGGATGGATAGGTAGGTAGGTAGAAAGATAGATAGATAGATGGATAGATAGATAGATAGATAGATAGATAGATAGATAGATAGATAGATAGAATCCCAGAGTTGGGAGGGACCCCTCAAAGGCAATCTAGTCCAACCTTCTTAAGAGATGGGGGGATGGATGGATGGATGGATGGATGGATGGATAGATAGATAGACAGATAGATAAACAGATAGATCTAGTCCAACCTTCTCAAGAGATAGATAGATAGATAGATTCCCAGAGTTGGGAGGGACCCCTCAAAGGCCATCTAGTCCAACTTTCTTAAGAGATGGAGGGATGGATGGATAGATAGATAGAATCCCAGAGTTGGGAGGGACCCCCAAGGGCCATCTAGTCCAACCCGTTCCCTCCCTTCCAGGTCTTGGGCACCCCCGGCAACAACCTCCATGAGGTGGAGACCCCTGAAGGGACCCGGTTCCTTGCCAGCATGCCCACCAAGTTCCGGAAGAACATCTGGATCAAGAGAGGTGAGCCCCCCGCTCCTTCCTCCCGGCCCCACGTCCCCGTCTCCGCAGGGCCCATGGCCTTGACCCCTGGGATGTCCCCCTTTGTCCTCCCCAGGCGACTTCCTGCTGGTGGACCCCATTGAGGAAGGGGAGAAAGTGAAGGCGGAGATCAGCTTCGTCCTCTACAAGGACCACGTGCGGTACCTGAAGAAGGAGGGCTATTGGTGAGTGAGAGAATCCTAGAGTTGGAAGGGATCCCCAAAGGGCGTCCAGACCAACCCCCCTTCAGCCAGGAAGTCACAATCAAAGCACTCCCGACAGATGCCCATCCAGTGTCGATTTAAGAGAGCTGGAGGACTGGAGCTGTTTCAACACACACACTAACCGTCCCCAGTCACACGTTGCTGTGGCCCAGTCTGTGTATAAGTGTTTTTTCTGTGTGTATATATGTGTTTATGTCTGTATATATTTGTGTGTATGTGTATATATGTGTGGTTGTGTGTGTATATATATGTGTGTATACCTGTGTATATATTTGTGTATTTGTGTTTATATGTGTATATGTATATTGTGCATATGTGTGTGCTTTGGAGAGCTTCTGTTCAACCATCTCAAAGCTCCCTGGTTGAGCGGTGATGTCACGATCATCAGCATAGATGAAGCTCTCTGTCCCTTCTGGCAGTGGCTGGTCATTGTGTAGATGTTGAACATGGATGGAGCAAGCACGCTCCCCTGAGGCAGGCCGTTCTTCTGTTTCCGCCATCTGCTTCTCTGGCCCTGGAACTCAACAAAAAAGCTCCTGTTCGGTAGCTGATTTCCTTGAGTGGTGATGGCATGATCATCAGCATAGATGAAGCTCTCTGTCCCTTCTGGCAGTGGCTGGTCATTGGTGTAGATGTTGAACATGGATGGAGCAAGCACGCTCCCCTGAGGCAGGCCGTTCTTCTGTTTCCGCCATCTGCTTCTCTGGCCCTGGAACTCAACAAAAAAGCTCCTGTTTGGTAGCTGATTTCCTTGAGTGGTGATGGCACGATCATCAGCATAGATGAAGCTCTCTGTCCCTTCTGGCAGTGGCTGGTCATTTGTGTAGATGTTGAACATGGATGGAGCAAGCACGCTCCCCTGAGGCAGGCCATTCTTCTGTTTCCGCCATCTGCTTCTCTGGCCCTGGAACTCAACAAAGAAGCTCCTGTTTTGTAGCAGGTTTCCTATGAGGCGGGTGAGGTGGTCGTCCTTTGTGATATTATACATTTTTCTCAGGAGGAGGCCGGTGGTTCACAGTGTCATAAGCCGCTGACAGATCCTGTGATCTGCTGCCTTTCAAAGCCATCTTCTATGTGCTGAGTCAGGAAGTTCAGCACTTGCGATGTGCAGCTTCTGCCTTTCCTGAAGCCAGCTTGCTGTGGGATCAGACAGGGGTCTATTTTTTCCGTAATTCTATGCAAAATAAGTCTCCAGAACTTTGTAGAGGTGGCACAACAGGGAGATTGGTCTGTAGCTTTTTGGGTCATTACGGTCTTTGCCTGGCTTCAAGATGGCGATGACTCTTGCTTTCCTCCAGATTTTGGGGATTTGACAGGATGAGGTGCAGTTGTTCATCAGCTCCAGCGGCCAGCGCCTTGCTTTTGGACCAAAGTTCTCGATTTGTTCCATCCGTAG
Source organism: Anolis sagrei ordinatus (assembly GCF_025583915.1). Taxonomy (NCBI): domain Eukaryota; kingdom Metazoa; phylum Chordata; class Lepidosauria; order Squamata; family Anolidae; genus Anolis; species Anolis sagrei. The sequence continues at coordinate 1,252,915 of NW_026844700.1, forward strand.
ATCATCCAAGCCAGGTGCTTTGCCATTCTTACATTTGTTGAGAGCCATGTCCAATTCAGTAGATGTTGTTGTTATTATTATTATTATTATTATTATTATTATTATTATTATTATTATTATTATTATTATTAGATGTAAAGGATTCATGGAGGTTGTTGTTCTCAATCTCTTGTTAGGTGCTCTGACTGCCTATGACAGGGAAAACCAACTGATCCCCAACCCATCTAAAACACAGACGTGCCTTTCACCTTAAGAACAGAGAAGCATCCCAAGCTCTGAGGATTATTACCTGGGAAGGAAGGAATCCCACTGGAGCATTGCAGCGCACCCAAATCCCTGGGAGTCACTCTGGACCGTGCTCTGACCTACAAGAAGCACTGCCTGAACATCAAGCAAAACGTGGGTGCTAGAAACAATATCATATGAAAGCTGACTGGCACAACCTGGGGATCACAACCAGACACAGTGAAGACATCTGCCCTTGCGCTGTGATACTCTACTTCTGAGTATGCATGCCCAGTGTGGAACACATCTCACCACACTAAAACAGTGGATGTGGCTCTGAATGAGTCATGCCGCATTATCACGGGGTATCTGCGCCCTACACCACTGGAGAAATTACACTGTCTAGCCGGCGCAAGGTGCTGGCTGCTGGAGCTGATGAACAACTGCACTGCATCCTGTCAGATCCCCAAAATCTGGAGGAAAGCAAGAGTCATTGCCATCGTATTGTACCACCTGACATCCGCCGGGAAGTAGCAGCCAATAGTGGAAGGACCAAGGCAGAGACATCTCCAGCTCATCCCCTGTTTGGGTATCAGCCAGCACGTCAACGACTTAAATCTAGAAATAGTTTTCTAAGATCTACAGAGACACTCGCTGGAACACCTCAGCAAGCGAGAGTCCAAAAGTGGCAGGCTCAAACCCAGAACTGATATCAAATGAGAGACTCCCCCCTGGGCACACAGAAGAGGGGGGGACTTGGAAGGTGCTGAACAGATTGAGCTCTGGCACCACGAGATGCAGAGCCAACCTTCAGAAATGGGGTTACAAAGTGGAATCCTCGACATGCGAGTGCGGAGAAGAGCAAACCACTGACCACCTGCTGCAATGCAACCTGAGTCCTCCTTCCACATGATGCACCATGGAGGACCTTCTTGCGGCAACACCAGAGGCACTCCAAGTGGCCAGATGCTGGTCAAAGGACATTGAATCAACTACCAAACTCACACGTTTTGTATTTTGTCTGTTTGTTTTCAGATGTCGTCACTGTGTCTGGTTGTGATCCCCAGGTTGTACCAGTCCGCGTTCGTATGATATTGTTTCTAGCGCCCACTTTTTCCCTGATGTTCAGGCAATGCTTCTGTTAGAAATGTAATATAATGGACTGGTTGCTCTGACACGACAAATAAATAAATAGGTGCTTGGCTTATATTTGGGTCGGCTTATACTTGAGTATATACGGTAATGTACTGTTTTATGGTATTATTATCCTACTTGGTACACGATGCGAGGCTTAACCCTTCTGTGCCCTCCTTTAGGCCCGAAGCCTTTTTGGACGATGCCGCCGGAACTCCCCGAGACGTGAAAGAGAGGTGAGCGTGTTATGAATAACTTTTCAATCACTCTTAAGGCATTTGTTCTATTTATTGCAATTTTCCAATAAGAGAAAGAGTTGGACACGACTGGACGGAGAATTGATTGTGTCATTTGGGAGTTGTAGTTGTTGGGATTTATAGTTCACCTGCAATCAAAGAGCATTCTGAACTCCACCAATGATGGAATTGGACCAAACTTGGCACACAGAACTCCCACAACCAACGAAAAATACTGGGAGGGTTTGGTGAGCACTGACCTTGAGTTTTGGAGTTGTAGTTCACCTGCATCCAGAGAGCATTGCAGACTCAAACCATGATGGATCTGGACCAAACTTGGCACGGATACTCAATATGCCCCAATGTGAACACTGGTGGAGTTTGGGGGAAATAGACCTTGACATTTGGGAGTTGCAGTTGCTGGGATTTATAGTTCACCTCCAATGAAGATGTAGGCAAGGGGCGCCTGGCGCAAGGCTCTGCACCCCTGACTGACAGCGGGAGAGCAACACAGGCGAGGGGCGCCCACGGAGCCATCGGAAGGAGGCAAGGGACGGGTGGATGGTAGGCTTGGGTAACAACGGAAAAAATTGTTTCTAAACTCGTTTCGTTTTTAGGGGGTCCATTGCGTTTCGTTTTTTAAAAGAATTCCGATTTTTTTCTTTAAAAAAGTTCGAAATTTACGAAATTTTGCAAATTTCGAATTGATTCGTTAATGGCGGACGCGATTGCACAATATGCTAAAAAAACCTCCAAATGGGACCGGGGGAACTTCTGAAGCTTCCCTCTCCCTCTGTTGTTGACTGTTGGTGTGATAAAACAAACAACTATTATATTATATTATTATAATATTATTATATTATATTATATATTATTATAATATTATTATATTATATATTATTATATTATTATACTATATTATTGTATATTATATTATTATAATATTATATATTATTATATTATATCATATTATATTATTATAATATTATATTACTGTATATTATTATATTATATGTTATATTATAATATATATTATAATATTATATTATATATTATTATATTATATATTATTATAATGTTATTATATTATATTATTGTATATTATATTATTATATATTATAATATTATATATTATTATATTATATTATATATATTGTATTATATCTTAATTATTATTATATTATATTACGAAAATAATTACCAAATAATTACGAAAATTGGAAAAATTGTTTCGATTCTTAATTACTCCTCACACTATTCCTGCATGGCTCGGTATTGGATCGTAAGCTAATTTAAATACGAATTAATAATAAATTACGAAATTAACGAACGAAACCGCCCAAGCCTAGTGGATGGCTTTGCGTGGAGCCTAGCCATCCACAGAGCCACTCGCCTGTCGCTTGCCTCCTTCTGCCATCAGGAGATGAGGGACAGGTGGATGGCTTCGCACGCAGGAATACCAGTGGCTGAGGGGGTCGGCCGCCATTTTGGAGGGGGCGTGGCCAGCCAATGCGGCTTCGCGACCCCCAGAAAATGGCCGAACGACCCCCGAGGGGTCGCGACCCCCAGGTTGAGAAGTGCTGCATTAGGGAGTGCCAGAGATAACTCCCTGCTGGCTGCAGTTTGCTTTTGTGCCTATCTCTCTTTCGTTCTGTGTTTTCTTCACGCCTGTCTGCTCATGATGTATGTTGTGTTTTTGGAACTGCTCAAGTAAAGCTGATACCTGCTTTTTACCGGTGACTCCAGAGTCCATTATTCTGAGCTTCTGTGATCCTTCTGCTAGTTGTCTGAGTGAGGCCGGGTAAATGACCTTGGAGGGGCATATCTGGCCCGCGGGCCGTAGTTTGAGGACCCCTGCTCTAGACCAGTGGTTCTCAACCTTCCTAATGCTGCGACCCCTTAGTACAGGTCCTCATGGTGTGGTGACCCACAACCATAACGTTATTTTTGTTGCTACTTCATCACTGTAATTTTGCTCCTGTTATAAATTGTAATGTAAATATCTGATATGCAGGATGTATTTTGAGTTACTGGACCAAATTTGGCACAAATACCCAATACTGGTGGGGTTGAGGGTGATTGATTTTGTCATTTGGTAATGCTGGAGTTGCTGGGATTTATAGTTCACCTAAAATCAAAGAGCCTTCTGAACTCCATGAATGGATGGAATTAAATCAAACATGGCACACAGAATTCCCATGACCAAGAGAAAATACTGGGAAGGTCTGGTGGACATTGACCTTGAGTTTTTTGGAGTTATAGTTCACCTACACCCAGAGAACACTGTGGACTCAAGCAATGAAGGATATGGATCAAACTTGGCACAAATACTCAATATGCCCAAATATGAACACTGGTAGAGTTTGGAGAAAGTAGACATTGCCATTTGGGAGTTGTAGTTGTTGGGATTTATAGTTCACCCACAATGAAATAGCGTTCTGAACCCCACCAACGATAGAATTGGACCAAACTTTCCACACAGAACCCCCATGACCAACAGAAAATACTATGTTTTCTGATGATCTTTGGCAACCCCTCTGACACCCCCTCGTGACCCCCACAGGGGTCCTGACCCCCAGGTTGAGAAACACTGCTCTAGACGGTCCCCTCTCCTTCCTTCCTTCCTCACAGAGACAGGGCTGCAAGCCCACAGCGTTCGGCCGGAGAAGACGACTCCGAGGACGATGACGCCGACCTCTTTGTGAACACCAACCGGGTCAACTACAATTACGAAGACGAGAGCGAAGAGAGCAGCGAGGAGGAGGAAGAAGACGAGGAGGAGGAGGAAGAAGAGGAGAATGAGAAGTAATGGCTTTGGGAACCTTCTCCAGGCGAGTCTGGATCCCCGGACCTTTGAAAAATCCCTTTCCTTGCAAGGAGGGGGGAGAAAGAACTCTGCGCCTTGTTGTTTTGAACTCTTTGTTTTGTTTTGTTTTGTTTTTTGGCCTTGTTTAATAAATCTGTGCTCCAAACGAGATTCTTCCTCGGCCAAAAAGGAGCAAGTTCCTCTTCATCCAGAGCTTCCAATCTTTCTGGTTTGGTTTCGGTGCAAATTTAGAGCAGGATAATTAATAAAAACGATGATAATAGTAATAATAATAATGTGAAAATAATATTATTATTACAATATAATGGTATTAATATTAATAATAATATAAAAAATATTTAAAAAAGAAAATTAGGTACTAGGCCTGTCCGGTTTCGTTCGTTATTTCGTTATTTCGTTAATGTTTTGTTATTTTTACCATATCCGACGCGATTTCAAAACATATTTTCAAACCCGGAAGGGTTTTTAAATATCGAAACGGCAACTACCAGAGTATTTACGAGCTTTCGCCCGTTTTGTAAATGGGGCGGGCGGGGCGAAGGGGCGGCGATCGGCTCCGGCTCCTGCGCCCTCCTCCTCCTCCTCCTCCTCCTCCCAGCTGTGTTGCAGGAAGTGCCAGGAGGAGGAGGAGGAGGAGGAGGGCGCAGGAGCCGGAGCCGATTGGATGGCGCGCGCGCGCGCTCACCCTTACAACCGGCCTCCGCGCGCCATCCGATCGCCATGCAACACAGCTGGGAGGAGGAGGAGGAGGGCGCAGGAGCCGGAGCGCAGGAGCCGGGGAGGGGATTCCTGCAGCGCCGGCTCTGCCTCCGTGGCCCGCCTGAGAATTGAAGGCTGCATCCAGGCTTGCTGTGAGTTTTCTGGGCTGTATGACCATGTTCCAGAAGCATTCTCTCCTGACATTTTGCCCACATCTATGGCAGGCATCCTCAGAGGTTTTGTTGGAAACTAGGCAAGTAGGGTTTATATCCCTGTGAAATAACGTCCAGGGTGGGAGAAAAAACCCTTGTCTGTTGGAGGCAATTGTGAATGCTGCCATTGGCCACCTTGATTAGCATTGAATGGCCTCGCAGCTTCAAAGCCTGGCTGTAAAAGGTCCAGGGTGGGAGAAAGAACTCTTGTCTGTTGGAGGCAAGTGTGAATGTTGCCATTGGACAGCTTGATTGGGATTAAATGGCCTTGTAGCTTCAAAGTCTGGCTCCTTCCTGCTCAGGGGAATCCTTTGTTGGAGGTGTTAGCTGGGTCTGACTCAAACCCGCTATGTCTGTATAGTAGGCCTGTGCGGTTTCGTTTTCCATTTTAAAATATTTTTTAATATTATTTTAATATTATTTTTTAATATTATTTTAATATTATTCTTAAAAAATATTCTAAAAAAGAAAAGACTCTTCTGTTGGTGTGTGCTCTCATTTGCTGTCTCCTGCCTGTGTTTGGTCCACATTTGGGCCATTTTTTGGTTAATTTTCCATTTTAAAATATTTTAATATTATTTTTAATATTATTTTTAATATTATTTTTTAATATTATTTTAATATTATTCTTAAAAAATACAAAAAATATTCTAAAAATTCGTTAATATTTACAAAATTTTGTAAATACCAAAACTTTTTTTGGGAAAGTTTTGTAATTATTTTAAATATCGAAACAAAAAAACACCCCAATTACAAAACGATTTTAGAAACAAATTTTTTCTTGATCAAACAGGCCTATTAGGTACCACTTTGTGGGGAGGCTAAATTAACTGATTGACGAGGCCATGAAAAATCTCCAGGAAGTATGCAAGTATGCAAAGAATGAGGAAACGACAGCTCCCCCGGTGGTCAGAATACCCTCATGAAAAAGCTGGAATGTTAAATAGCCTCTCTCTGTGTTTCTATATATGTTGTGTGTCTATGGCATTGAATGTTTGCCATGTATATGTACATTGTAATCCACTCTGAGTCCCCTGTGGGGTGAGAAGGGCGGAATATTAATACTGTAAATAAATAAAATAAATTAATATATATTATTATTATTACAATATAATGGTATTAATATTAATAATATTATTGGTATTAATAATAATGGTATTAATATTAATAATATTATTGGTATTAATAATAATGGTATTAATATTAATAATATTATTGGTATTAACAATAATGGTATTAATATTAATAATAATATTAATCATATTTTATGTAATATGATTAATATTGCAATATTGTAGTATAGCACAGTAGTATAGTAAACTACAACTCCCAATGTAGTTTTGCAAATAATCCAAGCTAGAGGCACCCAAGCTAGAGTTCAATAAAATGTGTAATAATTATTATAACGGTGAAAAAAATAATAATTGTGTGAAAAAATCTGGAAATATTTAACAAAATACTTTAAATAATGTGTGAAGAAATAAAAACAAACCCTGGAAATGTTCAATAAAAAATAATATCAAAAAATCTATTCAATAAACTATGTCTAAATAATAATAATAATAATAATAATTGTGTGGAAAAAATGTGGAAATATTTAATAAAAATATTTTAAATAATTGTGTGAAAGAAATGTGGAAATATTTAATAAAATATTTTAAATAATAATTTTGCAGGAAAAAAAAAATCTGGAAATATTTAATTAAAATATTTTTAATAATAATAGTGCAGGGAAAAAAACCCCTGGAAATGTTCAATAAAAAATATAAATAATAATGTGAAAAAATCTAGACATATTCAATAAACTATGTCTAAATAATAATAATAATAATTGTGTGAAAAAAAAATCTGAAAATATTTAATAAAAAGATTTTAAATAATAATTATGTGGGGAAAAACCCTGGAAATGTTCAATAAAAAATATAAATAATAATGTGAAAAAATCTAGACATATTCAGTAAACTGCATCTAAATAATTATAATAATAATAATTGTGTGGAAAAAAATCTGGAAATATTTAATAAAAAGATTTTAAATAATAATTGTGTGAAAAAAAATCCCCCTGGAAATGTTCAATAAAAATATAAATAATAATGTGAAAAAATCTAGACATATTCAGTAAACTGCGTCTAAATAATTATAATTATGTGAAAAAATCTGGAAAGATTCAATAAAATATGTTTAAATAATAATAAATATAATAATAATTGTGTGAAAAAAATCTGGAATTTTTTCACACAATTATTATATTTATTACTATTTAAATAGTAATAAATATGATAATAATTGTGTGAAAAAATCTGGAAATAGTCAATAAAATATATTTAAATAGTAATAAATATAATAATTGTGTGAAAAAAATCTGGAAATAGTCAATAAAATATATTTAAATAGTAATAAATATTATAATAATTGCATGAAAAAATCTGGAAATATTCAAGAAATATGTTTAAATAATTATAATTATAATAATTGTATGAAAAATATGGAAATATTCAATAAAATAAGTTTCAATAATGATCATTGTGTGAAAAAAATTGAAAATAGTCAATAAAATATATTTAAATAGTAATAAATATGATAATAATTGTCTGAAAAACCTGGAAATATTCAATAAAATATACTTAAATAATTATAATTATAGTATGAAAAAATCTGGAAATAGTCAATAAAATATATTTAAATAGTAATAAATATTATAATAATTGCATGAAAAAATCTGGAAATAGTCAAGAAATATGTTTAAATAATTATAATTATAATAACTGTATGAAAAATATGGAAATATTCAATAAAATAAGTTTCAATAATGATCATTGTGTGAAAAAAATTGAAAATAGTCAATAAAATATATTTAAATAGTAATAAATATGATAATAATTGTCTGAAAAACCTGGAAATATTCAATAAAATATACTTAAATAATTATAATTATAGTATGAAAAAAATCTGGAAATAGTCAATAAAATATATTTAAATAGTAATAAATATAACTGTGTGAAAAAACTGGAAATATTCAATAAAATTTATTTAAATAATAAATATAATAATTGTGGAAAAATTTGAGACATATTCAGTAAACTATGTCTAAATAATTATAATAATAATTGTGTGGGAAAAAAATCTGGAAATATTCAATAAAATATGTTTAGATAATAATAATGATATTTTTTTAAAAAAATCTGGAAATATTCAATAAAATATATTTAATAATAATAATAATAATAATAATAGTATTACCTGCCTCTCCTTATGGCTGGAGGTGGGCTATAACACGGATAAAAATACATGTAAGATATGAAGTATTTCTGGAAAAAGCATGGAAAAACTTTGGTCGCAATAGAAGGAAGAGACTTGACAAACCGGGAAGGAAGTTCTGATTTTTACTTAGTTTGCTTTCACATTAAAGATACAAAAAGAGAAGAGAGTTGGAAGGAAGGGGCTCCAAACTCCATACAGCTATGTACACAAACGTGTCTTGGTTTGAAAGTGGAAGGAAGACGAATCCTTGACCCACAAAGAGGGACAATCCCTGGCTTCTTGGTCTACTTGGTGATGGTGTTGCTGCAAATTAGAGAAAAAGGGAGAGAAGAAGGTCAAGAAATGAAGAAAGCCCCCCCCCCCATTTTAATAATAGTAATAATAATAATACAATAGACTCTCAATTGACCCATGGAGATGCTGGAATAATAATATATAATAATAGTGTATTAGCAAGGGTTGACCCCTGAAGATGCTGGAATAATAATAATAATAATAATAATAATATATTATAATATATTATAATAATCTTATACTATTAACTCAGTTGACCCATGGAGATGCTGGAATAATAATAATATATTATAACATATAATAATAATGTATTAGCAAGGGTTGACCCCTGGAGATGCTGGAATAATAATTATAATATATTATAATATATTATAATAATCTTATACTATTAACTCAACCCATGGAGATGCTGGAATAATAATAATAATAATAATAATTTATTATTATTATACTATTAACTCAGTTGACCCATGGAGATGCTGGAATAATAATAAATTATAATATATAATAATAATGTATTAGAAAGGCTTGACCCCCTGGAGATGCTGGAATAATAATAATAATAAATTATAATAAATTATAATATATAATAATAATGTATTAACTCAGTAAACCCATGGAGATGCCGTAATGATAATAATAAATATATTTATTGACTTGACTCACTGAGATGCTAGAATACTACTACTACTACTACTACTACTACTACTAATAATAATAATAATAATAATACTATATTAATTGACTCATGGAGATGCTGGTATAATAATAATAATAATAAGAAGAAGAAGAAGAAGAAGAAGAAGTAAAGGGAGTAATAAATTTACTTGGTTGACCCAAGGAGATGCTGGAATAATAATAATAGTAATAATAATAATAATAATAATAATAATAATAATAATAACAATAATGTATTTACTGACTTGCCTCACTGAGATGCTAGAATACTACTACTACTACTACTGCTAATATATTAACTCAATTGACTCATGGAGATGCTGGTATAACAACAATAATTAATAGTAGTAGTAATATATTTACTCGGTTGACCCATGGAGATGCTGGAATAATAATAATAATAATAATAATAATAATAATAATAATAATAATAATACATTAACTCAATTGACTCATTGAGAAACTGGCATAATAATAAAAATAATAATTTACTCAGCTGACCCATGGAGATTCTGGAATATTATTATTATTATTATTATTATTATTATAGTATGTAATAATCATATAATATTAACTCAGTTGACCCATGGGAATGCTGGAATAATAATAATAATAATAATAATAATAATAATAATAATAATAATTATTATTATTATTGTTGTTGTTGTTCATTTGTTCAGTCGTCTCCGACTCTTCGTGACCTCATGGACCAGCCCACGCCAGAGCTCCGGGCGGGGTAGGGAGAACAACCGAGAAATAAAGGGGCAGTCCATGAAAGTAAAAAGGAGACATCAATCCAGATGAGCGGGCAGGAAACTCTGAAGGGGGCCGGCTAACTGGAACCGAGAAGAATTGTGCTGCGATAGGCGGGCCTGTCGACCTAATTATTACTAGGATAGAGTAGGAGGAGGAGATATAGGAGGAGATAAGAGTCAGAGAAGTATGAAGGCAGGGGAAACAGGGAAATGAGGGAGAATAAGAAAAATAAGAATGAAGAAGAGAAGAAGAATATAAAACACACACAACACCCCTAGTAGGTAGGCATAAAGTGAGGAACCAGGGGACCCATGGGAATGCGGGGAAGAATAATAATAATAATTAAGAATAAGAATAATACTAATATAAAACACTATATTATATATTAATGAATATTAGTATGTATGTAATAATAAATATTACACATCATTTGCATATGGTAATCACCACCCCCGCACCATTCACACCCCCCGACCCATGCAATAATAATAGATAATAAAGTATATATTATTCCATATATTTATTATTATTGATGTAATATCAAGATGTATTTGAACGTCACCACCGGATCCCCAAGCTAATATAATAATAATCATAATAATAATAAGTTATTATTATTAGTGATTATATTTT
>NW_026844700.1:1264701-1343889 GCF_025583915.1 Anolis sagrei ordinatus
TGATGTTGTTTCTAGAGCCCACTTTTTGTTTGATGTTCAGGCAGTGCTTCTTGTAGGTCAGAGCACGGTCCAGAGTGTCTCCCAGGTATTTGGGTGTGTTGCAATGCTCCAGTGGGATCCCTTCCCAAGTAATCCTCAGAGCTCGGGATGTTTGTCTGTTCTTAAGGTGAAAGGCACATGTCTGTGTTTTAGATGGATTAGGGATCAGTTGGTTTTCCCTGTAACAGGCAGTAAGAGCACCTAGAGCTTCGGAAAGCTTCTTTTCAACCATCTCAAACCTCCCTGCTTGAGTGGTAATGGCACGATCATCAGCATAGATGAAGCTCTCTGTCCCTTCTGGCAGTGGCTGGTCATTTGTGTAGATGTTGAACATGGATGGAGCAAGCACGCTCCCCTGAGGCAGGCCGTTCTCCTGTTTCCGCCATCTGCTTCTCTGGCCCTGGAACTCAACAAAGAAGCTCCTGTTTTGTAGCAGGTTTCCTATGAGGCGGGTGAGGTGGTCGTCCTTTGTGATATTATACATTTTTCTCAGGAGGAGGTGGTGGTTCACAGTCTCATAGGCTGCTGACAGGTCTATGAAGACAGCTCCTGTGATCTGCTGCCTTTCAAAGCCATCTTCTATGTACTGAGTCAGGTTCAGCACTTGCGATGTGCAGCTTTTGCCTTTTCTGAAGCCTTTTCTGAAGCCACCCAGTGCAATCCAGCCATTATTATTATTATTATTATTAATTATTATTATTATTATATTACTGACACAAAAAATACAGTTTGTCACATCAAATGATATCTATATGCTGGACAGCAGTGGCTCCCAAAGTGACCCATTTAAAGTGGAATCGGGTGTCAAACAGGGATGTGTTATTGCCCCAACTCTATTCTCCATCTTCATTGCTATGATACTTCATCTTGTTGATGGGAAGCTTCCCACCGGAGTGGAAATCATGTCGGACAGATGGCAAGCTATTCAACCTCAGCAGACTGAAAGCCAAAACCAAGGTTACAACAACATCTGTTATAGTACTCCAGTATGCTGATGACAACGTCGTCTGTGCGCATTCAGAAGAAGATCTACAAGCCACTCTAAACACCTTCGCAGAAGCATATGAGAAGCTCGGCCTGTCATTGAACATTGAAAAAACCAAGGTGCTGTTCCAGCAGACACCAACCAACCCCTCTCCAATGCCAGTGATACAGCTTAATGGTGTAACATTAGAAAATGTTGACAATTTCCACTCCCTTGGTAGCCACCTCTCCACCAAAGTCAACATCGACACCGAAATACAACACCGCCTGAGCTCTGCGAGTGCAGCATTTTTCCGAATGAAGCAGAGAGTGTTTGAGGACTGGGACATCTGTAGGGATACCAAGGTGCTTGTTTTCCTGTCGTAGTCCCTGTGAATCGCACATATGATATCTCTGCGCTTGCGCAATAGCTTTCGGAACCTTCTAGAAATGAAGAAAAGCACTTGACTCCTAGCTGGCCCCACCCACCTCGCCCCGAGTATAAGTAGCCCGTGGGAGGGGCCAGCCGTCAGTTCTCTTTTCCGCTTCACGGAATAGCTTGGGAACCCTTGTTCTTATCTGACTTCTTGACTCCTATCGAACTGATTATTCTCCCAACGGACTTGGCTGACTTGATTGACGAAGGTATTGGATAGCGTTTTGGACTGTGTTTTCCCGCTGGTTTGGACTCGGATTGCTTGACCATTCGAACCTCTCCAGGCTCTGACCCGGCCCGGTTTTTTTTGACGATCCGGCATGTCTACTACTTCCTTCAAGAGGTGTTCCAACCCCTCTTGTCCCAATACCTTCCCTGACACGGACGGCCACTCGCTATGCTTGGCCTGTCTGGGCGAGGGTCATCTGGCCCAATCTTGTGCCGTTTGTCTGGCTTTCACCGCCCAGACGAGGAAGAACCGGGAGGTGCGCCTTAAGGCRGCTTTGTACGAGAAAGCCCTTCTCCCCCCGCCCTCCCCTGGACATACTGGGCCCTCRCCCGGCCCCAACTTACCTTTTTCCCTTCGAGATGATCCTCGGGCCAAGAAGAAGGCCAAGAAGCCTAAGGAGAAGGGCATCCAAGATGGCTGCCGCCCTCTCCTGCCGAAGAAAACGGCTGCTAAAAGAGCYGGAACCGRGGACAAGGCCCCCGCCCCCCCCGCCTCTTGCTGGGAGAGCTCAGAGCGGCCTCCTGCGACCCCTGCCGGCCGCCGAAGCCAATGCAGGCTCCCCTGTTGCTGCGCCCTCCGCCATGCAGGGAATGGAACATCCCGCATCGCGTTCACCGATGCCCCTGCTTCTGCCTCCCGAGACTGGCCTTCCTCCAGCTGTGGGAGGGACACCGCTGATGCCTACGTCCCTCTCTCCTGGGCCGGATGTGGCTCCGATCCCGGCTGGGATCCAGGGCTCGACTAACACAGCCACGAGCCCTGATCAACTAGAGGCTCCGCCTCCACAGGAAGTCGGCAGGAACACTCCACCCACCTATGCGGCTGCCGGAGCCCCGCCCGCCCAGGGCCCGAGCGTCCCAGCGCTTACTGGAGCGAGCCCCGCGATGGGGACAATACCGGCACGGAGCATCGCGATGCCGGCAGAGAGCCGCGGGACCGCGATGTTACTTCCGCCTACAGATTCCTCCGCGATGCCGCCCCCGCCCACGGACCCTCCCTRGCCCGAGGCGAGGTCGGGCAGATCGAGCAGATCTACGCGCCATCCAAGCAGGCGCAGGCGGCGTTCCCGGTCTCCGTCCCGGAGGAGTGGGGGATCTCGACGCCGCCGACGTCGCTCCCACGCCAGGAGCAGAGCACGCTCTTCGTCCTCCTCCTCCTCTTCCTCCTCCTCCTCCTCCTCCTCCCCTCCGCGTAGGAGGCATCGGCGCAGTTCAAGAATGTCGCGTTCTTCATCCTGTCGCCGTGGGGCCTACACACCGGCCCGTGCGCCACCACCTGGGTGCTGGCAGCTGGGCCCAACGGGGCAGCTAGTTTATGTGCCCTTGCCCCCACACCTCGGGATGCCCCCTCCTCCCTCAGTGGCACCCCAGCACCTGCCTGCGGCGCTGATGACTGGGATGGTTACCACAACGCCTGCCAGGCCAGTGGCCTCTGTACCTGTTACGGACCCCACCTCTTCAGGCGGGGCTTTGGACTCCAACCCAAGCCGCACATCTGCCGCGGACCCTCGCCGAGCGGACCTGGAGATGCTGATCGGCCCCAGCTCTGCTGGCTCGCTGGCCCTAGCATGCCAACCTGCTGCGGCCTCCGTCGCGGCCCCTGCCGCGGCCTCTGTCGTGGCCCCGCCCGCACCGCAGGCCGCCTTGACTCCACTGATGGTCCCCAGCACGGACCTCCCTGACCCAGTGATTCACGACGACGGGGAACCACTGGACTCTGACTCGGATGCTGAGCCACATGAGGCTCCTCAGCCGCTAGGTGGTGAGGACAATGTCTTGCCCGCAGACTTTAATAAATTCGCGGCTTTAGTGGAACGAATGATTAAGGCTTTGGAGATCCCCGCTCCCAAACCCCCGGAGCACGTGGAGGATCCAATGTTCCCTTCGGAGGAACAGAACGTAGTTGTGTCCTCCACCCTCCCACATCTCCCATACCTACTTAAACTGGCTAAAATAATTGATATGCCCCCTTCTTCGGTTCCGGCCGTGCCTAGACGCTTAGACTCTATGTACAAGATAGATATGGCCACTGCCAAATGGGTCTTAGCTCCTCCCAAGGCCAACACAGTGGTGGCCGAGGTGTCAAAGTCYAAACGCTCTAAGCCTTCCCAGACRGCRCCCCCTGACAGGGAGGGCAGGAAGCTGGACACACTGGGAAGGAAGGCCTATCTTTCCGCGGGCCTCTTTACGCGTATGGCCCACTACGCGACCTATATGTCAGGGTACCAGACCCTCCTCTGGAACCGGTTGCTACCCTACATAGAGGTCTTGCCACCCGAYGACCAGCGCTTCACTAGAGCCCTGCAGACCGAAGCCCTGGCCCTCGCCAAGCTCCAYAAGGACTTCGCGAAGCACATGGCGGAGGCCTCRGGCAACTTGTTCGCCACCGCCACCTCCATTAGGCGGCACGCTTGGTTACYAGCRGCAAATCTCTCGGAGGAGGGGAAGGCCCTCGCCGAGGACCTTCCCTTCCACGAGGAGGGGCTGTTCAATCCCAATACCGATGACCGGCTTAAACAGAAGCAAGATGTAAGGCAGTCTGCATCTAAGTTCGGCTACACATGGCAGCCGTACCCCCAACAAAAGGGGAGGTGGCAACCGAGTACCCCCTCCTATCGGAGGTCATTCGGTAACTCCTATTCTACACCCTTTAGAGGCAGATTCGGAGGCCAGRCTAGGTTCCAGGGGGGAAGGCGAACCCCCTACTCCCAGAAGCCAAGGGCACAACCCTTCCAGGGAAAATCCAAAGCTCCTGGCGCCTCAAAGAAGCGTCTTTGACGCCTCTCTAGCCAACTCTAAGCCGGGCACAACCCCAGCTGCATGCCCTTCCAGAACCCCACAGCCTAAGATACCCTTCCCTCTCTGTTTACATGTTGATGCTCAAGACYTTCCTTCAGGGCCGTTGCCCTTTTTCACCGACCGTCTCTCTGGGTTCTATTCTGAGTGGGAAAAGATTACCTCAGATCGTTGGGTATTAACTATTGTTTCACAAGGTTACTCTATAGAGTTTGATGATACCCCCAGGGTTGGTTTGTTCCGAGACACCCCATTTTCCATGCAACTCATGCAAGAAATTAGAATGTTACTAGATAAGGGGGCTGTTTCCATGGTTGACCCTGCTTCCGCTCCTTTCTGTTTTTATTCTCGTTACTTTTTGGTGATTAAGAAAGGTGGTGGGCTGCGTCCCATTTTGGACTTGCGAGAGCTCAATAAACACATCAAGCCGAAAAGGTTTAGAATGGTGACTCTTGCTTCTATAACCCCGCTTCTCCCTAAACGCGCCTGGTTCGCCACCGTCGACCTCAAGGACGCGTATTTCCATATTTCCATCGCCCCACACCACCGGAGGTTTTTGTCCTTTAGGATTAACGGTCAGTCTTACTGTTTTAATGTCCTCCCGTTTGGTCTTTCCACGGCCCCGAGGGTCTTTACCAAGTGTATGGCCGTGGTGATGGCCCACCTCAGGACCAGGGGAGTCACGGTCTACCCRTATATTGACGACTGGCTGATTGTGGCGGACACTTACCYTAAATTACAAACGCARGTTTCCATGGTCTTGTCTCTCCTCCAGTCCCTAGGTCTCGTCCTCAACCYGGAGAAGTCCGTCCTGGTGCCGACGCAGCAGATCCGGTTCATCGGGGTGCTCCTAGACTCGGTCCACGAGAAGGCCTACCTCCCAGAAGAACGCTTCACCACCATCGCAGATCTGGTCAAACAAGTTTTGGTCGAGCCCTACGTGACAGCCAGACAGCTACAGGTGTTACTGGGACACATGGCGTCAACTACATCGGCGATCCTGCATGCCAGGCTTCGTATGCGCCCACTACAGTCCTGGTTCCTGTCCACCTTCAATCCTTTGTTGGACTGCCGATCGACCAAACTGTCGGTCCCTCCCTGGGTTCGTTCCTCACTCCGATACTGGTTGGACCCTGCATGGGCTTGCTCAGGCCTGTCTTTCCACATCCCCTCTGCCACAAGAACTGTTACGACGGACTCCTCCCTAACAGGCTGGGGTGCGCATTCTCAGGGCCTGGTAGCTCACGGCATATGGTCAGGCCAAGAAAACGAGCTCCACATAAACGTTCTAGAGCTCATGGCCGTCGACAGAGCTCTAAAATCCTTCGAGAGGGTGGTCGTGGGTCAGGTAGTGCAGGTGCTTACCGACAATACGACGGTAATGTACTACCTGAACAAGCAGGGCGGTACCCACTCCCCAAACCTGTTGACGTTGTCCATCCAGATTTGGGAGTGGTGTATAGACAGGGGGATTCATCTTCTGGCCACACACGTACCCGGGGAGCAGAACGTGTTAGCGGATTCTCTCAGTCGCAACCCGTTGGCACACCACGAGTGGTCCCTGAACGGAGAGGAAGTTTACAGACTCTTCCGAGCGTGGGGAACTCCGGACATCGACCTGTTCGCGTCGACGTCCAACGCCAAGTGCCCCCTCTTTTGTGCGAGGGCTCACGCCTCCACGAGGGAGGGTTGTCTGGGGGATGCCTTCCTGCACACGTGGACGGGATGGACAACTTATGCCTTCCCTCCCTTCCCCCTGCTGCTCCGCACTGTAGCAAAGATACAGAGGGACGCCACCTGCTGCATCCTAATAACGCCCTGGTGGCCGAGACAGCCATGGTTCTCCCCTCTCCGTCACCTGGCGAGGGGAATATTCGTCCGGCTTCCCTCCAGACCCGATCTGCTGACATGTCAACAAGACCAAGTGCTGTACCCAGAGGTACACAGACTGAGGCTCACGGCATGGCGAATCCTCCCCATCGCTTAAGCCCTTTCTCCAATCTTCCTGACTCAGTGCTCCGGATCATTGAGGCGGCCCATAGGCCCTCTACTAAACGTTCCTATCTGTACAAATGGTCTAGATTCACATCCTTTTCTAGGGCGCGTGGTTTGGACCCTAGTACGGCATCGATAAATGTCATCCTTGACTTTTTGGCCTCCCTTTTGGACGCAGGCCTCTCTCACCCTTCCATCAAATGTTACCTAGCCGCCATCTCCTGGTTCCGCAGGAAAGCGGGTTTGCCTTCCTGCTTTGCAGACCCGTTAMTTAAGGACTTTCCTGAGAGGGATCTTAAACATTAGACCCCCTACTACCCCTGTAGTCCCCTCATGGAGCTTAGATTTGGTGCTCAGAGTACTGATGAGACCCCCATTTGAACCGATGGCGACAGTTAGCTTGTCCTACCTTTCGTGGAAGACCGCATTTTTGGTAGCGGTCACATCCGCTCGCCGGGCTAGCGAGCTCTGTGCCCTCAGGGCGGACCCACCTTACTTGAAGTTCCATTCTGACAAGGTTGTCCTAAGGACTGACATAGCCTTCCTGCCCAAAGTTTCTACGTCCTTCCACCTCTCCCAAGACTTGATTTTGCCCTCCTTTTTCCAGAACCCTACTTCCTCCTTGGAGCAAGGCCTACATCTCTTAGATGTCCGCAGGGCGTTGGCCTTCTATGTAGATAGGACCGCCCCTGTCAGGAAGACTCCTAGACTTTTCATAAAGTATCGACCTGATGTTCTGGGGGACCCTGTTTCTTCTCAACGACTGTCTTCATGGATAGTATCCACGATTCAACTAGCTTACCGCATGTCGGGCACCCACCTACCCCCCCCGTGAGAGGCCATTCGACGAGGTCTGTCTCGACGTCCACAGCTCACTGGAAGGGCGTCCCTTTGGACGTAATTTGCCGGGCGGCCTTATGGTCGTCCCCTCTTTCTTTTGTCACACATTACAAGCTGGACGTTGTATCCAGAAGAGACGCACAATTTGGCAGAGCTGTCTTGTTCTCCGCGGTGGCATGACGCCCACCATCCGAGGTACAGAGCTCGCTAATCTATCATATGTGCGATTCACAGGGACTACGACAGGAAACTATAGGTTGCTCACCTGTAACCATGGTTTCCTGAGTAGTCACCTGTGAATTCGCACATCCCCACCCGTCCTCCCCTCGAGTGTCATGCCCGCGTTCTGTCTGCTTTGTAGCGGAAAAGAACTGACGGCTGGCCCCTCCCACGGGCTACTTATACTCGGGGCGAGGTGGGTGGGGCCAGCTAGGAGTCAAGTGCTTTTCTTCATTTCTAGAAGGTTCCGAAAGCTATTGCGCAAGCGCAGAGATATCATATGTGCGAATTCACAGGTGACTACTCAGGAAACCATGGTTACAGGTGAGCAACCTATAGTTACTCCGCATTTAACGGATGCCTCACCGCCTCCTCGTCCAGCTTCTTCATGCGCCGCTCTGTCTTCATCTTGCCGGAGCCTTTGCCGTGGAATCGGTGGGAGAGCTGCCGGAAAGCCTGGGAAAAAAGAGATGCGAGTAAGGCCTGGAGAACGGCAAAGCAGAATCCTAGAATCTGGAGTTGTCCCTCCTTCTCTGCCTGTCAGATCTCACGCTTGCGCACCTGCCCCGCCAAATAAACATTTTAAAAGCATCCGATTTGATTTCAATATGGTAATTTTCCTATTACGGTCCCTCCTTCTCTGCCTGTCAGATCTCGCACATGTGCACCTGCTCTGCCAAATAGAAATTTAAAAAGCATCCGATTTGATTTCAATATGGTAATTTTCCTATTACTGTCCCTCCTTCTCTGCCTGTCAGATCCCGCACATGCGCACCTACTCTGCCAAATAAAAATTTAAAAAGCATCCGAATTGATTTCAATATGGTAATTTTCCTATTACTGTCCCTCCTCCTCTGCCTGTCAGATCTCGCACATGTGCGGCCACTGACATTTTTTAGCTCCCCCCATCATATGCGGCAAACACAGATTCTCCAATCCGGATCGGAAGTTTCAGCACCCGCTCTATAAGACGACTCCCGGCGTATAAGACTACTCCCACATATAAGACGACCCCTGACGTTTGAGAAGATTTTCTTGGGTTAAAAAGTAGTCTTATACGCCAGAATATACGGTATTTGTGACATCCTGACCTCCTTGGGCGTGAGCTTGCGCCCAGTCTCGTCTACGTATTCGATCTTGACGTCCGGCTTGTAGCCGTCCTTCTCCTTGAAGTCCTGCGTGAAGCCCCGGTACTCCTCCCGACGGCTGTATTTGTCGTCGATGGCCCTGGCCGGAGAGAAGAAGGAACAGCCACAATGTTTGGCAATTCTTTCCCATTGAACCCCACATCCTGTCATATGTTCTGCAGTTGATGGTTGGTGGTGATGGAAGGGTTTGGTGGTCTGTAAGTGGGAGTTCATGGGTGAAAGCAATTGGTGGTGGATGCTGCTGGTTGTTCCCCCAGGCCTATTGGATTTTTTGGTATCCTGCCCTGTCTCCTGTAATCTTGGAATCCTTTCCCAACCTGGACATTATATCACAAGTATATATCTACACTCCTCTTGCGACCTCTATGCAGTTACCCTCACTGATTGACTTTGCAAACTTCATGACTACTCAACACTATTCAAGCTTGCTCATTGCAACATGCACACTTGCGTCAAACAGACAAAGATTCTTTCTTCCCACCCTGGACATCATTCCACAGAGGTATATACACTCCACTTGCTTCACTACCTCCATGCAGACACCCTCACTGATTGACTTTGCAAACATCATGGCTACTCAACGCTATTCAAGCTTGCTCACTGCAACACCCACACGTGCTTCAAACAGACGAGGGTCCTTTCTCACCCTGGACATTATTCCACAAGTATATATCTACACTCCTCTTGCGACCTCTATGCAGATACCCTCACTGATTGACTTTGCAGCTTCATGACTACTCAACACTATTCAAGCTTGCTCATTGCAACATCCACACTTGCTTCAAACAGACAAGGGTTCTTTCTCCCACCCTGGACATTATTCCATATATACACTCCACTTTCTAGCTCTACTCAGATACCTTCACTGATTGACTTTGCAGCTTCATGGCTACTCAACACTATTCATTGCAACATTCACACTTGCTTCGACAGACAAGGGTTGTTTCTCCCACCCTGGACATTATTCCACAAGTATATATCTACACTCCACTTGCGACCTCTATGCAGATACCCTCACTGATTGACTGCAAACTTCATGGCTACTCAATGCTATTCAAGCTTGCCTTAAACAGAATTCTTTCTCCCACGAATATAAATATACACTCTACTTGCCCCACTGCCAACAGAACCTCTGAAGACGCTATTAGCCACAGATGGAGGCGAAACGTCAGAAGACAGTGCTGCTGTTACATGACCATACGGCTTGGAAACCACGCAACCCCTCACAAATGACCTCAATCTAAGAGAACAGCTCCCGAAGACCATCAAGATCCCCCAGAGCCTCTTCACTTACATTTTGTCCTCGATGCAGTAGACGGCCGACGGGAGCGACTTATTGGGTGCCTTGACCCGGGCCACTTTCTGGACGGTGGTTTCGAGCAGACCTGGAGGAGAGGAAGAAGACGCCTCAGGATCCGGTCTTGGCGCGGTGCCGGTCCTTTCCCCCGGGAGGGAAGCGGCACCGAGCGCGGCGGTCTCAGCTCGTCTGTGACCAAGCCAACTGCTCCCGGTGCTTACCTTTGTTCTGGCAAAGCATCAGGGCTGCCGCCAGACCCCGGTTGACAATGGGCTCTTCGTCCAAGATGGTGGTGGAGGAAGCCGAAAACTGCAAGACAGAGAAAGGCAGGTGGGCCGGGAAGGGAAGAGCCAGGGAGAACGGTCGCCGGCGCAGAGAAAGCCCAACGCGACATGTCCCCCTACCACAGCATTGATTCCGTCCGACTGTGGAGTTGATTCATCCCACACAGAGGAAAGCTTTAGTGGCTGTGAGATTGGGCTGTGGCACAGTTTCTATTATTAGGAACACAACACTCTGCTGGCTGTTGTATTGGATCACAGATCGGACCCTTCCCAGGTATCCAGGACTGTGTGATGCATCAGTGAATAATAATAATAATAATAGTAATAATAATACTTTATTGATACCCCGCTAACATCTCCCGAAGGACTCGGTGCAGCTTACAAGAGGCCGAGGCCCAACACATCAATAAAGCAACAGCATAACAAATATAACTCATAAAAACAAAACTCATAAAAACAAAACAATAAACATTAAAAGACTAGCAGTAAACATTAAACAATAACACCACGATGCATTCAAAACTAGGGCCGGGCCAAATGTAATGATTAAAAATTTTAAAAAGTGCTGGACATGACAGGTGAAATGGATAGGTTTTTGGAGACAATCTTAAATCTCTAGTAAAGTGCATTTGGGACATGATGCCGGGAGTTTCCTATTCTGGGAAGGCACACTGGAACAGCCACGTCTTCAAGCTCTTCCTAAAGACTGCCAACGTTGGGGCTTGCCTGATGTCCTTGGGGAGTTCCAGAGTTGGGGGGCCACCACAGAGAAGGCCCTGTCCCTCGTCCCCACCAACCACGCTTGCGACGCAGGTGGGATCGTGAGCAGGGCCTCTCCAGATGATCGGAGAGATCATGCGGGTTCGTATACAGAGATGCGGTCACGCAGGTAGGCAAGTCCCAAACCGTTTAGGGCTTTGAAGGTAAGCACCTGCACCTTGAATTGGGACCGGAAAATGAACGGCAGCCAGTGGAGCTCCTTAAACAGGAGGGTTGACCTCTCTCTGTAAGGAGCACCAGTTAACAACCTGGCCGCCGCCCGTTGGACCAGTTGGAATTTCCGAGCCGTTTTCAAGGGCAGCCCCACGTAGAGCGCATTACAGTAGTCCAATCTAGAGGTGACCAAGGCATGGACCACCCCGGCCAGATCCGCCTTCACGAGGTAAGGTCACAGTTGGCGCACGAGTCTCAATTGTGCAAAAGCCCTCCCGGACACCGCCGACGCCTGAGCCTCAAGCGTAAGCGATGAATCCAAGAGGACTCCCAAACTGCGGACCTGTGACTTCAGGGGGAGTGTAACCCCGTCCAACACAGGTTGCCACCCTATACCCTGATCCAGTTTACGATCGACCAGGAGGACCTCTGTCTTGTCGGGATTGATATTCAGCTTGTTCCTCCTCATCCAGATCGACACAGCGGCCAGGCACTCGTCCAGCAACTGAGGGGCTTCCTTGGAATTGGGTGGAAAAGAGTAGTAGAGTTGAGCGTCATCTGCGTAGAGAAGGCACCCAACTCCAAAGCTCCGGAGGACCTCTCCCAGCGGTTTCATGTAGATGTTAAAAAGCATGGGAGACAGAATGGAGCCTTGCGGGACCCCACAGGTCAAGGGCCAGGGGTCCGAGCAGGCATCTCCCAGCTTCACCATCTGGGTTCGTCCCTCCAGGAAGGACCGAAGCCACGACAGAATCGAGCCCCCGAGACCCATCCCAGAGAGTCAACCCAGAAGGACACCATTATCGATGGTATCGAAAGCCACTGAGATGTCCAAGAGGACCAACAGGGTCAGACTCCCCCTGTCCAGTCCTCTACGGAGGTCATCCACCAGGGCGACCAAAGCCGTCTCGGTGCCGTGGCCAGGCCTGAAGCCAGACTGTGATTGATCCAGGTAACTGATGTCATCCAGAAAGCCCTGGAGCTGGGAGGCAACCACCCGCTCTAGCACCTTGCCCAAGAAAGGGAGGTTGTGTTCAGATCCCAGTAAGGTGGCCTTTTGCAGCTGGAGATGGTAATTTTGTCAGTGCCGATTGCGTTTAAGTGCAGGCCAAGGTCTTGAGGCACTGCACCCAGTGTGCCATCACTACTGAGACCACCTTGACTGGCTTGTTCTAATATTTTCACAAACCCCGATGACATCTAGACATTTGATGATCCAACAAAGTGAGACAAATGCCTTATTATTATTATTATTATTATTATTATTATTTGAAGCACAACAAGATGAGTCCACAGCAAACAAGGTCACTCTGCTGGCTGTTGTATTGGATCACACGTCGGACACTTCCCAAGTGTTTAGGACTGTGTGATGTATTGGTGAATAATGCGTGCAGATCACAGTAAGGTGGCCTTCTGCAGCAGATAGGTGGTAATCTTGTCAGCGTCGATTGTGTTTAAGTGCAGGCCAAGGTCTTGAGGCACTGCACGCAGTGCCTAAATAATAATAATAATAATAATAATAATAATAATTTAATATAACATTATTATATTCATTTATACTCTGCTTCAACATAAAAGCATTTTAATACAATTTCAAACGTACGTCCTGTTGCTGCTTCTCCTCGTCCAAGTTGACCGTGCTCCAGCCAATGTTCTCCTCGCCGTCCGAATCGGAGCCCCCGTTGGCTGACCGCTCGTCATCCCGCTCAAAATCCTGCGAGACACAAAGGAGATCGAGGTGTGTTGCTCTTTCAAACATCAGTGGGATCCCCTGCGGGATGGAAGGCTCCACAGGCATGCGGCAACTCAATATCTCCCAAACTGAGGGTGCCTCCAGGCAACATAGGCTAGGCTACCTCTATGTAAATACCCTCACTGATTTACTTTGCAAACTTCATGGCTACTCAAGCTTGCTCATGGCAACATCCACACTTGCTACAAACAGACAAGGGTTCGTCCTCCCCGCCCCGGACATTATTCCACAGGGATATAC
The DNA here is from genome assembly GCF_025583915.1 of Anolis sagrei ordinatus. Classification (NCBI taxonomy): domain Eukaryota; kingdom Metazoa; phylum Chordata; class Lepidosauria; order Squamata; family Anolidae; genus Anolis; species Anolis sagrei. Next base: position 1,277,873 of record NW_026844700.1, read on the forward strand.
CTACACTCCACTTGCTACCACTATGCAGATACCCTCACTGATTGACTTTGCAAACGTCATGGGTATTCAGTGCTATTCAAGCTTGCTAATAGTAACATCCACACTTGCTTCAATAGACAAGGGTTCTTTCCGCCACAGATATATACACCACTTGCCTCACTGCCAACAAAACCTCTTAAGATGCCAGCCACAGATGCAGGCAAAACGTCAGGAGATAATGCTGCTGGAACAGGGCCATACAGCCCAAAAAACTCACAGCACCCAGTGATTCCAGCCTTGAAAGCCTTCGACAACACATTAACATGGAAGCTGTGCTTGATCTTCCTCCTTACCATGAGCTCCTCCTGGTCCTCGCGGTTCCCGGCCAAGCCGTAGGTGGGGATCTCGCCCAGCGTCCGGCAGAACTCGGAGGTGGCGTTGAAGACAATGGCGCCTTTCTTCTCCAGCTCCTCGTCGTCCTCCTGGCTCCGGCCGGTGTCCAGCTTCTTCACTATTTCTATGACCTGAAAAAATGGAGTCCTAGATTGAGAGAAGCCTTCGAATCTACTCACATTTGCATGTTTTCGAACTAGTGGGTTGGCAGGAGCTGGGGCTGACATCGGGAGCTCACCCTGTTCCCTGGATTCGAACCGCCAACCGCCAAAGGGTGTGGGGATGATGGTGTGCTCATTGAATTGCTACCAGAGAATTTCCATGATTTGGAGCTTGAAAACAGCTCGGCACCTGGAAATCATATAGGCACCTTCCACCCCCCCAAAAGGTAACTCCCCGCACCTTTTCCCCGCTGTCCTTCAGCTGCTGGATCTGCCTCAGCTTCCTCCCTTTCTCCAGCTGTTTCTGCAGCTCCTGCTCGGCTTCGTCTTCCTCCAAAACGGTCGGAGAATCGGCGCCCCGGAACGTGTCGTCTGCGGGGAGGAAGCAGAAAAGAGTTGCTCAGGAAAGAGAGTGTGAACAACAACACTCTTCTTCCCTCTGCCTCCTCCGCCTCCTCCTCACCTTCGTCGCTGCTGATCTCCATTCTCTCGACTCGGAGGTCGTCCGACGGGGGCACTTCCTCCGCAGCTCCGTTCCGAGCGTATCCGTACCTCTCTTCCCCGCCTTCGTCTTCCTCCTCCAGAGAAACCTTCCTCCTCCCCCGGCCTCGGATCCTGGGGACATTGGAGAGCAACGCACGCCAAGTTTGAGTCCGAGCAATACAAAGGGATGGAAGTCCATCACGTGTGTTGGAGCTCAGCCTGTGATCGTGTTTCAGGACCAGGGTGCTTGAGATGTGGGGAGTGATGTGTTGTGGCTCAGTTTGATTCCGAGTCTGAAACTGAACCCTGTGGGTCTTGTGAGCCAGACGAGGATGATGGGATTCAGATTTCAGGGCCGCAGGGGAGACAACAAGTCAGTTCTCAAGGGAAAAGAATGCCAGCGAGCTAGATAACGGCCAGGTGGAGTTGTCTTCGATGGTAGAACAGAAGCTCTCCGAAGCTCTAGGTGCTCTTACTGCTTATTACAGGGAAAACCAACTGATCCCTAATCCATCTAAAACACAGACATGTGCCTTTCATCTCAAGAACAGAGAAGCATCCCGAGCTCTGGGAAGAAATCCCACTGGAGCATTGCAGCGCACCGAAATACCTGGGAGTCACTCTGGACTGTGCTCTGACCTACAAGAAGCACTGCCTGAACATCAAGCAAAAAGTGGTGCTAGAAACAATATCATACGAAAGCTGACTGGCACAACCTGGGGATCACAACCAGACACAGTGAAGACATCTGCCCTTGCGCTATGCTACTCTGCTGCTGAGTATGCATGCCCAGTGTGGAACACATCTCACCACGCTCAAACAGTAGATGTGGCTCTGAATGAGACATGCCGCATTATCACGGGGTGTCTGCACCCCACACCACTGGAGACATTACAGTGCTTAGCCGGTATTGCACCACCTGACATCCGCCGGGAAGTAGCAGCCAATAGTGAAAGGACCAAGGCAGAGACATCTCCAGCTCATCCCCTGTTTGGGTATCAGCCAGCACGTCAATGACTTAAATCAAAAATAGTTTTCTAAGATCTACAGAGACACTCGCTGGAACACCCCAGCAAGTGAGAGTCCAAAAGTGGCAGGCCCAAACCCAGCAGCTCAATCCATGGCTGATACCAGATGAGAGACTCCCCCCTGGGCACACAGAAGACTGGGCGACTTGGAAGGTGCTGAACAGACTGCGCTCTGGCACCACGAGATGCAGAGCCAACCTTCAGAAATGGGGCTACAAAGTGGAATTCATTACATGCGAGTGTGGAGAAGAGCAAACCACTGACCACCTGCTGCAATGCAACCTGAGCCCTGCTACATGCACAATGGAGGACCTCTTGCGGCAACACCAGAGGCACTCCAAGGGGCCAGAGACTGGTCAAAGGACATTTAATCCACTACCAAATTTGCAAAATCTGTGTGTTTTTTTCTGTTTCTTTTTAATCTGTGTGTTTGTTTTGCTCTGTTAGAATTGTAATACAATGGTATGGTTGCTGATGACACGATAAATAAATAGCCTTCCCACGGTTATTTGGTCCAGCTGGACCAAACTGATAAAGAAGAGAGCATTGAAGATAGTGAATCAATGAGCAGGCAAGAATGCTTAGATTGGAGGGTCAGGAGGATTTCTCGCTTAGCTAGTAAGAAAGAAGCCAAGTCGGCAAAAGGTCATCGCAATGCCTTCATGATAGCAAAGGGTATTCAATGAGAAATTGTCAGTTCAACGTTGCTCTTTCCATGATAGCTGTCAGGATTATTGAAAGTATGCATATATGTTTTTTCAATGGGTTTCTATGATTAAGAATGGTGTTCATATGTATTCAAGATGGATTCTGGTATGTTCAATTATGTGTTGGAATTGTTGTTGTAAGAGACAGAGGTATAGAGAGAAGAGACCTTGACAGAAGTTAGATAACGAGTTTCTCTGGCTGGGAAGAAATAGGGAGTGTCCAGGTTAAAGCCAGAGAGCCTGATAACCAGTCTCTCCATCTCTGTATTACCTGGAGCCGAAATCCCGGTCGTTGCTGCCCTCGTCGTTCAAGGGAAGGAGGTCGGCGGCCTTCACCGGCTTCTCCTTCTTGCGGATCTTCTTCACCCGCCGCTTGGTCTTCTTGAAGGTGACGTCCTGCGCAAAAAAGAGTCACGACGCTTGAATAGCGAATCAGCGTGGGGATAAATACCACAATTAGGGCTAATTGGGAGGACTGAAGAATTGTATCAGGTAGAGAAGGCTCTGTCAGATAGAAATGCATTCTCTGTCAAAGCCATTGTGTATTGCTGTGGAGGGAAAAATACAGTTCTAATAGACATGTGATCACAGCACATTCCACTGAAGGGTTAAGCAAGCGGTGATGTGGATCTAGGGCAGGCCCGGGGCCCGGATGCAGCCCCTTGGGCTCTTTTCTCAGGCCCTCCTGTCTCTCACCATCTTGTCCTTCCCTCCTTCTTTCTTCCCCCTCCCTCCTTCTTCCTTTCTTTCCTTCCTCCTTCCCTCCCTTTTTCTCCTTTCCTTCCACCCTTTCATCCTTCCTCTCTTCCCTCCCTCCATCTTTCTCCATCCCTTCTTCCTTCCCTTCCAACCTTTCATTCCTTCCTTCTCTCCTTCCTTCCCTTTTGTCTTCTCTCCCTCTTTCCCTTTCTCCTTCCTTCCCTCTTTCCCTTTTCCTTCCCTTCCTTTTTCCCCTTTTCCTTTCCTTCCTTCCCCTCTTTCTCTCCTCCCTCCTTCTTTCTCTTTTCGTCTTTCCTTCCTTCCCTCTTTCCTTCCTCCTTCCCCTTTGTCTTTCCTTCCTTCCCTCCTTCTCCCTCGTTCTCCTTCCATCCTTCCCTTCCTCCCTTCCGTCCTTCCTTCCTCTGCAACGATTCCTTCCCAATCCCATGATGCCCTGGGACTCCTCAAAGAGGAAACCCTAAACCCTTCCCTCCTTCCGAAGGCCTCACCATCTCTTCCGGGGTGAAGTACTCCGCTGCCAGTCGGAGGCCGGGCACGTCGAGGGTCTGGGCCCGGTTCTGCAGGTTGTCCCGGATCTGCTGCAGCTCCCGCTCCCAGGAGCCGTCGGCCATCCCAACTGCGTCCAGCTTGAAGGACTTCTTCCGCTCCCCCTCAATCTCCTCGTCATACTTGGACAGGACGCCCTTGTGCTTCAACTGGAGGGAGCGAAGGAGAGACAAATCATGGAGGACAAGTAGGAAATTTAGGTACCGCTTTATGCGGGGAAGCTAATTTAACTAATTTACGATGCCATAAAAATCTCCAGCAGCGTGCAAAAGAATGAGGAAGTACTCCATCGGTGTCACAATGGACTGTGAAGCGACAGCTCCCCCGGTGGTCGGCACTACTTATACAGGGAGGCTAATTTAACTAATTTACGATGCCATAAAAATCTCCAGCAGCATGCAAAAGAATGAGGAAGTACTCCATCGGTGTCAGAATGGACTGTGAAGCGACAGCTCCCCCGGTGGCCGGCACTACTTATACAGGGAGGCTAATTTAACTAATTTACAATGCCATAAAAATTTCCAGCAGCATGGAAAAGAATGAGGAAGTACTCCATCGGTGTCACAACGGACTGTGAAGCGACAGCTCCCCTGGTGGTCAGAATTTGAGCATAGCCTCATGAAGCCAGAATAGCTGGAATGTTCAATGGCCTCTGTGTCTGTCAATATATGTTGTATGTCGATATATGTTGTAAGTCTAGCTGGCATTCAGTTTGCCATGTACATGTGCATTGTAATCCGTATTATATTATTACATATTGCACGTATCTTATTATTACCCAAATAATATATTACATTATTTTATGTAATATATTACATTATTACCCCAATAATATATTACATTATTTTATGTAACATATTAGTATTATATTACCGTATTATATTATTACATATTGCACATATCTTATTATTACCCAAATAATATATTACATTACCCAAATAATATATTACATTATTTTATGTAATATATTAGTATTATATTACCGTATTATATTATTACAAATTGTGCATATCTTATTATTACCCAAATAATATATTACATTATTACCCAAATAATAAATTACATTATTTTATGTAATATATCCGTATTATATTACCGTATTATATTATTACAAATTGTGCATATCTTATTATTACCCAAATAATATATTACATTATTTTATGTAACATATTAGTATTATATTACCGTATTATATTATTACATATTGCACGTATCTTATTATTACCCAAATAATATATTACATTATTTTATGTAATATATTACATTATTACCCAAATAATATATTACATTATTTTATGTAACATATTAGTATTATATTACCGTATTATATTATTACATATTGCACATATCTTATTATTACCCAAATAATATATTACATTATTACCCAAAAAATAAATTACATTATTTTATGTAATATATCAGTATTATATTACCATATTATATTATTACAAATTGTGCATATCTTATTATTACCCAAATAATATATTACATTATTTTATGTAACATATTAGTATTATATTACCGTATTATATTATTACATATTGCACATATCTTATTATATTGTATTAGTTTATAATATTATTATATTATTAACATAGCATAACATTAGTATTATATATTATTTTACTGTGCTATATAATATAATATAATATATGTGGTGTGTCTATGGCATTGAAGGTTTGCCATGTATATGTGAATTGTAATCCGCCCTGAGTCCTTTGTGGAGTGAGAAAGGGCGGAATATAAATACTGTAAATAATAATAATAATGCATAATTTCTTTGGATGGCAAAGGAGTCCTATATTATAATATATAATAATATATTACATTATTACCCAAATAATATATTACATTATTTTATGTAATATATTAGTATTATATTACTGTATTATATTATTACATATTGCACATATCTTATTATTACCCAAATAATATATTACATTATTACCCAAATAATATATTACATTATTTTATGTAATATATCCGTATTATATTACCGTATTATATTATTACATATTGCACATATCTTATTATTACCCAAATGATATAGTACATTATTACCCAAATAATATATTACATTATTTTATGTAATATATCCGTATTATATTACCGTATTATATTATTACATATTGTACATATCTCATTATTAGTATTATATTGTATTGCTTTATAATATTATTATATTATTAGCATAGCATAACATTAGTATTGTAAATACTGTAAATAATAATAATAATGCATAATTTCTTTGGATGGCAAAGAGGTCCTATATTATAATATATAATGATATATTACATTATTAACCAAATACTATATTACATTATTTTATGTAATATATCAGTATTATATTACCGTATTATATTATTACATATTATTCATATCTTATTATTACCCAAATAATATATTACATTATTTTATGTAACATATTAGTATATTACCGTATTATATTATTACATATTATTCATATCTTATTATTACCCAAATAATAAATTACATTATTTTATGTAATATATCCGTATTATATTACCGTATTATATTATTACAAATTGTGCATATCTTATTATTACCCAAATAATATATTACATTATTTTATGTAACATATTAGTATTATATTACCGTATTATATTATTACATATTGCACATATCTTATTATTACCCAAATAATATATTACATTATTACCCAAATAATATATTACATTATTTTATGTAATATATCCGTATTATATTACCGTATTATATTATTACATATTGTACATATCTTATTATTAGTATTATATTGTATTGCTTTATAATATTATTATATTATTAGCATAGCATAACATTAGTATTGTAAATAATTATACTGTGCTATGTGATATAATATATGTGGTGTGTCTATGGCATTGAATGTTTGCTATGTATATGTGAATTGTAATCCGCCCTGAATCCCCTGTGGAGTGAGAAAGGGTGGAATATAAATACTGTCAATAATAATAATAATAATAATAATAATAATAATAATAATAATAATTTCCTTGGATGGCCAAGGGGTTGGACGCCCTTGTGTGCCTGGGGAGGAGGCTCCCTTACCATCACCATGTCGTCCACGCTCTCCTCCTCCTCGTAAGGCTTGTACTCGGCCTTCTTCTTGCGCAGCTCCGCGTTCTTCTTGGCCTTCTCATGGTCCACCATGTTGACGTTCACCAAGACGTCGCCACCCTTCTCCTCCAAGACGCCTGAAAGGGGAACAACCGCCAAAATGGGTCACAATGCGCCTCCCCTCTCGGATCATGCCTTAATAACCCATCGTCCCTCAACCCAACTCAACCTAGTTATTGGGAGAGGACAATTAATCCGAGATTCTTCGTCCTTTCCCCAAAGTCTGCTCTGTGGGAAGACACGTGAGGATCAACCAGTTTACTCCATAGAGCTTTCACAGACAGAACAAGCAAGTACAAATAGAATCCCAATTATGAAATACCAAATAATACAACACCAGAAAACCAACATAAAATAGCTCTTTCGTATTTAGAAGCCAAATAGAATTCAATGTTCCTGAAGACTTAAACAGGAGAACTTTGAAGATAAGGAACTGACCGAGATAGATAAAAACATCCCCTGCACACACAAGTGCAATATTAGTAAATGATAATAATAACAATAATAGCACCCCCAGGACACTCAAGTGCAATATCAGGTAATAATAATAATAATAATAATAATAATAGTACCCCCAGGACACTCCAGCGTAATATCAGTAATTGATAATAATAACAATAATAGCATCCCCAGGACACTCAAGTGCAATATCAGCCAAGAATAATAAGAATAATAATAGCACCCCCAGCACACATAAGTGCAATATTGGCAAATAATAATAATAAAACAACAACAACAACAACAACAACAACAACAATAATAATAGCACCCTCAGGACACTCAAGTGCTATATCAGCAAATAATAATAATAATAATAGCATCCTCAGCACACTCAACTGCAATATCAACAAATAACAGTAACAATAATCATAGTACCCCAGGCACACTGAACTGCAATATCAACAACAACAATAATAATAATAGCATCCCCAGCACACTGAACTGCAATATCAGCAAATAATAATAATAGCACCCTCAGCATACTCAACTGCAATATGATCAGCAAATAATAATAATAATAATAGCACCCCAGCACACTCAAGTGCAATATCAGCAAATAATAATAATAATAATAATAGCACCCCAGCACACTCAAGTGCAATATCAGCAAATAATAATAATAATAATAATAGCACCCCAGCACACTCAAGTGCAATATCAGCAAATAATAATAATAATAATAATAATAATAATAGCACCCCAGCACACTCAAGTGCATATCAGAAAATAATAATAATAATAATAGCACCCCAGCACACTCAAGTGCAATATCAGCAAATAATAATAATAATAATAATAGCACCCCAGCACACTCAAGTGCAATATCAGCAAATAATAATAATAATAATAATAATAATAATAGCACCCCCAGCACACTCAACTGCAATATCAGAAAAATAATAATAATAATAATAATAATAGCACCCCAGCACACTCAAGTGCTATATCAGTAAATAATAATAATAATAATAGCACCCCAGGACACTCAAGTGCAATATCAGGTAATAATAATAATAATAATAATAATAATAGTACCCCCAGGACACTCCAGCGTAATATCAGTAATTGATAATAATAACAATAATAGCATCCCCAGGACACTCAAGTGCAATATCAGCCAAGAATAATAAGAATAATAATAGCACCCCCAGCACACATAAGTGCAATATTGGCAAATAATAATAATAATAATAATAATAATAGCACCCCAGCACACTCAACTGCAATATGAGCAAATAATAACAACAATAACAGTAATAATAATAATAATAATAGCACCCCAGCACACTCAACTGCAATATGAGCAAATAATAACAACAATAACAGTAATAATAATAGCACCCCAGCACACTCAACTGCAATATGAGCAAATAATAACAACAATAACAGTAATAATAATAATAATAATAGCACCCCCAGCACACTCAACTGCAATATCAGAAAAAAATAATAATAATAACAACAATAATAATAGCACCCCCCAGCACACTCAACTGCAATATGAGCAAATAATAACAACAATAACAGTAATAATAATAGCACCCCAGCACACTCAACTGCAATATGAGCAAATAATAACAATAACAGTAATAATAATAATAATAATAGCACCCCAGCACACTCAACTGCAATATGAGCAAATAATAACAACAATAACAGTAATAATAATAATAATAATAGCACCCCCAGCACACTCAACTGCAATATCAGAAAAAAATAATAATAATAACAACAATAATAATAGCACCCCCCAGCACACTCAACTGCAATATCAGCAATTATTATTATTAAGGCTGCCGGAGTGCCAGGAGGACCCCCGAGGAGGAGGAGGAGGGCGAGGGCGAGGGGGAGGGCCTCACCTTTGTCTTTGAGGGTCAGGATGACCGTCTCCCCTTCCTGGAAGGAGTCGATGGTGTGCTCCACCGTCAGGCCCTTCAGGTCCCGGGAGCTGTAGCCCACCTGCTAAGAAGAGGATGGAAAGAAGGTGTTTACCAAAGCCATCGTGCTTGTTTCCCAATTATAAATCCCATGTGTTGCCACCAAAGAACGCCCCAGTGTGCAACTAGGAAATGTGCCCCCCCCCCCCCCCCCCGCAAACCTCCTCACCTTCTTCTTCTGCCCAAATTCCTCTTCCACGAGGCTGCTGATCCCAAACTCCTGGTCCATCTCTTCCAAGAGCTTGGCCTGAATCAAAGGATGCAGAGGAAGAGAAATTCAATATCTTGTAAATACTCGAGTCAAGGTTATGTATTATTTTACTCATTATTATTATTATTACATTTATATGTTAATGTTATTATTTTTATTATTACATACATTATTTTACTCTATTATTATTATTACTATTATTACATTTATAGGTTAGCTTTATTATTTTTTATTATTATTACATTTATTATTTTACTCTATTATTATTACATTTATTATTTTACTCTATTATTTTTATTATTACATTTATTATTTTATTCTATTTATTATTATTATCACATTATTTTACTCTATTTAATAGTAAGTTTTAATGTTTATATTGGAAAGTGATTATTGTACTTTTAAAGGTTGTATATTATGTAATGTCATGGCCTGTATTATTTTATTATTACTTATTATTATTTACTATTTATAGGTTAGCTTTATTCTATTTTTATTATTATTACATTTATTATTTTACTATTATTATTATTACTATTATTACTATTACATTTATAGGTTTATTTTTATTATTATTACATTTATTATTTTACTCTATTATTATTACTATTATTACATATATAGGTTAGCTTTATTATTTTTATTATTATTACATTTATTATTTTACTCTATTATTATTACTATTATTACATTTATAGGTTAGCTTTATTATTTTTATTATTATTACATTTATTATTTTACTCTATTATTATTACTATTACCATTATTACATTTATAGGTTAAAATTATTATTATTATATTTATTATTTTACTCTATTATTATTACTATTACTATTTATAGGTTAGCTTTAATATTTTTATTATGATTACATTTATTATTTTACTCTTATTATTATTTGGAAGGATATGTAAACACATGTACATTGAAGAAGATTAGAATAATGGTTTAGTCAGAGTTGGAAAGTCTTATCTTACAGTTTAATGTAAAGATTAATAAACAGTCAACCTACTGATGCCTCAATTAATGTAATTTTATTGATATCTATTTTTATTTTGAAACTGACCCATAGCTGCTGCATTTCCTATCCTCCATTTATACTCGAGTCAAGATTATTTATTATTTCACTCTATTATTTTTATTATTTTTATTATTTTTATTATTATTATTATTATTATTATTACATTTATAGGTTAATTTTATTATTTTTATTATTATTACATTTATTATTTTACTCTATTATTATTACATTGATAGGTTAACATTATTATTATTATAATTATTATTACATTTATTATTTTACTTTATTATTATTACTATAACTATTTATAGGTTAGCTTTATTATTTTTATTACGATTACATTAAATATTTTACTCCATTATTATTACTATTACTATTATTACATTTATAGATTAACTTTATTATTTTTATTATGATTACATTTATTATTTTACCCTATTATTATTATTATTATTATTATTACTATTATTATTACATTTATAGGTTAACATTATTATTATTATTATTATTATTATTTTATTATTTTACTCTATTATTATTACTATTACCATTATTACATTTATAGGTTAAAATTATTATTATTATATTTATTATTTTACTCTATTATTATTACTATTACTATTTATAGGTTAGCTTTAATATTTTTATTATGATTACATTTATTATTTTACTCTTATTATTATTATTGGACGGATATGTAAACACATGTACATTGAAGACGGTTAGAATAATGGTTTAGTCAGAGTTGGACAGTCTTATCTTAAGGTTTTATGTAAATATTAATAAACAGTCAACCTACTGACGCTTCAATTAATGTAATTTTCTTGGTATCTATTTCTATTTTGAAACTGACCCATAGCTGCTGCCTTTCCCTTCCTCGACTTATACTCGAATCAAGGTTATTTATTTTTATTATTATTACATTTATTATTTTACTCTATTATTATTATTACTATTACTATTATTACATTTATAGATTAACTTTATTATTTTTATTATTATTACACTTATTATTTTACTCTATTATTATTATTACATTTATAGGTTAACATTATTATTTTTATTATTATTACATTTATTATTTTACTCCTTTTCTACTTTCTTTCCTTCTTTCTCTCCTTTCCTCCTTTTTTCCCTCTTTCTCTCCCTCCTTCTCTCCTTTCCTCCTTCTCTACCCTTCTTTCTTTTCTTTATCTCTCTTTCTTTCTCCCCTCTTTCTCCTTCCTTCCTTCTTTACCCTTCTTTCTTTCCTTCTTTCTCTCCTTCCCTCCTTCTTTGCTTCCTTCCTTCTCTACCCTTTTTAATGTCCTTCCTTCTCTCCTTCCCTCTTTCTCTCCCTCCTTCTCTACCCTTCTTTTTTCCTCCCTTCTCTCCTTCCCTCCTTCTTTCCCTTCTTCCCTTCCTTCCTTCTCTATCTTTCTTTCCTTCTTTCTCTTCTTCTTTCCTTCCTTCCTTCCTTCTCTCTCTTTCTTTCCTTCTTTCTCTCCTTCCCTCCTTCTTTCCCTTCTTCTTTCCTTCCTTCCTTCTCTATCTTTCTCTCCTTCTTTCCCTTCTTCTTTCCTTCCTTCCTTCTCTATCTTTCTTTCCTTCTTTCCCTTCTTCTTTCCTTCCTTCCTTCCTTCTCTATCTTTCTTTCCTTCTTTCTCTCCTTCCCTCCTTCTTTCCCTTCTTCTTTCCTTCCTTCCTTCTCTATCTTTCTCTCCTTCTTTCCCTTCTTCTTTCCTTCCTTCCTTCTCTATCTTTCTTTCCTTCTTTCTCTCCTTCCCTCCTTCTTTCCCTTCTTCTTTCCTTCCTTCCTTCTCTATCTTTCTCTCCTTCTTTCTCTCCTTCTTTCACTTCTTCTTTCCTTCCTTCCTTCTCTATCTTTCTCTCCTTCTTTCCCTTCTTTCCTTCCTTCCTTCTCTATCTTTCTTTCCTTCTTTCTCTCCTTCCCTCCTTCTTTTCCTTCTTCTTTCCTTCCTTCCTTCTCTTTCTTTCCTTCTTTCTCTCCTTCTTTCCCTTCTTCTTTCCTTCCTTCTCTATCTTTCTTTCCTTCTTTCTCTCCTTCCCTCCTTCTTTGCTTCCTTCCTTCTCTACTCTTTTTAATGTCCTTCCTTCTCTCCTTCCCTCTTTCTCTCCCTCCTTCTCTACCCTTCTTTTTTCCTCCCTTCTCTCCTTCTTTCCCTTCTTCTTTCCTTCCTTCCTTCTCTATCTTTCTCTCCTTCTTTCTCTCCTTCTTTCCCTTCTTCTTTCCTTCCTTCCTTCTCTATCTTTCTTTCCTTCTTTTCTTCCTTCCTTCCTTCCTTCCTTCCCTTCTTCTTTCCTTCTTTCTCTCCTTCCCTCCTTCTTCCCTTCTTCTTTCCTTCCTTCCTTCCTTCCTTCCTTCTCTCCCTTCTTTCCCTTCTTCTTCCTTCCTTTCCTTCTCTTCTTTTCTTTCCTTCTTTCTCTCTTCCCCCTTCTTTCCCCTTCTTCTTCTTTCCTTCCTTTCCTTTCTTCTTTCCTCCTTCTTTTTCTCTCCTTTTCCCTTCTTTCCTTTCCTTCCCCTTCCTCTTCCTTTCCTTCCTTTCTTCCTTCTCTCCTTTCTTCTTTCCTTCCTTCCTTCTCTTCTTCTTTCCTTCTTTCTTCCTTCTTTTCCCTTCTTCCTTCCTTCTTCTCTATCTTTCTTTCCTTCCTTTTTCCTTCTTTCTTCCTTCCCCTCCTTCCTTCCTTCCTCCTCTTTTTTCCTTCCTCCTCTCCTTCCCCTCTTCTCTCCCCTCCTTCTCTACCCTTCTTTTTTCCTTCCTTCCCTCCTTCTTTCCCTTCTTCTTTCCTTCCTTCCTTCTCTATCTTTCTCTCCTTCTTTCTCTCCTTCTTTCACTTCTTCTTTCCTTCCTTCCTTCTCTATCTTTCTTTCCTTCTTTCTCTCCTTCCCTCCTTCTTTCCCTTCTTCTTTCCTTCCTTCCTTCTCTATCTTTCTTTCCTTCTTTACCTCCTTCCCTCCTTCTTTGCTTCCTTCCTTCTCTACCCTTTTTAATGTCCTTCCTTCTCTCCTTCCCTCTTTCTCTCCCTCCTTCTCTACCCTTCTTTTTTCCTCCCTTCTCTCCTTCTTTCCCTTCTTCTTTCCTTCCTTCTCTATCTTTCTCTCCTTCTTTCCCTTCTTCTTTCCTTCCTTCCTTCTCTATCTTTCTTTCCTTCTTTCTCTCCTTCCCTCCTTCTTTCCCTTCTTCTTTCCTTCCTTCCTTCTCTATCTTTCTTTCCTTCTTTCTCTCCTTCCCTCCTTCTTTCCCTTCTTCTTTCCTTCCTTCCTTCTCTATCTTTCTCTCCTTCTTTCTCTCCTTCTTTCCCTTCTTTTTTCCTTCCTTCTCTATCTTTCTTTCCTTCTTTCCCTTCTTCTTTCCTTCCTTCCTTCCTTCTCTATCTTTCTTTCCTTCTTTCTCTCCTTCCCTCCTTCTTTCCCTTCTTCTTTCCTTCCTTCCTTCTCTATCTTTCTCTCCTTCTTTCTCTCCTTCTTTCCCTTCTTCTTTCCTTCCTTCCTTCTCTATCTTTCTCTCCTTCTTTCTCTCCTTCTTTCCCTTCTTCTTTCCTTCCTTCCTTCTCTATCTTTCTTTCCTTCTTTCTCTCCTTCCCTCCTTCTTTCCCTTCTTCTTTCCTTCCTTCCTTCTCTATCTTTCTCTCCTTCTTTCTCTCCTTTTCCCTTCTTTCCTTCCTTCCTTCTCTATCTTTCTTTCCTTCTTTCTCTCCTTCTCTCCTTCTTCTTTCCTTCCTTCCTTCTCTATCTTTCTTTCCTTCTTTCTCTCCTCCTTCTTTCCCTTCTTTCCTTCCTTCCTTCTCTATCTTTCTTTCCTTCTTTCTCTCCTTCCCTCCTTCTTTGCTTCCTTCCTTCTCTACCCTTTTTAATGTCCTTCCTTCTCTCCTTCCCTCTTTCTCTCCCTCCTTCTCTACCCTTCTTTTTTCCTCCCTTCTCTCCTTCTTTCCCTTCTTCTTTCCTTCCTTCCTTCTCTATCTTTCTCTCCTTCTTTCTCTCCTTCTTTCCCTTCTTCTTTCCTTCCTTCCTTCTCTATCTTTCTTTCCTTCTTTCTCTCCTTCCCTCCTTCTTTCCCTTCTTCTTTCCTTCCTTCCTTCTCTATCTTTCTTTCCTTCTTTACCTCCTTCCCTCCTTCTTTGCTTCCTTCCTTCTCTACCCTTTTTAATGTCCTTCCTTCTCTCCTTCCCTCTTTCTCTCCCTCCTTCTCTACCCTTCTTTTTTCCTCCCTTCTCTCCTTCTTTCCCTTCTTCTTTCCTTCCTTCCTTCTCTATCTTTCTCTCCTTCTTTCCCTTCTTTCCTTCCTTCCTTCTCTATCTTTCTTTCCTTCTTTCTCTCCTTCCCTCCTTCTTTCCCTTCTTCTTTCCTTCCTTCCTTCTCTATCTTTCTTTCTTTCTCTCCTTCCCTCCTTCCTTGCTTCCTTCCTTCTCTACCCTTTTTAATGTCCTTCCTTCTCTCCTTCCCTCTTTCTCTCCGTCCTTCTCTACCCTTCTTTTTTCCTCCCTTCTCTCCTTCTTTCTCTCCTTCTTTCCCTTCTTCTTTCCTTCCTTCCTTCTCTATCTTTCTTTCCTTCTTTCTCTCCTTCCCTCCTTCTTTCCCTTCTTCTTTCCTTCCTTCCTTCTCTATCTTTCTCTCCTTCTTTCTCTCCTTCTTTCCCTTCTTCTTTCCTTCCTTCCTTCTCTATCTTTCTTTCCTTCTTTCTCTCCTTCTTTCCCTTCTTCTTTCCTTCCTTCCTTCTCTATCTTTCTTTCCTTCTTTCTCTCCTTCCCTCCTTCTTTCCCTTCTTCTTTCCTTCCTTCCTTCTCTATCTTTCTCTCCTTCTTTCTCTCCTTTTCCCTTCTTTCCTTCCTTCCTTCTCTATCTTTCTTTCCTTCTTTCTCTCCTTCTCTCCTTCTTCTTTCCTTCCTTCCTTCTCTATCTTTCTTTCCTTCTTTCTCTCCTTCTTTCCCTTCTTCTTTCCTTCCTTCTCTATCTTTCTTTCCTTCTTTCTCTCCTTCCCTCCTTCTTTGCTTCCTTCCTTCTCTACTCTTTTTAATGTCCTTCCTTCTCTCCTTCCCTCTTTCTCTCCCTCCTTCTCTACCCTTCTTTTTTCCTCCCTTCTCTCCTTCTTTCCCTTCTTCTTTCCTTCCTTCCTTCTCTATCTTTCTCTCCTTCTTTCTTCTTTCCTTCTTTCCCTTCTTCTTTCCTTCCTTCCTTCCTTCTCTCTCTTTCTTTCCTTCTTTCTCTCCTTCCCTCCTTCTTTCCCTTCTTCTTTCCTTCCTTCCTTCTCTATCTTTCTTTCCTTCTTTTCTCTCCTTCCCTCCTTCTTTGCTTCCTTCCTTCTCTACCCTTTTTAATGTCCTTCCTTCTCTCCTTCCCTCTTTCTCTCCCTCCTTCTCTACCCTTCTTTTTTCCTCCCTTCTCTCCTTCTTTCCCTTCTTCTTTCCTTCCTTCTCTATCTTTCTCTCCTTCTTTCCCTTCTTCTTTCCTTCCTTCCTTCTCTATCTTTCTTTCCTTCTTTCTCTCCTTCCCTCCTTCTTTCCCTTCTTCTTTCTCCTTCCTTCCTTCTCTACCCTTCTTTCTTTCCTTCTTTCTCTCCTTCCCTTCTTTCCCTCCTTCCTTCTCTATCTTTCTCTCCTTCCCTCCTTTCCTTCTTCTTTCCTTCCTTCCTTCTCTATCTTTCTTTCCTTCTTTCTCTCCTTCTTTCTCTCCTTCTTTCCCTTCTTTCCTTCCTTCCTTCCTTCTCTATCTTTCTTTCCTTCTTTCTCTCCTTCCCTCCTTCTTTCCCTTCTTCTTTCCTTCCTTCCTTCTCTATCTTTCTTTCCTTCTTTCTCTCCTTCTTTCCTCCTTCTCTTCTTCTTTCCTTCCTTCCTTCTCTATCTTTCTTTCCTTCCTTTTCTCTCCTTCCCTTCTTTCTTTTCCTTCTTCTTTCCTTCCTTCCCCCCTTCCTTCTTCTTCCTTTTCCTTTTTCTCTCCTTTCCTTCTTTCCTTTCCTTTCCTTCTCTCTTTTCCTTCCTTCTTCTTCCTCCTTCTTCTCCTTCTTTCTTTTCCTTCCTTCCTTCTTCTTCTTTCTTTCCTTTTCTTTCTTCTCCTTCTTTTTCCCTTCTCTTTCCTTCCTTCTCCTTCTTCTTTCCTTCTTTCTCCTTCCCTCCTTCTTTCTTCCTTCCTTCTTCTCTCTTTTTTTCCTTCCCTCCTTCCCTCTCCCTTCCCTCTTTCTCCCCTCCCTTCTTCTCTTCTTTTTTTCTCCTTCTCTCCTTCTTTTTCCTTCTTCTTTCCCTTTCCTTCCTTCTCTATCTTTTCTTCCTTTCTCTCCTTCTTTCACTTCTTCTTTCCTTCCTTCCTTCTCTATCTTTCTCTCCTTCTTTCCCTTCTTTCCTTCCTTCCTTCTCTATCTTTCTTTCCTTCTTTCTCTCCTTCCCTCCTTCTTTCCCTTCTTCTTTCCTTCCTTCCTTCTCTATCTTTCTCTCCTTCTTTCTCTCCTTCTTTCCCTTCTTCTTTCCTTCCTTCCTTCTCTATCTTTCTTTCCTTCTTTCTCTCCTTCCCTCCTTCTTTGCTTCCTTCCTTCTCTACTCTTTTTAATGTCCTTCCTTCTCTCCTTCCCTCTTTCTCTCCCTCCTTCTCTACCCTTCTTTTTTCCTCCCTTCTCTCCTTCTTTCCCTTCTTCTTTCCTTCCTTCCTTCTCTATCTTTCTCTCCTTCTTTCCCTTCTTCTTTCCTTCCTTCCTTCTCTATCTTTCTTTCCTTCTTTCTCTCCTTCCCTCCTTCTTTCCCTTCTTCTTTCCTTCCTTCCTTCTCTATCTTTCTTTCCTTCTTTCTCTCCTTCCCTCCTTCTTTCCCTTCTTCTTTCCTTCCTTCCTTCTCTATCTTTCTCTCCTTCTTTCTCTCCTTCTTTCCCTTCTTTTTTCCTTCCTTCTCTATCTTTCTTTCCTTCTTTCCCTTCTTCTTTCCTTCCTTCCTTCCTTCTCTATCTTTCTTTCCTTCTTTCTCTCCTTCCCTCCTTCTTTCCCTTCTTCTTTCCTTCCTTCCTTCTCTATCTTTCTTTCCTTCTTTCTCTCCTTCTTTCCCTTCTTCTTTCCTTCCTTCCTTCTCTATCTTTCTTTCCTTCTTTCTCTCCTTCTTTCCCTTCTTCTTTCCTTCCTTCCTTCTCTATCTTTTTTTCTTCTTTCCTCTCCTTCCCTCCTTCTTTCCCTTCTCTTTCCTTTCTTTCCCTCCCACTTTTCCCTCTGGAGACTCCCAACGGGGGAGCAAAACAATCAAAGAATTTTTTGTCCTTCCTTCCTTCTTTTCTCTCCCTTCTCTCCTTTTCCTTCTTTCCTTCTCCTTCTCTTCTTTTCCTTCCTTCTTTTCTCTCCCTTCCTCTTCCTTTTCTTTCCTTCCTTTCCTCTCTTTTCTTTCCTTCTTTCTCTCCTTCTTTCCCTTTCTTCTTTCCTTCCTTCTCCTTCTTTCTTTCCTTCTTTCTCTCCTTCCTCCTCCTTTCTTCCTTCCTTCTCTCTCTTTTTTTTCCATTCCTTCTCTCCTTCCCTCTTTCTCTCCCTCCTTCTCTACCCCTCTTTTTTCCTTCCTTCTCTCCCTTCTTTCCCTTCTTCTTTTCCTTCCCTTCCTTCTCTATCTTCTTTTCTCTCCTTCTTTCTCCCTTCTTTTCCTTCTTCTTTCCTTCCTTCCCTTCTCTTCTTTCTTTCCCTTCTTTTCTCTCCTCTCCTTCCCCTCCCTTTCTTCTTTCTTTTTTCCTTCCTTTTCTTTTTCCTTCCTTCTTCCCTTCTTTCTTTCCTTCTTTCTCCTTCCCTCCTTCTTTCTTCCCTTTCCTTCTCTACCTTTTTTCTTTCCCTTCCTTCTCCTCCTTTCCCTCTTTTCCTCTCCTCCTTCTCTCCCTTCTTTTTCCTCCCTTCTTTCCTTCCTTCCTTCTCTATCTTTCTTTCCTTCTTTCTCTCCTTCTTTCCCTTCTTCTTTCCTTCCTTCCTTCTCTATCTTTCTTTCCTTCTTTCTCTCCTTCCCTCCTTCTTTCCCTTCTTCTTTCCTTCCTTCCTTCTCTATCTTTCTTTCCTTCTTTCTCTCCTTCCCTCCTTCTTTCCCTTCTTCTTTCCTTCCTTCCTTCTCTATCTTTCTCTCCTTCTTTCTCTCCTTCTTTCCCTTCTTCTTTCCTTCCTTCCTTCTCTATCTTTCTTTCCTTCTTTCTCTCCTTCCCTCCTTCTTTCCCTTCTTCTTTCCTTCCTTCCTTCTCTATCTTTCTTTCCTTCTCTCTCCTTCCCTCCTTCTTTCCCTTCTTCTTTCCTTCCTTCCTTCTCTATCTTTCTCTCCTTCTTTCCCTTCTTCTTTCCTTCCTTCCTTCTCTATCTTTCTTTCCTTCTTTCTCTCCTTCCCTCCTTCTTTTCCTTCTTCTTTCCTTCCTTCCTTCTCTTTCTTTCCTTCTTTCTCTCCTTCTTTCCCTTCTTCTTTCCTTCCTTCTCTATCTTTCTTTCCTTCTTTCTCTCCTTCCCTCCTTCTTTGCTTCCTTCCTTCTCTACTCTTTTTAATGTCCTTCCTTCTCTCCTTCCCTCTTTCTCTCCCTCCTTCTCTACCCTTCTTTTTTCCTCCCTTCTCTCCTTCTTTCCCTTCTTCTTTCCTTCCTTCCTTCTCTATCTTTCTCTCCTTCTTTCCCTTCTTCTTTCCTTCCTTCCTTCTCTATCTTTCTTTCCTTCTTTCTCTCCTTCCCTCTCCTTCCTTCTCTCCTTCCCTCCTTCTTCTCTCCCTTTCTTTCCTTCCTTCTTTCTCTCCTTCCTTCTCTACCCTTCTTTTTTCCTTCCTTCTCTCCTTCCCTCCTTTCTGTGTATGTGTTTTGTGTGTGTATATGCATATATGTGTGTATATATGTGTGTTTGTGTATATATATGTGGTTTTGTGCATGTGTTGTAATGTATTTTTTTGGTTTTTTGGCCTTTTAAGTCCCCTTTGTTGTGTTTTCAGTGTTTTCATGAGTGATGGTCATTTGTTGACCCAATTGGTGTTTTGTGTCCAAATTTGGTGTCAATCCATCCAGTGGTTTTTGAGTTATGTTAATCCCACAAACGAACATTACATTGTTATTTATATAGAGATAATAATTATAATACCATATTATTATTATTATTATTAGTCGTAGCAGTAGTAGTAGGCGACTCACCCTCTTCTCGGCCAGCTCCTTCTCCACCTGCAGCTTGCGGCTCCTCTCGATCCAGGCCGCTGTGTCGTCCAGCCAGGGGTCATCTTCGCCGAGGGACTTGACCTTCCTGATGAAGAGAAGACGGTCAGTCCCAAAGGGACACCCCAGAGGGCATCCAAACCAGTGTGGTCAAGATCTGGATCTGTCACGCACAAACGTACCCCAATTTCTGGTTGAGGAGGCGCTTCTCTTTGGCGGCCGCGAGCTTTTCCCGGATCTCCTCTCGCTGCCTCAAGACAATCGGGTTGATGACCTCGGCCGCCACCGGGTCCTCCTTGCTGCCTGTTTCTGGAGATTGAGAAAGATAGAATCAGACTTGGAAGAGACCTCGTGGGCCAGCCCATCCTAACCCATTCTGCCAGGAAGAGTCCATATCCCATAATCCCCTCTCCCTTGAAGACGACTCATAGAATCCTAGAATCCTAGAGTTGGAAGAGGCCTCCTGGGCCATCATCCAGTCCAACCCCATTCTGCCAAGAAGCAGGAATATTCAATATTCAAAGCACTCCTGACAGATGGCCATCCAGCCTCTGTTTAAAACCTTCCAAAGAAGGAGCCTCCACCACACTCCCTCCAGGGCAGAGAGTTCCACTGCTGAACGGCTCACAGTCAAGAAGTTCTTCCTCATGTTCAGATGGAATCTCCTCTCTTGTAGTTTGAAGCCATTGCTCCCTTGCGTCCTAGTCTCCAAGGAAGCAAAAAACAAGCTTGCTCCCTCCTCCTCCCTGTGGCTTCCTCTCACATATTTATCCATGGCCCTCATCATGTCTCCTCTCAGCTTTCTCTTCTTCAGGCTAAACATGCCCAGCTCCTTAAGCCGCTCCTCATAGGGCTTGTTCTCCAGGAGACTATCAGACTCCTGAGAGATTCTGGGAAGCGTAGTCCAGAAAGGCCTTGGCCTACCGTTCGAACTCAAGCCTACCTTGAGTTGATGTCATTGTTAGATTATTGTTGTCATTTTGGTTATTACATTATAGGATTATTGTTGTAATCATGGTTTCTTGTCATAATATTAGTGTAATATTATGTTTACTAGCTGTACCTGCCACACGTTGTTGTGGCCAACCTTCCCTCCCTCTTTCTTTCCTTCCTTCCCTCTTTTTCTTTCTCTTCTTCTTTCTTCCTTCTTTACCTGTTTCTTTTCTCGCTTCCTTTGCTCTTTAGTTCCATCCTTCCTTGTCTTTTTCCTTCCTTCCTTCCTTCCTTCCTTCCTTCCTTCCTTCCTTCCTTCCCTCCCTCCCTCTTTCTCTCTTCTTCCTTCTCTCCTTCCTCTTTCCTTCTCTCCTTCCTTCCTTCCTTCCTTCCTCTTTCACTTTATTTCTTCTCTCCTTCTCTCCCTCTTTCTCTCCTGCCTTCCTTCTCTACCTTTCTTTCTCTCCTTCTTTCCTTTCTTCTCTCCCTTCCTCTCCCTCTTTCCTTCGCTACCTTTCTTTCTTTCCTTCTCTCCCCTTCTTCCTTTCCTTCTTTATCTCCTTCCTTCCCTACCCTTCTTTCCTTCTTTCCTTCCTTCTCTCCTTTCCCTGCTTCTCTCCCTTTCTCATAGGGCTTGTTCTCCAGACCCTGGATCATTTTAGTCACATTCCAGCTTAGAGTCAACATCTCCCTTCAACTGTGGTGCCCAAAATTGGACACAGTGTGATTCCAGATGTGGTCTAACCAGGGCAGAATAGAGCATGGAGAGCAGGACTTCCCATGCTTTGGACTTACCCTTTTTGATGGAATTTATTTCCAGAGGCTTCAGCCCGAGTTTCGCTCGGAGTTTACTGTGGGAAGGAAAAGGAAACCAGAGTTACACAAACCCTCGTCCTAGGCCTGCGATGTCTAGCCCTCCGCGACACTTTGAGCAAGGCGTTGCAAGCTTTTCCTTGAAAATACCCAAAGCTGAAATCTCCTGCTCTGCATCCGTCACACCCAAACCTTAGCAAACTTGCAGAATCTGCTGCCGAGCCCAAATGGAGCTCTCCCCAAGACAAGGGCTCAGGGATCCGTCGCACCCAAACCTTAGCAAACTTGCAGAATCTGCTGCCGAGCCCAAATGGAGCTCTCCCCAAGACAAGGGCTCAGGGGAAGACACTTTTACATCTCCAGCCTCTGTTCCACTTACTTTGTCGTGTGGAACATATCTCACCACGCCAAAACAGTGGATGTGGCTCTTGATGAGACATGCCACATTATCACGGGGTGTTTGTGCCCTACACCACTGGCATCATCCATTCCAATATGGTCAGACTTTGGTGCAAACAGCTCCCATTCCAGGGCGACCCCGCTCTGCTACTGACGAACACACCATCCAGCAAGTGGAGGTCGCCATTTTGGAACATCACCACATAAACATTTGCCACCAAGATCAAAATGTCAAGGTGAGTGTTCATCTCTGAGGCCAATTCAAAGTGCTTGTCTTGACCTATAAAGCTCTATACGGTTCGGGCCCAGCTTACTTGTCTTACGCATCTGCCCCTACGTCCCACCTCGCAATTTAAGATCATCCGGGGAGGCCCTGCCTTCGCTCCCGTCAACAGCGCAAATGCGGCTGGCGGGGACGAGGAGCAGGACCTTCTCGGTGGTGCCCCCCCCTTCCCATGGAACACACTCTCAAAGGAGGTAAGATCTGCTCCCTCGCTCCTGACCTTTAGAAAAAAAATTAAAATCATGGTTCTGGAACCAGGTCTTCAGAAAATAGATGTATGCAGCTTAAAGAATGGGAAACCCAACCTTGTCACCAAAGTAGGAAAGAAACCAATCGCCAGACAACCAGAGATTGAGAACAACAACCTTCATGAACCCTTTACACCTACTGAATTGGACATGGCTCTCAACAAATGTAAAATGGCAAAGCAGCTGGCCTGGATGATCTACGGATGGAACAAATCAAGAACTTTGGTCCAAAAGCAAGGCGCTGGCTGCTGGAGCTGATGAACAACTGCACTGCATCCTGTCAGATCCCCAAAATCTGGAGGAAAGCAAGAGTCATCGCCATCCTGAAGCCAGGCAAAGACCGTAATGACCCAAAAAGCTACAGACCAATCTCCCTGTTGTGCCACCTCTACAAAGTTCTGGAGAGACTTATTTTGCATAGAATTATGGAAAAAATAGACCCCTGTCTGATCCCACAGCAAGCTGGCTTCAGGAAAGGCAGAAACTGCACATCGCAAGTGCTGAACCTGACTCAGCACATAGAAGATGGCTTTGAAAGGCAGCAGATCACAGGAGCTGTCTTCATAGACCTGTCAGCAGCCTATGATACTGTGAACCACCACCTCCTCCTGAGAAAAATGTATAATATCACAAAGGACTACCACCTCACCCCCTCATAGGAAACCTGCTGCAAAACAGGAGCTTTTTTGTTGAGTTCCAGGGACAGAGAAGTAGATGGCGGAAACAGAAGAACGGCCTGCCTCAGGGGAGCGTGCTTGCTCCATCCATGTTCAACATCTACACAAATGACCAGCCACTGCCAGAAGGGACAGAGAGTTTCATCTATGCTGATGATCGTGCCATTACGCTCAAGCAGGGAGCTTTGAGATGGTTGAACAGAAGCTTTCCAAAGCTCTAGGTGCTCTTACTGCCTATTACAGGGAAAACCAGCTGATCCCTAACCCATCTAAAACACAGACATGCGCCTTTCACCTCAAGAACAGACAGGCATCCCGAGCTCTGAGGATTACTACCAGGGAAGGAATCCCACTGGAGCATTGCAGCTCACCCAAGTACCTGGGAGTCACTCTGGACCAGGGGTCGGGAACCTTTGGCCCTCCAGCTGTGGTGGACTTCAACTCCCACAATTCCTTGAGGCTCGGCATTCGCCCCAAAGGCTTACCTTGGCCCAACGAGGTTTGTTTCGCTCTTTTTCATGGAGGACGGGCAGCAAAGGGGGAGAGACGAGCGTAACGTAGCTGTGCAGATGGCGAGGAAGGATGCGGAGCCCACAGACTGGCCTCGGAGGGAGAGAGCGGGCGGAAACCCCTGCGGGCAACGCGCTTCCTCGCCGCTTCGGCCCTTAGCACCCGCCCCGCATGGACCCCCTCCCTAGCAACGACGCCGGCTGAGTGACGTCGTGCAGAGCTTGTCGGGGAAAAGGGAAGGCGAAGGCTGGAGGGAAAGGGCTCTGCGCTGTTTAAGCGGCGAGGAGGCGCGTTGCCCGCAGGGGTTTCCGCCCGCTCTCTCCCTCCGAGGCCAGTCTGTAGGCTCCGCATCCTTCCTCGCCATCTGCACAGCTACGTTACGCTCGTCTCTCCCCCTTTGCTGCCCGTCCTCCATGAAAAAGAGCCAAACAAACCTCGTTGGGCCAAGGTAAGCCTTTGGGGCGAATGCCGAGCCTCAAGGAATTGTGGGAGTTGAAGTCCACCACAGCTGGAGGGCCAAAGGTTCCCGACCCCTGCTCTAGACTGTGCTCTGACCTACAAGAAGCACTGCCTGAACATCAAGCAAAAAGTGGGTGCTAGAAACAATATCATACGAAAGCTGACTGGCACAACCTGGGGATCACAACCAGACACAGTGAAGACATCTGCCCTTGCGCTATGCTACTCTGCTGCTGAGTACGCATGCCCAGTGTGGAACACATCTCACCACACTAAAACAGTGGATGTGGCTCTTAATGAGACATGCCGCATTATCACGGGGTGTCTGCGCCCTACACCACTGGAGAAATTACACTGCTTAGCCGGTATTGCACCACCTGACATCCGCCGGGAAGTAGCAGCCAATAGTGAAAGGACCAAGGCAGTGACATCTCCAGCCCATCCCTTGTTTGGGTATCAGCCAGCACGCCAACGACTTAAATCAAGAAATAGTTTTCTAAGATCGACAGAGACACTCGCTGGAACACTTCAGCAAGCAAGAGTCCAAAAGTGGCAGGCTCAAACCCAGCTAAGACCAAATGAGAGACTCCCCCCTGGGCACACAGAAGACTGGGCAACTTGGAAGGCACTGAACAGACTGCACTCAAGAAATGGGGCCACAAAGTTGAATCCACAACATGCGAGTGGGGAGAAGAGCAAACTACTGACCACCTGCTGCAATGCAACCTAAGCCCTGCCACATGCACAAGGGAGGACCTTCTTGCGGCAACACCAGAGGCACTCCAAGGGGACAGATACTGGTCAAAGGACATTTCATCAACTACCAAGCTTGCAAACTTTGTGTTTTGTTTGTTTGTTTGTTTTTAATGCAATACAACTGTTTGGTTCGCTCCTGACACGATAAATAAAATAAATACTTACTTTGTCTCTTCGATGCTGAGCGAAGCATCTCCCGAGGAAGACTTGGAGCTGGATGCTGTTTGGGAAGAGAGAGAGAGAGAGAGAGGGGAGAAGTCTTACTCAAAAGGGAAAAGAGCAAGGAAACTCTGCAGTCCTTACAGGAGAGGGTCATGAATAATTTTTCATTAACTGTAAAGCAGGGCTCCTCAAACTAAGGCCCGGGGGCTGGATACGGCCCTCTGAGGTCATTTACCCGGCCCTCGCACAGAGTCAACCTGGCTATTGCTTACTACAGTGTTTCTCAACCTTCTTAATGTTGCGACCCCTTAATGCAGTTCCTCATGTTGTGGTGACCACCAACCACAACATTATTTTTGTTGCGACTTCATAACCGTCATTTTGCTAATGGTATGAATCATAATGTAAATATCTGATATGTAGGATGTATTTTCATTCACTGGACCAAATTTGACACAAATACCCAATATGCCCAAATTTGAATACTGGTGGGGTTGGTGGGTTGGTTTTGTCATTTGGGAGTTGTAGTTGCTGGGATTTATGGTTCATTTAAATTAAAAGAGCATTCTGAACTCTACCAATGATGGAATAGAACCAAACATGGCACACAGAACTCCCATGATCAAGAGAAAATACTGGAAGGGTTTGGTGGGCATTGACCTTGAGTTTGGGAGCTGTAGTTCACCTACATCCAGAGAGCACTGTTAACCCAAACAATGATGTATCTGGACCAAACTTGGCACAAATACTCCATATGCCCAAATGTGAATACTTGTGGAGTTTGGGGAAAACAGACCTTGACATTTGGGAGTTGTAGTTGCTGGAATTTATAGTTCACCTGCAAACAAAGAGCATTCTGAAGCTCACCAATGATACAATTCCGCCAAACTTCCCACACAGAACCCCCATGACCAACAGAATATACTGTGTTTTCTGATGGTCTTTGGTGACCCCTCTGACACCCCCTCACGACCCCCCCAGGGGTCCCGACCCCCAGGTTGAGAACCACTGGCTTACTACATCTGCCTGCCACCTCAGGAGGAGGAAATCCTGCTGCTTCTCTCCCCTCAACCCTCCCCAAGGCAGCTAAGAGGAGGAAGTGGACTGAGTTTCTCCCTCACAAACAATCTGCTCTATCCCTATCTCATCCTGATTTTAGCATTTTTAGTGTTTTAGTTTTTATCTTGCACATGCGGCCCGCTCATTATTTTGTTTTGTATGATTTTGCTTTATCGTGTTTTTTCTTTTTGCACTCATATGTTGTATGTATTTTACTGTGTTGTTATTGTGTTTTGGTTTTATTTTATTGTAATAGGCTGTTGGGCTTGGCCTCATGTAAACCGCCCCGAGTCCCCACTGGTGGGATATTAAATAAAGTTTATTATTATTACTAGCTGTACCCGCCACGTGTTGCTGTGGCCAACATTCCCTCCCTCTTTCTCTCCTTCCTTCTCTCTTTTTCCTTCCCTTCTTCTTTCTTCCTTCTCTACCTGTTTCTTTCCTCCCTTTCTTTGCTCGTTGGTTCCTTCCTTGCCTCTTTCCTTCTCTCCTTCCCTTTCTCTTTCCTTGATTCTTTCGCTTTTTTATTTCCTTCTTTACTTTTCTTTCTCTCCTTCCCTCCTTCTTTCTCTCCCTCCTTGTCTCCTTCGTTCCCTCTCTCCTTCCTTCTTTCATTTTATTTTCTTCTCTCCTTCCTTCCTCTCCTTCCCTCCTTCTTTCTCTCCCTCCTTGTCTCCTTCCTTCCTTCCCTCTTTCTCTCCTTCCTTTTTTCACTTTATTTCCTTCTCTCCTTGCTTCTTTCTTTCTTTCTTTCTTTCTCTCTTCCTCTTTCTCCTCCTTCCTTCCTTCCTCTTTCTCTCCTTGTTCCTTCTCTCCTTCCTTCCCTCTCTTCTCTCCTTCCTTCTTTCTTTTATTTCTCTCTCCTCCTTCTTTACCTTTCTTTCTTCCTCCTCCCTCTCCCTTTCCTCTCTCCCTCCTTCTCCTTCCTTCTTCTCTCCTTTGTTCCTTCTCTCCTACCTTCCCTCTCTCTTTCCTTCTTTCACTTTTTATTTCCTTCTCCCATTCCTTCTTTACCTTTCTTTCTCTCCTTCCCTCCTTCTTTCTCTCCCTCTTTCTCTCCTTCCTTCCCTCTCTTTCCTTCCTTATTTTATTTCCTTCTCTCCTTCCTTCCTCCTCTACCTTTCTTTCCTTCCTTCTCTCCTTTCCGCCTTCTTTCCCTCTTTCTCTCCTTCCTTCCTTCCCCTTTTCTGTGTATGTGTTTTGTGTGTATAAATATGCATATATGTGTGTATATATTTGTATATATGTGTTTGTGTGTATATGTGGTTTTGCACATGCACTGTAATGTATTTTTTGGGGCTTTTAAGCCTCTTCTGCTGTGTTTTTCAGTGTTTTTATGAGTGATGGTCACTCCTTGGCCTCATAGGTGTCTTGTGTCCAAATTTGGTGTCAATTCGTCCAGTGGTTTTTGAGTTACGTTAATGCCACAAGTGAACATTACATTTTTATTTATATAGACTAGCCATCCCCTGCCACGCGTTGCTGTGGCACATGGGGGTTCTGTGTGGGAGGTTTGGTCCAATTCTATCATTGGTGGGGTTCAGAATGCTCTTTATTGTAGGTGAACTATAAATCCCAGCAACTACAACTCCCAAATATCAAGATTCTATTTTCCCCAATCTCCACCAGTGTTCACATTTGGGCATATTGAGTATTCCTGTCAAGTTTGGTCCAGATCCATCATTGTTTGAGTCCACAGTGACCTCTGGATGTAGGTGAACTACAACTCCCAAACTCAAGGTCAATGCCCACCAAACCCTTCCACTATTTTCTGTGGGTCATGGGAGAACGGTCTGCCAAGTTTGGTTTAATTCCATCGTTGGTGGGGTTCAGAATGCTCTGTGATTGTAGGTGAACTATAAATCCCAGCAACTACAACTCCCAAATGAAAAAAAATCAATTTTTTAAAGTGAAGGACATACATTGGGTTGTTAGGTGTCTTGTGTCCAAATTTGGTGTCAATTCGTTCAGTGGTTTTTGAGTTATGTTAATGCCACAAGCAAACATGATATTTTTATTTATATAGACTAGCCATCCCCTGCCACGCGTTGCTGTGGCCCACATGGGGGTTGTGTGTGGGAGGTTTGGCCTAATTCTATCATTGGTGGGGTTCAGAATGCTCTGTGATTGTAGGTGAACTATAAATCCAAGCAACTACAACTCCCAAATGACAAAATCACACACACCCCAATCCCACCACTATTCAAATTTGGGCATATCGGGTATTTGTTCCAAATTTGGTCCAGTGAATGGAAATACATCCTGCTTATCAGATAATTGCAGAAGAAGGAAAAAGAAGAGCAGGGAGGAGGAAAGAAGCAAGCAAGAAGGGAGGCCAAGGAGGTGCCTGGAGCTTCCCCCACTCTCTCACTGGCTCCCTGGGCAGCCTGCTCATGGGCCTTGCTTGGCCTTCTCCCGCTTGGGCCTCCGCTCGGCCTCCTGCGGAGAAGAAAGGAGGGAAGGAGAGAAAGAAGGAAAGAAAGTAGGGTAGAGAAGGAAGGAACAAGAGAAGGAGGGAAAGAAAGAGGGAAGGAAGGAGGGAAAGAAGGAAAGAAACAAGTGTAGAGACGGAAGGAAGGAGAGAAAAGGGAAAGAAAAAAGAAGGAGAGAGGGAAGGAGAGAAAGAAGGAAGAAAGAAGGGTAGAGAAGGAAGGGAAGAGGGAAGGAGAGAAAGAAGGAAAGAAAGAAAGGTAGAGAAGGAAGGAGGTAGAGAAAGAGGGAGAGAAGAAGAGAAAGAAGGAGGGAAGGAGAGAAGGAAGGAAAAATAAGGGTAGAGAAGGAAGGAAGGAGAGAGAAGAAAAGGGAAGAAGGAGGGAAGGAGAAAAGAAGGAAAGAAAGATTAGGAAGGAAGGAGAGAAAGGAAGGGAAAGAAAGGGAAGGAGAGAAGAGAAAAAAAGGAAAGAAGAAGGGAAGGAAGGAAGGGGAAGAGAAGAAGGGAAAGAAGAGGAAAGGAAGGAAGAAGGAGGAAGGAGAGAAAGAAAGGAAGGAAGAAGGGAGGAGGGAAGGAAAAGGAAAGAAGGAAGAAGAAGGGGAGGAAGGAGGGAAGAGAAGAAGGAAGGAAGGAAGGAAAGGAAGGAAGGAGAGAGAAGGAAGAAGGAGGAAAGGAGAGAAGAGGGAGAGAAAGAAGGAGAGAAGGAGAAGAAGGAAAGAAGGGTAGAAAAGGAAGGAAGGAGAGGAGAAAAGAAGGTTCTGCGCCAGCTGCGCCCGTACCTTGGGAAGTCTGACTTGGCCATGGTAGTCCACGCTCTGGTTACATCCCGTTTAGACTACTGCAACGCTCTCTACGTGGGGTTGCCTTTGAAGACGGCCCGGAAGCTCCAATTAGTCCAACGGGCGGCAGCCATGATACTAACAGGAGCGGAGCGCAGGGAGCACACAACTCCTCTGCTGCACCAGCTCCACTGGCTGCCGATTTGCTACCGGGCTCAATTCAAAGTGCTGGCGTTGGCCTATAAAGCCCTAAACGGTTCTGGCCCAAGCTACCTATCCAAACGTATCTCTGCCTATGAACCCACCAGGACTCTAAGATCTTCTGGGGAGGCCCTGCTCTCGATCCCGCCTGCATCGCAAGCACGGCTGGCGGGGACGAGGACAGGGCCTTCTCTGTGGTGGCCCCTCAGCTGTGGAACGCCCTTCCCATGGACATAAGATCAGCTCCGACGTTAATGGTGTTTCGAAGAAAATTAAAAACCTGGCTGTTCGAACAGGCATTCAGATAAACAGTGCAATGAATACGATGAATATAGGAACGGAATTATAGACGACGAGTTGGATCACGATTCTAGTGACGAGACATTATTGTGTTGTTATTGATGTGCCATTACTTGTATATTATGCTCTCATGGTTTTAAATTGTTATTGTTATTTTGATATGACTGTCTTTTTGCTCTGTTGTGAACCGCGTTGAGTTGCCTACGGGCTGAGAAACTGCAAAGTAAATAATAAATAAATAAGGAGGGAATGAAAGAAAGAAAGGTAAAGAAGGAAGGAAGGGAGAGAAGGAAAGAAAAAGAAGGAAGGAGGGAGAGAAGAAGGGAAAGGAGGGAAGGAGAGAAAGAAGGGTAGAGAAGGAAGGAAAAAAGGAGAGAAGGAGGGAAAGAGATAAAGAAGGAAAGAAGGGTAGAAAAGGAAGGAAGGAGAGAAGGAGGGAGAGAAAGAGGGAAGAAGGAGAGGAAAGAGAGAAGGAGGGGAGAAAGAGGGAAAGGAGGAGGGGAGGAAGGAAAGAAGAAAGAAAAGAGAAGGAGGAGGGAAGAAGGAAAGGAGAAGAAAGAAGGGAAGGAGAAGAGAGAAGGAGGGGAAAGAAGGAGGGAAGGAGATAAAGAAGAAGAAAGAAGGGTAGAGAAGGAAAGGAAGGAGGAAGAGAGAAAGAAGGAGAAGGAAGAATAGAGAAAATAGAGGAGGGAGAGAAAGAGGGAAGAAGGAGGGAAGGAGAGAAAGAAGGAAGAAAGAGAAGGAAGGAGGGAGAAAGAAGAGGAAGAAGAGGGAGAGGAAAGAGGAAGGAAGAAAAAAGGAAGAAAGAAGGAAGAGAAGGAAGGAAGGGAGAGAAGGAGGGAGAGAAGAGGGAAGAAGGAGGAAGAGAGAAGAGAAAGAAAGAGAAGGAAGGAGGGAGAGAAAAGGGAAAGAAAGAGGAGAGAGAGGGAAGGAGAAGAAGGAAAGAAAGAAGGGTAGAGAAGGAAGGAAGGAGAGAAGGAGGGAGGGAAAGGAGGAGGGAAGGAGAGAAAGAAGGACTTGACTACTGCAACGCTCTCTACGTGGGGCTGCCCTTGAAGACGGTCCGGAAGCTTCAGCTAGTCCAGCGCGCGGCAGCCATGTTACTAACAGGAGCGGGACGCAGGGAGCACACAACGCCCTTGTTGTCCCAGCTCCACTGGCTGCCGATCTGCTACCGGGCCCAATTCAAGGTGCTGGTGTTATCCTACAAAGCCCTAAACGGTTCCGGCCCAAAATACCTTTCGGACCGCATCTCGTCCTATGAGCCCACGAGGGCCTTGAGATCATCCGGGGAGGCCCTTCTCTCGATCCCGCCCGCTTCACAGGCACGTCTGGCAGGGACGAGAGAGAGGGCCTTCTCAGTGGTGGCCCCCCGGCTGTGGAACTCCCTCCCTGCTGACGTTAGACAGGCCCCCTCCCTCATGGCCTTTCGTAAGGGCCTGAAGACTTGGCTCTTTGAGCAGGCTTTCAACTAAGTGCTAGGTTACTAGTAAAGACAACCGGAACGAACTATGACTACGAGATTGATTACGATTCCATAATATGACGAAGCGGATTTTTAGTGTAATTAAGATGTTATGTATTAATGATGTTAGTTGTTGTTCTGATTTTTTGTAAGTGTCTTTTGTACTGTACACCGCCGCGAGTCGCCCTAGGGCTGAGAGCGGCGGTTAATAAATGCAAGAAATAAATAAATAAAATAAATAAGGAAAGAAAGAGAAGGAAGGGGGGAGAGAAAGTGGGAAAGAAGGAGGGAAGGAGAGAAAGAAGGAATGGTAGAGAAGGAAGGAGGGAGGGAGAGAAAGAAGGAAAGAAAGAAAGGTAAAGAAAGAAGGAAGGAAGGAGAGAAGGACGGAGTGAAAGAAGGAGAGAAGGAGGGAGAGAAAGGAGGGGGGAAAGAAGGAAAGAAAGAAGGGTAGAGAAGGAGAAAAAGAGGGAAAGAAGGAGGGAAGGAGAGAAAGAAGGAAAGAAAGAGAAGGAAGGAGGGAGAGAAGAAGGGAGAGAAAGTGGGAAAGAAGGAGGGAAGGAGAGAAAGAAGGAATGGTAGAGAAGGAAGGAGGGAGGGAGAGAAAGAAGGAAAGAAAGAAAGGTAAAGAAAGAAGGAAGGAAGGAGAGAAGGACGGAGTGAAAGGAGGGGGAAAGAAGGAAAGAAAGAAGGGTAGAGAAGGAGAAAAAGAGGGAAAGAAGGAGGGAAGGAGAGAAAGAAGGAAAGAAAGAGAAGGAAGGAGGGAGAGAAGAAGGGAGAGAAAGTGGGAAAGAAGGAGGGAAGGAGAGAAAGAAGGAATGGTAGAGAAGGAAGGAGGGAGGGAGAGAAAAGAAGAAAGAAAGGTAAAGAAAGAAGGAAGGAAGGAGAGAAGGAGGGAGAGAAAGGAGGGGGAAAGAAGGAAAGAAAGAAGGGTAGAGAAGGAGAAAAAGAGGGAAAGAAGGAGGGAAGGAGAGAAAGAAGGAAAGAAAGAGAAGGAAGGAGGGAGAGAAGAAGGGAGAGAAAGTGGGAAAGAAGGAGGGAAGAAGGAATGGTAGAGAAGGAAGGAGGGAGGGAGAGAAAGAAGGAAAGAAAGAAAGGTAAAGAAAGAAGGAAGGAAGGAGAGAAGGACGGAGTGAAAGGAGGGGGAAAGAAGGAAAGAAAGAAGGGTAGAGAAGGAGAAAAAGAGGGAAAGAAGGAGGGAAGGAGAGAAGGAAGGAAAGAAAGAGAAGGAAGGAGGGAGAGAAGAAGGGAGAGAAAGTGGGAAAGAAGGAGGGAAGGAGAGAAAGAAGGAATGGTAGAGAAGGATGGAGGGAGGGAGAGAAAGAAGAAAGAAAGGTAAAGAAAGAAGGAAGGAAGGAGAGAAGGAGGGAGAGAAAGGAGGGGGAAAGAAGGAAAGAAAGAAGGGTAGAGAAGGAGAAAAAGAGGGAAAGAAGGAGGGAAGGAGAGAAGGAAGGAAAGAAAGAGAAGGAAGGAGGGAGAGAAGAAGGGAGAGAAAGTGGGAAAGAAGGAGGGAAGGAGAGAAAGAAGGAATGGTAGAGAAGGAAGGAGGGAGGGAGAGAAGGAGGGAAAGAAGGAGGGGAGAATGAAGGAAAGAAAGAAGGAGGTAAGCAAAAGAGGGAAGGAAGGAGAGAAGGAACGAATGAGAGAAAGAGGGAGGGAAGGAAGGAAAGAGGCAAGGAAGGATGGAACCAAAGAGGAAAGGAAGCGAGAAAAGAAACAGGTAGAGAAGGAAGAAAGAAGAAGGGAAAGAGGGAAGGAAGGTTGACCATAACAACGTGTGGCGGGTACTGCTAGTTATGATGATGATGATGATGATTCCTCACTTGCTCCCTGTGGGGCCTGCTCGTGGGCCTCTCCGCGCTTCTCCCTCTTGGGCCTCCGCTCGCCCTCCTGCCTCCGCTGCGAGGACGACGACGAGGCCGAGGGCGGGCCTTCTTCTCCTCCTCCGCCTCCTCCCCGCTGTCGGCTCCGCTCGGCCCGGCTCCCGCTGCGCTTGCTCCCGGCGCCGCTGCTCCCTCCTCCTCCGCCCCCTCCGCCTCCCCCTCCTCCGCTGCGGTGCTTGTGCTTCTTGTGCTCCCGGTGGTGCCGGGACGAGGACGAGGAGGAGGACGAGGAGGGCGGCGGAGCTCCGGAGGAAGGAGGCGGATTCTCCTCAGGGGCCTCGCCCCGCTCCCGGTGCCGCTTCGAGGAGCCCATGGCCGCGGACAATGGCGGCACTTCCGCTCCCCAAAGACGCTTCCTTGACTCTGAACTGAGGGGAGGCTCACACTTCCGGTCCGTTACCAAAATAATCCCGATGAGACCCACTTCCGGGGAAAGAAAGGTTCCGGTCTGTTGCGAACATTCCCCGGATAGGGTCACACTTCCGGCCAGGCACCAAAATAATCCCGGTGAGACTCACTTCCTGGATAAAAAGGTTTCCGGCCTGTTACGAAAATCCCTACAAAGGTCTCCCTATGGCGTTGGATCATTTGTTCAAATGATCAAACGACCAGCCACTGCCAGAAGGGACAGAGAGTTTTATCTATGCTGACGATCGTGCCATCACTGCTCAAGCAGGGATCTTTGAGATGGTTGAACAGAAGCTCTCCGAAGCTCTAGGTGCTCTTACTGCCTATTACAGGGAAAACCAGCTGATCCCTAATCCATCTAAAACACAGACATGTGCCTTTCACCTTAAGAACAGACAAGCATCCCAAGCTCTGAGGATAATGACCTGGGAAGGAATCCCACTGGAGCATTGCAGCGCACCCAAATACCTGGGAGTCACTCTGGACCGTGCTCTGACCTACAAGAAGCACTGCCTGAACATCAAGCAAAAAGTGGGCGCTAGAAACAATATCATACAAAAGCTGACTGGCACAACCTGGGGATCACAACCAGACACAGTGAAGGCATCTGCCCTTGCACTGTGCTACTCTGCTGCTGAGTACACATGCCCAGTGTGGACACACATCTCACCACGCTAAAACAGAGGATGTGGCTCTTCATGAGACTGGCACAACCTGGGGATCACAACCAGACACAGTGAAGACATCTGCCCTTGCGCTATGCTACTCTGCTGCTGAGTACACATGCCCAGTGTGGACACACATCTCACCACGCTCAAACAGTGGATGTGGCTCTTCATGAGACTGGCACAACCTGGGGATCACAACCAGACACAGTGAAGACATCTGCCCTTGCGCTATGCTACTCTGCTGCTGAGTACACATGCCCAGTGTGGACACACATCTCACCACGCTCAAACAGTGGATGTGGCTCTTCATGAGACTGGCACAACCTGGGGATCACAACCAGACACAGTGAAGACATCTGCCCTTGCGCTATGCTACTCTGCTGCTGAGTACACATGCCCAGTGTGGAACACATCTCACCACGCTAAAACAGTGGATGTGGCTCTTAATGAGACATGCCACATCCTGGGGATCACAACCAGACACAGTGAAGACATCTGTCGTTGCGCTTTGCTACTCTGCTGCTGAATACGCCTAGTCTGGAACACATCTCACCATGTTAAAACAGTTGATGTCCTTCAATATCATACGAAAGCTGACTGGCACAACCTGGGGATCACAACCAGACACAGTGAAGACATCTGCCCTTGCGCTATGCTACTCTGCTGCTGAGTACACATGCCCAGTGTGGACACACATCTCACCACGCTAAAACAGGATGTGGCTCTTCATGAGACTGGCACAACCTGGGGATCACAACCAGACACAGTGAAGACATCTGCCCTTGCGCTATGCTACTCTGCTGCTGAGTACACATGCCCAGTGTGGACACACATCTCACCACGCTCAAACAGTGGATGTGGCTCTTCATGAGACATGCTGCATTATCACGGGGTGTCTGCGCCCTACACCACTGGAGAAATTACACTGCTTAGCCGGTATTGCACCACCTGACATCCGCCGGGAAGTAGCAGCCAATAGTGAAAGGACCAAGGCAGAGACATCTCCAGCTCATCCCTTGTTTGGGTATCAGCCAGCACGTCAACGACTTAAATCAAGAAAAAGTTTTCTTAGATCTACAGATCTAACACCTCAACACCTTGCTGGAACACCTCAGCAAGCGAGAGTTCAAAAGTGGCAGGCTCAAACCCAGCACTTCAATCCATGGGTGATACCAGATGAGAGACTCCCCCCTGGGCACACAGAAGACTGGGCAACTTGGAAGGCGCTGAACAGACTGCGCTCTGGCACCACGAGATGCAGAGCCAACCTTCAGAAATGGGGCCACAAAGTGGAATCCTCGACATGCGAGTGTGGAGGGGAGCAAACCACTGACCACCTGCTGCAATGCAACCTGAGCCCTGCCACATGCACAATGGAGGACCTTCTTGCAGCAACACCGGAGGCACTCCAAGGGGACAGAGACTGGTCAAAGGACATTTAATAAAATTAAAATTATTAAATGAATAAAATTAAAGGACATTTAATACAATGTAAGTGGCTCAAAGGACATTGAATAAAAATTAAATTAATGAAATTAAATGACATTTAATAAAATTAATTTAAATAAAATAAATAAAAGAGCATTTAGTACAATTTAAGTGGCTCAAAGGACGGTGAATAAAATAAAATAAATAAAATAAAATAAAGGACATTTAATACTATTTAAATGGCTCAAAGGACATTGAATTATTTTTTTCAATATTCTTTGAGCCACTTAAATTGTAGATTTGAATTTTATTCAGTGTTCTTGGAGCCACTTAAATAGTATTAAATGTCCTTTAATTTAATTTATTTTATTAAATGTCCTTTGAGTCACTTAAACTGTATTAAATGTCCTTTGATTTATTTTATTTTAATAAAATAAAATAAATTAAAGGACATTTAATACTATTTAAGTGGCTGCAAAGACATAGAATACAATTAAAATTATTAAATTAATTAAAGGACATTTAATACAATTGAAGTGGCTCAAAGGACATTCAATAAAAATAAAAATTAAATTAATTAAAGGACATTTAATACAATTTAACAATTATAATTAAATTAATTAAATCAAAGGACATTTAATACAACTTAAATGGCTCAAAGCACATTGAATAAAATTCTAATGAATTAAATTAAGGGACATTTAATACAATTTAATAATTAAAATCAAATTAATTAAATTAAAGGACATTTAAAAAATTAAAATCAAATCAATTAAATTAAAGGACATTGAATAAAATTCAAATTAAATTAAATTAGATTAAATTAAAGGACATTTAATACAATTTAAGTGGCTCCAAGGACATTGAATAGAAGACCAAGTTTTCAAAAATGGTGTCTGTATCTTTAAAAACACAACACAACTCTCTGGTTGGCTCCTTGACACCAGAAAGGTCGGCACTTCCGGCTTCCTAGACAAAACAATCCCCGGATGTCGCGCCACGGTCTTTCAGGGTGGAAAAAAAGTGTTTCCCGATGTCGTCACTTCCGGCCTGCCGCGGAAAGAGTCCCCGGATGCTGCAGCGCCGCTCCAGAGAGGCTCCAGAGGGAGGGCGGAGCCAAGTGAAGTGCCCGGATGTTCCTCCAGCGAAGGGAGGAGGGAGGGCGGAGTCAAGTGCCCGGATGGATCGAAGATGGCGGCGCGGGTGGCCCTGAGGAGGAGAGAGTGAGCCCGGGAGGGAGGCCTGGCGGGGAAGGGAAGGGGAGCGGGCCGGGAAGGGAGGAAGGAAGGAAGGGACGGCGGAGAGGGAAGGCGCCTCCCGGGGAGACCGAGGAGAGGAGGGCCGGGGAGGGAAGGGGGCCCTCCGCCAGGCAGGAGAAGGCCCTGCCCGCCCTGCCCGGCCTTCCCTCCCTTCTCCCCCTCTGGAGGAATCCCAATCACCGTAGGCTTTCAGGCTGGGGGGCTGCGACATTCCCAGGCTGCCTGGCCACCTTCCAGAAGCATTCTCTCCTGACCTTTTGCCTGCATCTGTGGCTAATGGCATTCAGACAGGAAACAATCAGGACCAGCTAACACTTTCCCCCAGGCAGGGAGCAGCCAGGCTTTGTAGCTGCAAAGATATTCAATGCCATCTGTCAGGGGTGCTTTGAAGAATTCTCTACTGACATTCTGCCTGCATCTGTGGTTAATGGCACCCAGGCAGGAAACAATCAGGACCAGCTAACACCTGCCAACCAAGAAGTCCCCCCAGCAAGGAAGCAGCCAGGCTTAGTAGCTGCAAAGCTATTCAATGCAATCTGTTGGGGGTGCTTTGAAGCATTCCCTACTGACTTTCGCCTGCATCTGTGGCTAATGGCGTCCAGACAGGAAACAATCAGGGCCAGCTAACACCTCCCAACCTTTCACCTGTATCTGTGGCTAATGGCATCCAGACAAAAAACAATCAGGGCCAGCTAACACCTCCCAACCAAGAAGCCACCCCGCCAGCAAGGAAGTAGCCAGGCTTTGCAGCTGCAAAGCTATTGAATGCCATCTGTCAAGGGTGCTTTGAAGCATTCCCTACTGCTGTTTTGCCTGCATCTGTGGCTAATGGAACCCAGACAGGAAACAATCAGGGCTAGCTAACACCTCCCAACCAAGGAGTCCCCCCAGCAAGGAAGCAGCCAGGTTTTGAAGCTGCAGAGCTATTCAGTGCCATTGAATGTGATTTCCCTGCTTCTTGGCAAGGGGTTGCACTCCCCCCCAGTCAGGAAGTAGCCAGGCTTAGTAGCTGCAAAGATCTATTCAATGCCATCTGTCAGGGGTGCTTTGAAGCATTCTCTCCTGACCTTTCGCCTGCATCTGTGGCTAATGGCATCCAGACAGGAAACAATCAGGGCCAGCTAACACTTTCCTCCGGGCAGGGAGCAGCCAGGCTTTGTAGCTGCAAAGATACTCAATGCTATTTGTCAGGGGTGTTTTGAAACATTCCCTACTGACCTTTTGCCTGCATCCATGGCTAACAACATCCAGGCAGGAAACAATCAGGACCAGCTAACACCTCCCAACCAAGGAGTCCCCCCGGGCAGGGAGCAGCCAGCTTTGTAGCTGCAAATATATCCAATGCCATCTGTCAGGGGTGCTTTGAAGCATTCTCTCCTGACCTTTTGCCTGCATCTGTGACTAATGGCATCCAGACAGGAAACAATCAGGACCAGCTAACACTTTCCCCCGGGCAGGGAGCAGCCAGGCTTTGTAGCTGCAAAGATATATTCAATGTCATCTGTTCAGGGGTGCTTTGAAGCATTCCCTACTGACCTTTCGCCTGCATCTGTGGCTAATGGCATCCAGACAGGAAACAATCAGGGCCAGCTAACACTTTCCCCCAGGCAGGGAGCAGCCAGGCTTTGTAGCTGCAAAGCTATTCAATGTCATCTGTCAGGGGTACTTTGAAGCATTCCCTACCGACCTTTCGCCTGCATTTGTGGGTAATAGCGTCCAGACAGGAAACTATCAGGGCCAGCGAACACTTCCCAACCAAGGAGTCTCCCCGGGCAGGGAGCAGCCAGGCTTTGCAGCTGCAAAGATATCCAATGCCATCTGTCAGGAGTGCTTTGAAGCATTCCTTACTGACATTTTGCCTGCATCTGTGGCTAATGGCATCCAGACAGGAAACAATCAGGGCCAGCTAACACTTCCCAATCAGGGAGTCCCCCCCAGCAAGGAAGCAGCCAGGCTTTGTAGCTGCAAAGCTATTCAGTGCCATCTGTCGGGGACGCTTTGAATGTGTTTTCTCTGCTTCTTGGCAAGGGGTTGCACTCTCCCCCATCAGGAAACAGCCAGGCTTTGAAGCTGCAAAGCTATTCAGTGCCATCTGCCGGGGGTTCTGTGAATGCGATTTCAATGCTATCTGTCGTGGGTGCTGTGTGTATGTTGCCTTGTGGCATCCTCTGTTTGGGAGGTGTTAACTATCATTTGAAAGATTCCCCCCAGGCAGGAAGCAGCCAGACTTTGAAGCTGCAAATATATTCAATGCCCTCTGTCGGGGGTGCTTTGAATGTGATTTTCCTGCTTCTCGGGAAGGGGTTGGACTGAATGGCCCATGAGGTCTCTGTTGCCTTGTGGCATCCTCTGTTTGGGAAGAGTTAACTATCACTTGATGGGGTTGCTGTGAGTTTTCCGGGCTGTCTGGCCCATGTTCCAGAAGCATTCTCCCCTGATGTTTCGCCTGCACCTGTAGCAATCATCCTCAGAGGTTTGTTCAGAGGTCTGTTGGAAATGAGGCAAGTGGAGTGTGTATTGGTCAATTGAAGGGAGATGTTGACTCAAGTTGGAATGTTTCCAAAGGAGGGCAATTAGAATGATTCAGAGTCTGAAGGACAATCCCTATGAGGAGCGGCTGAAAGAGCTGGGCATGTTTAACCTGCAGAAGAGAAGGCTGAGAGGAGACAGGAGGAGGACCATGTAGAAATAATTGAGGCATCAGGAGGTTAAATGTTCCGACCGTCTTCAATGTAAATGTGCAATGTAAATACCCTTCCAATAAAAATAGAGTAAAATAATAAATGTAACAATAATAGTAATAATAATAATAATAATAAATAAGGTAAAATAATAAATGTAATAATAATATTAATAGAGTAAAATAATAAATATAATAACAACAACAATAATGTAAAATAAATGTAATAATAAATAGAGTAAAATAATAAATGTAATAATAAAAAGAATAAAGTAAAATAATAAATGATGTAATAATAATAACTAGAGTAAAATAATAAATGTAATAATAATAACTAGAGTAAAATAATAAATGTAATAATAATAAATAGAGTAAAATAATAAATGTAATAATAAAAAGTATAAAGTAAAATAATAAATGATGTAATAATAATAATAGAGTAAAATAATAAATGTAATAATAATAGAGTAAAATAATAAATGTAATAATAATAAATAGAGTAAAATAATAAATGTAATAATAAAAAGAATAAAGTAAAATAATAAATGATGTAATAATAATAACTAGAGTAAAATAATAAATGTAATAATAATAAATAGAGTAAAATAATAAATGTAATAATAACAATAATAAAGTAAAATAATAAATGTTATAATAATAAATAGAGTAAAATAATAAATGTAATAATAACAACAATAAAGTAAAATAAATGTAATAATAAATAGAGTAAAATAATAAATGTAATAATAACAACAAGAAAGTAAAATAGTAAATGATGTAATAATAATAAATGGAGTAAAATAATAAATGTAATAATAATAATAAATAGAGTGAAATAATAAATGTAATAATAACAATAAAGTAAAATAATAAATGATGTAATAATAATAAATAGAGTAAAATAATAAATATAACAATAACAATAAAGTAAAATAATAAATAATGTAATAATAATAAATAGAATAAAATAATAAATGTAATAATAACAAGAATAAAGTAAAATAATAAATGTAATAATAAGGATAAAGTAAAATAATAAATGTTATAATAATAAATAGAATAAAATAATAAATGTAATAATAACAAGGATAAAGTAAAATAGTAAATGTAATAATAAATAGAGTAAAATAATAAATGTAATAATAAGGATAAAGTAAAATAACAAATGATGTAATAATAATAATAACTAGAGTAACAAATATAATAATAATAAATAGAGTAAAATAATAAATTATAATAATAAATAAAGTAAAATAATAATGTAATAATAATAAATAAAGTAAAATAATAAATAATGTAATAATAAATAGAGTAAAATAATAATGTAATAATAACAATAATAAAGTAAAAAATAAATGTTATAATAATAAATAGAGTAAAATAATAAATGTAATAATAACAATAATAAAGTAAAATAATAAATGTTATAATAATAAATAGAGTAAAATAATAAATGTAATAATAACAACAATAAAGTAAAATAAATGTAATAATAAATAGAGTAAAATAATAAATGTAATAATAACAACAAGAAAGTAAAATAGTAAATGATGTAATAATAATAAATGGAGTAAAATAATAAATGTAATAATAATAATAAATAGAGTGAAATAATAAATGTAATAATAACAATAAAGTAAAATAATAAATGATGTAATAATAATAAATAGAGTAAAATAATAAATATAACAATAACAATAAAGTAAAATAATAAATAATAATAATAATAATAATAATAAATAGAGTAAAATAAATGTAATAAAATAATAGAGTAAAATAATGCAAATGTAATAATACCAATAATAGAGTAAAATAATAAATGTAATAAAAATAATAGTAATAACAGAGTTAAAATAATAAATAACTTTGACTCAGCCTAAAAAAGGGGCTGAAAAACTAGGCTTATACTCGAGTATATACAGTATAATAACAATAAAGTAAAAATAATAAATGTATAATAATAAATAGAGTAAAATAATAAATGGTAATAATAACAATAAAGTAAAATAATAATGTAATAATAAAAATAGAGTAAAATAATAAATGTAATAATAATAATAGAGTAAAATAATGTAAATGTAATAATAACAATAATAGAGTAAAATAATAAATGTAATAATAACAATAATAATAAAGTAACATAATAAATGTTATAATAATAGAGTAAAATAAATGTAATAAAATAATAATAGAGTAAAGTAAAATAATAAATGTAATAATAAATAGAGTAAAATAATAAATGTAATAATAAATAGAGTAAAATAATAAATGTAATAATAAATAGAGTAAAATAATAAATGTAATAATAACAAGAATAAAGTAAAATAATAAATGTAATAATAAATAGAGTAAAATAATAAATGTAATAATAAATAGAGTAAAATAATAAATGTAATAATAACAAGAATAAAGTAAAATAATAAATGAAATAATAAATAGAGTAAAATAATAAATGTAATAATAAGGATAAAGTAAAATAACAAATGATGTAATAATAATAACTAGAGTAACATAATAAATATAATAATAATAAATAGAGTAAAATAATAAATTATAATAATAAATAAAGTAAAATTATAAATGTAATAATAATAAAGTAAAATAATAAATGTAATAATAACAAGAATAAAGTAAAATTATAAATAATGTAATAATAATAAATTGAGCAAAATAATAAATGTAATAATAACAATAAAGTAAAATCATAAATGTAACAATAATAATAATAAATAGAGCACGGATTTTCACTTTTTGTGGGTGGTCCTGGAGTTTATTTATTTATTTATTTATTTACTTTATTTGTATACCACCGTTTCTCAGCCTAACCGGTGACTCAACGCGGTTTACAACAGGATAAAAACAGTCAACAATCTACAATTCAAAACAAAAGAGCACAATACACAATATTACACAACAGCAACAACCAAATGCGTCTCATAACTAGAGTCGAGATCCAAAATTCGTCGTCCATATTTCAATTCCTGTGATCGTCACATTCATTGCACTGATTAATCAAAGGCCTGTTCGAACATCCAAGTTTTTAATCTTCTACGAAACACCATGAGCGAGGGAGCTGATCTTACCTCCATGGGAAGGGCGTTCCATAGCCGAGGGGCCACCACAGAAAAGGCCCTGTCTCTCGTCCCCACCAGCCGCACCTGTGAAGCAGGCGAGATAGAGAGCAGGACCTCCCCAGAAGATCTTAGGGTCCTGGCAGGCTGATAGGCAGAAATACGTTCGGATAGGTAACTTGGGCCAGAACCGTTTAAGTGCGATAAGTGCGGGAACACTGTATAGCGTCCGTACTTCACAGATTTTCACTTTTCACGGGTGGTCCTGGAATGTTAGACCCGCGATAAGTAAGGGAACACTGTATATCAGGGGTCCTCAAACATTTCAAACAGGGGGCCAGTTCAGAGTCCCTCAAACTGTAGGAGGGCCGGATTATAATTTGAAAAAAAAAATGAACGAATTCCTATGCACACTGCACAGATCTTATTTGCAGTTCAAAAAACACTTAAAACAACACAATAATTAAATTTCAATGGGAAGTGTGGGCCTGCTTTTTGGCTGATAAGATAGGATTGCTGTTGTTGTTGTATGCTTTCAAGTCGTTTCAGACTTAGGTTGATCCTAAATGAGGGCCGGGTAAATGACCTTGGAGGGCTGTATCCGGCCCCCGGGCCATAGTTTGAGGACCATTGCTGTATATTGTCCCTGCTTTGTGGATTTTCACTTTTCACGGGCGGTCCTGGAACGTAACTCCCGCAATAAGTGAGGGAACACTGTATATACTCCTATTGCGTAGTTTCCAACAAACTTCTGAACAAACCTCTGAGGATGCCAGCCACAGATGCAGGTGAAACATCAGGAAAGAATGCTACCGGAGCATGGCCATACAGCCTGAAAAACTCACAACAACCCAGTGATTCTGGCCACGACAGCCTTTGAAAACCCAGTATTCCCCCATCCATATGAAATGCATGGTTATGTTTCGAAAGCCTCTGTATGTTGACATTTGGCCCTCTGTGCGCCCCCAGCTTTGCCGGATCGGGTCTGGCTGTGGCCAAACGGGAGCCCCGGAGGAGCAAGAAGACGTAAGGTATGTGTGATTCATGCCGCCCCGTTCTTCCGCCGCTTCTTAGCATAAGTAGAGCAAAGCAGAGGCGGGATGGGTGGCTTGCTTCCGTTTTGAGCGACCTGCCCTTTGGGCGAGCGGACTGACCGACTTTCCAGAGCTGTCAAGGAATAAATAGGCCTGGGAGGAGCCTTCCCGCTCCTGGGAACCAGAACGGAAGTCTCAGATCGGCATCAGGTGTTATTGTTCCCGGGTCAGTCTTGTCTGAATACGTTGGCTTCGTTATGTGTGGCGTCTCAGGGCTTGACTGGGGAATGCTAGTCCCGAGGTTTGTGCCTTCCTTCTTGCAAGAATCCAAAGCATTGGTTATGACTTAGGAAGCCTTGTCCATCTTTGGTGATCTTCGCAGTGTCCTGGGGACCTTCTTGGTGGCTGCTTTTTTTGTTGTTTGCTTTGCTCTCCTCCCTTAGACAGGGGAAGATGCTTATGTCACGGACTGATTGCTTTTTCTTCTGTGGCCCCCCAACTCTGGAATTCACTAATTGGAGAAATTAGGAAAGCACCTACCCAGGGGCG
The DNA here is from genome assembly GCF_025583915.1 of Anolis sagrei ordinatus. Classification (NCBI taxonomy): domain Eukaryota; kingdom Metazoa; phylum Chordata; class Lepidosauria; order Squamata; family Anolidae; genus Anolis; species Anolis sagrei. The sequence continues at coordinate 1,322,263 of NW_026844700.1, forward strand.
GTTCAACCATTACGCAAAGTAAGCCTTCGCGGTAGAGTTGATTTTGCCCAGGGGCGCTCTTGAGGCGCTCTTGGGGGAAAATAGACCTTGACATATGCAAGTTGTAGCTACTGGGATGTATAGTTCAATTGGCACACAGAACTCCCGCAACGAACAGAAAATATATATCAGTGATTGGTTGGGGGGGGGGGGGCAAAATACTGTTTGCTTATCGTTGAAAATTACCTAGGGCTGCCTCTGCCCCTCCCTTAGAAACCTTTAAAAAGGACCTTAAAACCCGGCTCTTCCGCTGCGCTTTTGATGAATAGGTTTACATTCTCGCACTATTGCTTAACCTCAATGTTGTGTCATTGGATTATATGTGTCCCCCCCTTTGTGAGAAACCCTCTTTCCACAACCCCCACTATATATAATGAGTCCTTCTCCGCAAATAATCTGTCTCTCTCTTATCTTTTAATTCGTTTTAATCACTCTGTCTTTTACATGTAGCCCGCCAGCCCATTGTCATTGTGATTGTGTCTATTGTAATTTTATATTGCTGTGTTTTCATATGTTTTATGTAATTATGTTGTTGTTGTTGTTTATTGTTTGCATTTTCGGTGTTATTTTATTGTCATTTGCTGTTTGGGCTTGACCCTCATGTAAGCTGCTCTGAGTCCCTCATCCAATGACTGATCAAGACCAAACTTGGCACACAGAGCCCCCATGACCCACTCTCCATCCTGGTGCAGTTTGGAGGAGGATGGACCACAGATGATGGGACTCGCAGTACCTTCACTAACTTCCTGAGACCACTGCGAGCCACTGAAATAACTGATAAAGACCAACCTTGGAACACAATGCCTTTCTCAAATAACCCGGGCAGTGCCGGGTCCCCAAGCTAGTAATATAATAAAACTTTATTTCTACCCCGCCACCTTCTCCCCAAGGGACTCGGAGCCGCTTCCATGAGGCCAAGCCCAACAACACATCAAAAACAACAAGCAGGAATAAAATGACAAGCAATAAACAAAATAAACAATACAATTAATATAACTCACAAGTAGACAGTAAACACAAGAGTTTGAAAACCTATGGCTGGGCCAAATGTAGTGGTCAAAACTTTAAAAATAATGCTGGACATGAACAGAGGATGTATCATTTGGAGGGGTTTAAATTCTAATTCTGTTGCTGATTTGTGTAGGATGGATTTGGCAGGTACGAGGGATGTTCATGAAAGGATTCCCTTGACCCACTTCCTGTGGGCTGAGAGCCATGAGACTTGAGTTTTGAGCCCTTCTCTCCATGGGTGCCTCCTCAGGACATACCAAAACCAAGGTTACAACAACATCTGTTATAGAACTCCAGTATGCCGATGACAACGTCATCTGTGTGCATTCAGAAGAAGGCCTACAAGCTACTCTAAACACCAAGAACGTCAAGAAAACCCAAGTGCTGTTCCAGCAGTCACCAGCCAATCCCTCTCCAATGCCAGAAATACAGCTTAATGGTGTAACATTAGGAAATGTGGACCCTTTCCACTCCTTGGCAGCCACCTCCCCACAAAAGTCAACATTGACACAGGCCTCACAACCTCTGAAGATGCCTACCATAGATGCATGCATGGCCATACAGCCCGGAAAACTTACAGCAACCCATTGAATCTGGCCACGAAAGCCTTTGACAATCTGTCTTGGTTGCTGTTTGAGCCCAGAGGCCTTTGGGAGACTCTCCGCCCCGAGGTCACGGCTGAAGCCCAGAACTAGGTCAGCCATCTTGGTCAGGTCAGAGGTCGCAAGCGTGGTAAACAAGGGTAATCCAGGATCAGCGATCGAGACATGAAGTAGGGCAAGGTGCTCAGGAATGGCGCAGAAGGCCTAGGGACTGAGGGACCTCCTTTGAGAAAGGCGGAGAGGGTCAAGGCCATCCTTCATCCCTCCCAAAGGAATGTGTCTTAAGGAGACGCTGGAATGGCAAGATCCAGAGCCATAGGCCTTGTGGGTTTTGGACAGTTTAGGGCATCGTTTCTCAACCTGGGGGTTGGGGGGGGGGCTAGATGGCCATCTTATTGTTGTTAACAGGTAGAGACTGGATGGCCATCTGTTGGGAGGGCTTGGACAGAAGGGGTTTGGACTGGATGGCCCCCTTGAGAATATCTTCATTCTCTAGAATTCTATGATGTGGTGATGATGATAATGTAGAGGCTGGATGGCCATCTGTTGGGAGGTCTTTGATTGTGTCTGGATGGAAGTGAACTGGATGGCCCTTGTCAGGAGGGCTTTGATTGTGCCTTTCCTGCTTGACAGAAGGGGGTTGGACTGGATGTCACCCGTGAGAATATCTTCAAGCTTTAGGATTATATGTTTCTGTTGTTGTTGTTTTTGTTATTGTTGTTACTATTAGGTAGAGTCTGGATGTCCATCTGTCAGGAGGGCTTTGATTGTGCCTTTCCTGCTTGACAGAATGGGGTTGGACTGGATGGCCCCAGAGGTTCACTTCCAACACTAGGATTCTATGTTTCTGTTGTTGTTGTTGTTACTATTAGGTAGAGGCTGGATGTCCATCTGTCAGGAGGGCTTTGATTGTGCCTTTCCTGCTTGAAAGAAGAGGGTTGGAGTGGAAAGAAGGAGTGGGAAGAAGGGGGTTGGAGTGGATGACCTTTTTGGAGTGGATGACCTTTTAGGATCCCTTCTGTTGTTACTATTAGGTAGAGGCGGGATGGCCATCTATCGGGAGGGCTTTGATTGTGCCTTTCCTGCTTGGCAGAATGGAGTTGGACTGGATGGCCCCTGAGGGTCTCTTCCAATACTAGGATTCTATGTTTCTGTTGTTGTTGTTGTTACTATTAGGTAGAGGCTGGATGTCCATCTGTTGGGAGGGCTTTGATTGTGCCTTTCCTGCTTGACAGAAGGGGGTTGGACTGGATGGCCCCTGAGGTTCACTTCCAATACTAGGATTCTATGTTTCTGTTGTTGTTGTTTTTGTTGTTTTTGTTCCTATTAGGTAGAGGCTGGATGGCCATCTGTTGGGAGGGCTTTGATTGTGCCTCTCCTGCTTGGCAGAATGGGGTTGGACTGGATGGCCCCAGAGGTTCACTTCCAATACTAGGATTCTATGTATCTGTTGTTGTTTTTGTTGTTGTTGTTACTATTAGGTAGAGGCTGGATGGCCATCTGTCGGGAGGGCTTTGATTGTGCCTTTCCTGCTTGGCAGAATGGAGTTGGACTGGATGGCCCCTGAGGGTCTCTTCCAATACTAGGATTCTATGTTTCTGTTGTTGTTGTTGTTACTATTAGGTAGAGGCTGGATGTCCATCTGTTGGGAGGGCTTTGATTGTGCCTTTCCTGCTTGACAGAAGGGGGTTGGACTGGATGGCCCCTGAGGTTCACTTCCAATACTAGGATTCTATGTTTCTGTTGTTGTTGTTTTTGTTGTTTTTGTTCCTATTAGGTAGAGGCTGGATGGCCATCTGTCGGGAGGGCTTTGATTGTGCCTTTCCTGCTTGGCAGAATGGGGTTGGTCTGGATGGCCCCTGAGGTTCACTTCCATTACTAGGATTCTATGTTTCTATTGTTGTTGTTTTTGTTGTTGTTGTTACTATTAGGTAGAGGCTGGATGTCCATCTGTCGGGAGGGCTTTGATTGTGCCTTTCCCGCTTAGCAGAATGGGGTTGGACTGGATGGCCCCTGAGGTTCACTTCCATTACTAGGATTCTATGTTTCTATTGTTGTTGTTTTTGTTGTTGTTGTTCCTATTAGGTAGAGGCTGGATGTCCATCTGTCGGGAGGGCTTTGATTGTGCCTTTCCCGCTTGGCAGAATGGGGTTGGTCTGGATGGCCCCTGAGGTTCACTTCCATTACCAAGATTCTATGTTTCTATTGTTGTTGTTTTTGTTGTTGTTGTTCCTATTAGGTAGAGGCTGGATGTCCATCTGTCGGGAGGGCTTTGATTGTGCCTTTCCCGCTTAGCAGAATGGGGTTGGACTGGATGGCCCCTGAGGTTCACTTCCATTACTAGGATTCTATGTTTCTATTGTTGTTGTTTTTGTTGTTGTTGTTCCTATTAGGTAGAGGCTGGATGGCCATCTGTCGGGAGGGCTTTGATTGTGCCTTTCCCGCTTGGCAGAATGGGGTTGGTCTGGATGGCCCCTGAGGTTCACTTCCATTACCAAGATTCTATGTTTCTATTGTTGTTGTTTTTGTTGTTGTTGTTCCTATTAGGTAGAGGCTGGATGTCCATCTGTCGGGAGGGCTTTGATTGTGCCTTTCCCGCTTAGCAGAATGGGGTTGGACTGGATGGCCCCTGAGGTTCACTTCCATTACTAGGATTCTATGTTTCTATTGTTGTTGTTTTTGTTGTTGTTGTTACTATTAGGTAGAGGCTGGATGTCCATCTGTCGGGAGGGCTTTGATTGTGCCTTTCCCGCTTAGCAGAATGGGGTTGGACTGGATGGCCCCTGAGGTTCACTTCCATTACTAGGATTCTATGTTTCTATTGTTGTTGTTTTTGTTGTTGTTGTTACTATTAGGCAGAGGCTGGATGGCCATCTGTCAGGCGGGCTTTGGTTGTGTCTGGATGGAATTGGACTGGATGGCCCTTGTCAGGAGTGCTTTGACTGTGCCTTTCCTGCTTGACAGAAGAGGGTTGGACTGGATGGCCCCTGAGGTTCACTTCCAATACTAGGATTCTGTGTTTCTGTTGTTGTTGTTGTTGTTACTATTAGGTAGAGGCTGGATGGCCATCTGTCGGGAGGGCTTTGACTGTGTCTTCCTGGCTGGCAGAATGGGACTGGACTGGATGGTCCGTGGGTTTCCCTTCCAGTTCTATGATCCTAATAGGAGACCTGGCCTCCCTCCCCATCCCGAATGTGGGGCATTGCCGAGCTCTCTGCTGACCGAGCCTTGTTGTCCTCCTCAGGGTCCGCCCCAATCGAGGAGGAGCTGTCCCGGTGGCTGTGGAAACTGGGTCCTGCCCGCGATGGCCGCCCTTCCCGGGAAGCGCAGCTGGCAGCAGGCCTGGCCGGAGGAGGAGGGCGACCGGGAGCACGGCCTCTACAGCCTGCACCGCATGTTCGACATCGTGGGCACCCACCTGACCCACCGCGACGTCCGGGTGCTCTCCTTCCTCTTTGTGGACGTCATCGACGACTACGAGCGGGGCATGATCCGCAGCGGGCGGGACTTCCTGCTGGCGCTGGAGAGGCAGGGCCGCTGCGACGAGACCAACTTCCGGCAGGTGCTGCAGCTCCTGCGCATCATCACCCGCCACGACCTGCTGCCCTACGTCACGCTCAAGCGCCGGAAGGCCGGTCAGTCGCCTGCTCCTTTCTCTCCTTTCAGATAGAAAAATAGAGAGATCTTGCCTGGATTATTTAAAGGAATCGATTTTTTGAATTGTGCAACATGCCGTTAAAAATCTATATAAATAAAAATGTAATGTAAGGCGGTATAGAAATAAATAAATAAATGTAATAGTAATAATAACAATAATGGAATACATAGGGTATAGTAATATATATAATTAGTTATAATTCATAGTGCTCGCTGTAACCTGCAATGTCAGTGGAGGGAGGGTTTGTGATGGAACCATGTGGATGTATCACAAGCTGTTCACAGCGAAAATGGACTCTGAAGAAAGTCTGGATCGTTTTCTACAACATGTGAGGTCTTGTCTTGATGAATTAAGATCGATGGGTGAGAACGGACAGTGTTCCCTCACTTACCGCGGGTGTTACGTTCCAGGACCACCCTCGAAAAGTGAAAATCCACAAAGTAGGGACATTATATATATATATTTACAAGCATATTTTATATTTTATACTTTTTATATTTTATTTTTTGTATTATATTATTTTTTATTTTTTAATATTTTATTATTTTATTTTTATATTATTTTATTTCTATCTTATTTTATTTTTTATCTTATTTTTTATTTTAATATTATTAAAATTTGTCCACGGCCGTGCGGATATTTTTTTAATATTTTATTTTATTTTTTATTTTACATTATTTTATTTTATTTTTTATATTACTTTTATATTATTTTTATTTTTATATTATTTTTAATATTATTTTAAATTTTATATATTTTTATTCTACCATATATTTTATTGAGCAGCTGCTCGGGGTGTTCCTATTGGCCGAGGCACAAAAGGGGCCGGTCCTTGGCCTTCCGGGCTTCTCGATTGTCCTCGGCCGTGCAAATAATTCTTTATATTTTATTTTATTTTGTATATTATTTTTATATTATTTTATTTTTTATATTATTTTATTTTCTATATTATTTTATATTATTTGGGCTTCTCGATTGTCCTTGGCTGTGCAGATAATTCTTTATATTTTATTTTATTTTCTATATTATTTTTATATTATTTTATTTCTTATATTATTTTATATTATTTTATTTTCTATATTATTTTATATTATTTGGGCTTCTCGATTGTCCTCGGCCGTGCAGATAATTCTTTATATTTTATTTTATTTTGTATATTATTTTTATATTATTTTATTTTTTATATTATTTTATTTTCTATATTATTTTATATTATTTGGGCTTCTCGATTGTCCTCGGCTGTGCAGATATTTTTTTATATTATTTTTTATTTTTATATTTTATTTTATTTTTATTTTTATATTTTTTTATTTTTATATTATTTTTAATATTATTTTATATTTTATATTTTTTCATTCTACCATATATTTTATCGAGCGGCTGCTTGGGGTGTTCCTATTGGCCGAGGTACAAAAGGGGCCGGCGCTCGGCCTTCCGGACTTCTCGATTGTCCTCGGCCATGCAGATATTTTTTTATATTATTTTTTATTTTTAAATTTTATTTTTATTTTTATATTATTTTTTATTTTTTTATATTATTTTTAATATTATTTTATATTTTATTTTTTTTATTCTACCATATATTTTATCGAGCGGCTGCTCAGGGTGTTCCTATTGGCCGAGGTACAAAAGGGGCCGGCGCTCGGCCTTCCGGGCTTCTCGATTGTCCTTGGCTGTGCAGATATTTTTTTTTAATTTTATTTTATTTTACATTATTTTATTTTTATATATATTATTTTTATATTATTTTATTTTTTATATTATTTTTAATATTATTTTATATTTTATTTTTTTTATTCTACCATATAGGGTGTTCCTATTGGCCGAGGTACAAAAGGGGCCGGCGCTCGGCCTTCCGGGCTTCTCGATTGTCCTTGGCCGTGCAGATATTTTTTTTTAATTTTATTTTATTTTACATTATTTTATTTTTATATATATTATTTTTATATTATTTTATTTTTAATATTATTTTTAATATTATTTTATATTTTATTTTTTTTATTCTACCATATAGGGTGTTCCTATTGGCCGAGGCACAAAAGTGGGCGGTGCTTGGCCTTCCGGGCTTTTCGGTTGTCCTTGGCTGTGCAGATATTTTTTTATATTTTATTTTATTTTTATATTATTTTATTTTTATATTATTTTTAATATTATTATTTTTTTAATTCTACCATATATTTTCTCAAGCGGCTGCTCGGGGTGTTCCTATTGGCCGAGGCACAAAAGGGGGTGGGGCTTGGCCTTCCTGGCTTCTCGGTTGTCCTTGGCCGTGCAGATGACGCTCCTTCTTCCTCCTTGCAGTCTGTCCGGACCTCGTCGACAAGTATTTAGAAGAGACCTCCATCCGCTACGTGACGCCGCGAGCCCATAGTGGCGCCAAACAGGTCCCTGCCCATCAACACAAATCTGGTGAGACCCCCAACCTAGACCCTTGGGTCCTTTCCAAGCTGTGTATCTCACGGTTTCTCCCATTTTGAGAGCATTCCCTCCTCCTGCATGGAGTCAACGTGTTGTCGAAGGCTTTCATGACCACAATCACAGGGGTGTTGTTGTTGTGTGGTCAATGTATCCTGGCAGCATTTTCTCCTTTTCCCGTTTTACCTGCATCCTCAGAATGCACTTTAACTCTTCGTTGGATTGCGCTCCCCTCACTTCTTTTAAAACCCTCCTACCAGATATAACCTACCTTGGTCATGCCCAGCATTTATAGCGTTTATTTATTTATTTATTTTTTAAAAAAATCATTTTTTATTTTTTTATTTTTTCATTTTAAACTATTACTGTATATACTCAAGTATAAGCCTAGTTTTTCAGTCCTTTTTTAGGCTGAAAAAGTATCCCCCGGCTTATACTTGAATCTCTTTAAAGATTTCAGCAGGGATCCCATCAGGTCCGCTGACTTTGGTGAGATGGCGGCGGGGTATAAATAAAGTTTTATTATTATTATTATTATTATTATTATTACTGGCATCTTCGAAGGATCTGATGGGGGTTTGTTTTGGGAAGTTTGGTAATATCGCTTAGGTAATTTCTAACAATGTTTTAAAGGGAAAAGCCAGTCTTTGCTTTTGTTTTTTTATGAATGCTCCCATTAGAAAATGCATAAGGATTTGGGTGAACTACAATTTCTGTAATCGTCCGTCAATCCTTCCCCAACCCCGCCAGTATTCAGAGTTAGCCATGTTGGGTCTGTGTGCCAAGTTTGGTCCAGATCCATCGTCGGCTGGGTTCGGTTTTCTCTGGAGAAGGGTGAACGACAACTCCCAGATTCCCCAAACCCTGCCAGTATTCACAGTTGGCCATGTTGGCTCTGTGTGCCAGGTTTGGTCCAGATCCATCGTTCACTGGGTTCAGTATTCTCTGGAGAAGGGTGAACTACAACTCCCAGATTCCCCAAACCCTGCCAGTATTCACAGTTGGCCATGTTGGCTCTGTGTGCCAAGTTTGGTCCAGATCCATCGTTCACTGGGTTCAGTATTCTCTGGAGAAGGGTGGACTACAACTCCCAGATTCCCAGTGCAATCGCCCCCAAACCCTGCCAGTATTCACAGTTGACCATGTTGTTCTGTGTGCCAAGTTTGGTCCAGATCCATCGTCGGCTGGGTTCAGTGTTCTCTGGATGCAGGCGAACTACGACTCCCAGATTCTGACAACATTCACCCCAAACCCTGCCAATATGCAGTTGGTCATGTTGGTACTGTGTACCAAGTGTGGTCCAAGTCCGTTGTTGGCTGGGATCAGTTTTCTTTGGAGAAGGGTGAACTACAACTCCCAGATTCCCAGGACAATCGCCCCCAAACCCTGCCAGTATGCACAGTTGGCCATGTTGGGTCTGTGTGGTAAGTTTGGTCCAGATCTGTTGTTAGCTGGGCTCAGTGGTCTATGAATGCGGGTGAACTACAACTCTTGGAAATCAAGGTCAGTTCCTCCCAATCCCCTCCAGTTTGTTCAGTTGGTTATGGGGCTTCTCTGTGCCAAGTTTGGTCCTGGTCCATTGTCAGTGGGAGGAGGGGGTCACAGTTTTTCTGGACACAGGTGAGCTATAACTCCCATAAATCAAGGTCGGTGCCCCCTAAATGTCTCTAGTCATGGGGAGTCTCTGTGCCAAGTTTGATCTAGGCCAGTCATTTGTGTGGTTTGCAATGGTCTGTGAAAGTTGGACCTGATTCGAGTGAAGGTACTGCAAATCCCATCATCAATGATCCATCCTCCCCCAAACTGCACCAGGACGTAAAGTGTGTAATGGGAGGGTCTATGTGCCAAGTTTTGTCCAGGTCCGTCATTTGCGAGGGTTGCAGTTCTTGTTTGAAGTTGGATCAAGAGTGAGTGAAAGTACAGAGTACCCCATCATCCATGGTCCGGCCTCCCCAAACCCCACTAGGATGTCACATGGGTCATGGGGTTTCTGTGTACCAAGTTTGGTCCAGGTCCGTCATTCATGGGGGTTGCAGTGGTCGTTTGGAGTTAGATCAAAAGTGGGTGAAAGTACTGCGTACCCCATCATCCATGGTCCAGCCTCCCCAAACCCCACTAGGATGTCACATGGGTCATGGGGTTTCTGTGTACCAAGTTTGGTCCAGGTCCATTATTCGTGAGGGCTGCAGTGGTCATTTGAAGTTAGATCAAAAGTGGGTGAAAGTACTGCGTACCCCATCATCCATGGTCTAGCCTCCCCAAACTACACCAGGATGTACCATAGGTCATGGGGTTTCTGTGTACCAAGTTTGGTCCAGGTCCGTCATTCATGGGGGTTGCAGTGGTCGTTTGGAGTTAGATCAAAAGTGGGTGAAAGTACTGCGTACCCCATCATCCATGGTCCAGCCTCCCCAAACCCCACTAGGATGTCACATGGGTCATGGGGTTTCTGTGTACCAAGTTTGGTCCAGGTCCGTCATTTGTGAGGGTTGCAGTGGTCATTTGAAGTTAGACCAAAAGCAGGTGAAAGTACTGCGTACCCCATCATCCATGGTCCAGCCTCCCCAAACCCCACTAGGATGTCACATGGGTCATGGGGTTTCTGTGTACCAAGCTTGGTCCAGGTCCGTCATTCGTGAGGGCCATTGGTGGGGTTTCTGTGTACCAAGTTTGGTCCAGGTCCGTCATTCGTGAGGGTTGCTGTGGTCGTTTGAAGCTAGATCAAAAGCGAGTGAAAGTACTGCGTACCCCATCATCCATGGTCCAGCCTCCCCAAACCCCACCAGGATGTAACATGGGTCATGGGGTTTCTGTGTACCAGGTTTGGTCCAGGTCCGTGATTCGTGCGGGTTGCAGTGGTCATTTGAAGCTAGATCAAAAGCAGGTAAAAGTACTGCGTACCCCATCATCCATGGTCCAGCCTCCCCAAACCCCACCAGGATGTAAAGTGGGTCATGGAGTTTCTGTGTACCAAGCTTGGTCCAGGTCCGTCATTGGTGAGGGTCGTTTGTGGGGTTTCCGTGTACCAAGTTTGGTCCAGGTCCGTGATTCGTGCGGATTGCAGGGGTCATTTGAAGTTAGATCAAAAGTGGGTGAAAGTACTGCGTACCCCATCATCCATGGTCCAGCCTACCCAGACTGTACCAGGACGTAAAGTGGGTCATGGGGTTTCTGTGTACCAAGTTTGGTCCAGGTCCGTCATTCATGAGGGTAATTCGTGGGGTTTCTGTGTACCAAGTTTGGTCCAGGTCCATGATTCGTGAGAGGGTTGCAGTGGTCGTTTGAAGCTAGATCCAAAGCAGGTGTACTCGTTTTCCGAGGGCCGTGGGAGCCTTTCCCCCCTTGAGCCTCTTGCCCGCTTGTGCCTTGCAGTGCCTGCCCACCACCCGCTGGTCTGCTGCTCCTCTTCGGGGCCCCAAATCTGTCCCAAGAGGTCCGGGCGGGGAAGGGCCCTCCTCAGTAACCAGCGGAAAAGAAGGAAGTCGGTGACGCCGGACCCGAAGGACAAACAGACGTGCGGTAAGGGCCTTTGGAGGGGGGAGAATGAGGGAAGGAAGGAAGGAAGGAAGGAAGGAAGGAAGGAAGGAAGAGAAAGAAAAGAGGAAGGAAGAAAAAAGGAGGAGGAGAGAAGGAAAAGGAAAAGAAAAGAGGAGGGAAGGAAGAAAGAAAAGAAGGGAAAGAGAAGAAAGGAGGGAGTGGAGAATAAAGAAGGAAGGAAGAGAAGAGGAAAGGGGAAAGATATAGGGAAGGGAAGAAACAAAAGGAAGGGAAGAGAAAGGAAGGAAGAAAAAGAGAAAGGAAGGAAGACTATGGAAAGAGCAGGGAAGGTATATAAGGAAAAGGAAGGAAGAAAAGAGAGTGAAGATGTTTGTAGGAAAGGAAGGGAGGAAGGAAAGGGCGGAAGACAAAGGGAAGGGGAAAAGAAGGGAAAAGAACGAAAGAAAAAGAGGGGGGAGAATGAGAAAGGAAGGAAGAAAGGGAAGGGGGAAAAGAAGGGAAAGAAAGCAATGGAGAAAGAAAGAAGGAAAAGAAAGGAATAGAGAAAGAAAGAAGGGAAAGAAAGGCATGGAGAAAGGAAGAGTATGGATAGAGCAGGGAAGGTATATAAGGAAAAGGAAGGAAGAAAAGAGAGTGAAGATGTTTGTAGGAAAGGAAGGGAGGAAGGAAAGGGCGGAAGACAAAGGGAAGGGGAAAAGAAGGGAAAAGAAGAATTGAGGAGGAAGGAATGGAGAAAGAAAGAAGGGAAACAAAGGAATGGAGAAAGAAAGAGGGAAGGAGGAATAAAAGGAATGAGGGGAGAGAAGGGAAAATGGAAAAGATATAAGAGGAGGGAAGGAAGGAAAGAAAAAGAAGGGAAAGAAAGGAGGGAGTGGAGAATAAAGAAAGAATGAAGGGAAAGGGGAAAGATATATGGAAGGGAAGAAAGAAAAAGAACGAGAAAAGAAGGAAGAAATAAGGGACAGAGGAAGAAAAAGAAGTGACAGGAAGTAGGGGAAGAGCAGGGAAGGTATATGAGGAAAGGAAGGAAGAAAAGAGAGCGAAGATGTTTGTAGGAAAGGAAGGGAGGAAGGAAAGAGCTGGCCCAAAGAGTTACCATTGAGACCAAGGCGTGCTCAGAGTTGGAGAACGGAGTAAGCAGGTAGCCAATCGTCGGAATAGGGCAATAGCGATATTCTCCTTTGTTGACTTCGCTTCTTGCTGTGGCTTCCCTTGCAGACATCCGCTTGCGGGTGCGGGCCGAGTACTGCCAGCACGAGACGGCCCTGGAGGGCAACGTCTTCTCCAACAAGCAGGACCCACTGGAGCGGCAGTTTGAGCGCTTCAGCCAGGCCAACACCATCTTGAAGAGCCGGGACCTGGGCTCCATCATCTGTGACATAAAGTTCTCGGAGCTGACCTACCTGGACGCCTTCTGGCGCGACTACATCAACGGCTCGCTGCTGGAGGCCCTGAAGGGGGTCTTCATCACGGACTCCCTCAAGCAGGCGGTGGGCCACGAGGCCATCAAGCTCCTGGTCAACGTCGACGAGGAGGATTACGAGGTGGGGCGCCAGAAACTCCTGCGGAACTTGATGCTCCAGACGGCCCCTTGAACGGCAGCCGGCTGTTCTCCCCCCTTCCCTTTCGTCCTCTCGGATGGATTTTTTAATTATTTTTTCCTCCCCCCTTTGCAAAAAAAAAAAAAACCCACAACAAGGAGAAAAGAACCACGGAAACCAACCCAACCTCCTTCCATGATGTCTCCTTCGAGACCTTATGTGAGGGATACGTGCTACTATTGCTGGTTTTGCTTTTCGGTTGGAAAAAAAAAAGGGAGGCAGGGAAACGTCCGGAAGGCCCTGTTCTGTTTCCTCGAGTCTACTTTCCCTGTCGGCCATTTTGAAAGTCAACCGGAGGCAGGGAAGCACCCGGAAGGTGTTACTTTATAAACAAGAAGGAAAAGTTACATACGTTTGTATCCCTGTCCGCCATTTTGAAAGTCAACCGGAGGCAGGGAGGCACCCGGAAGGTGTTACTTAACACCCAGAAGGAAGGAAAAGTTACATAAGTTGGTATCCCTGTCCGCCATTTTGAAAATCAATAGGAGGCAAGGGATTTTCCGGAAGGGCCCATTGCCTAGATTTACTTTGGTCTCCTTTCCCTGTCGGCCATTTTGAAAGTCAACCTGAGGCAGGGAAACACCTGGAAGACCCCATTACTGAAGTTCCTTTCCCTGTCGGCCATTTTGAGAATCAATGGGAGGCAGGGGAACTTCCAGAAGAGCCCATTGCCTAGATTTATTTTGGTCTCCTTTCCTTATCGGCCATTTTGAAGGTCAACTGGAGCCAGAGAAACACCCGGAAGGCCCCATTGCCTAACTTCCTTTCCCTGTCGGCCATTTTGAAGGTCAACTGGAGGCAGGGAAACACCCGGAAGACCCCATTACCGAAGTTCCTTTCCCTGCCAGTCATTTTGAGAATCAACGGGAGGCAAGGGAACTTCTGGAAGGGCCCATTGTATAGATTTATTTTGGTCTCCTTTCCCTGTTGGCTATTTTAAAGGTCAACTGGAGCCAGGGAAACACCCGGAAGGCCCCATTGCCTAACTTCCTTTCCCTATCGGCCATTTTGAAGGTCAACAAGAGGCTGGGGAACTTCCAGAAGGGCCTATTGCCTAGATTTAATTTGCTCTTCTTTCCCTGTCAGCCATTTTGAAAGTTAACCAGAGGCAGGGAAACACCCGGAAGGCCCCGTTGCCTAACTTCCTATCCCTGTTGGCCATTATGAGGATCAACGGGAGGCAGGGGAACTTCCGGAAGGGCCCATTGCCTAGATTTATTTTGGTCTCTTTTCCTGTTGGCCATTTTGAAAGTCAACCAGAGCCAGGGAAACACCCGGAAGGTCCCGTTGCCTAACTTTCTTTCCCTGTCGGCCATTTTGAGAATCAACGGGAGGCAGGGGAACTTCCGGAAGGGCCCATTGCCTAGATTTACTTTGGTCTCTTTTCCTGTCGGCCATTTTGAAAGGCAACCAGAGGTAGAAAAACACCCGAAAGATCCCATTAGTCAAGTTCCTTTCCCTGTCGGCCATTTTGTAAATAAGTGCAAGGCAGGAATGCTTCCGAAAGGCCCCATTGTCTGTAATCTCTATTGAAAATAAGTGGAAATGTAGGGAAAAGCCTGGAAGGCCTCGCTGCCTCTCTGGTTTCACTAGGTCTCTTTTCCCTGTTGGCCGTTTTGAAGAAGAATAAGAGAGAGAGAGAGAGAGAACTTTAGGAGGCCCCATTGTCAGCCATTTTGAAGCTCAGTTAGGAAGCAGGGATTCTTCTGGAAGGTCCTGCAGCCTCTTAAGGTTGCCCGGGTTGCCCTTTCCTGGTTGGCCATCTTGAAAATCGGGAAACGGGGAAACTTCTGGAAGATTTCCTTAGGCCTTTCCCTGTTGTCCATTCTGAAGAGCGATGGCAGAGGGAGAACTTCCAGAAAGCTCCATGGTTAGCCATTTTGAAGATCAGTGGGAGGCAGGGCAGGGATACTTCGGCAAGGTCTCCCAAGGTCTTCCCCATCGGCCATTTTGAAGAACGACAGGAGACAGAGAACTAAGAGTAGGTCTCATTGTCGGCCATTTTGAAAATCAGTGGGAGGTAGGGAAACTTCCAGAAGGTTTCCTGAGGTCTTCTTTCCCTGTTGGCCATTGTGAAGAGTGATGGGAGGGTGAGAACTTCTGGAAGTCCCCATTATTGGCCATTTTGAAAATAGATGGGAGACAGAGATACTTCTGGAAGGTTTCCTGAGGCTGCCTTTTCCTTTCAGCCATTTTGAAAAGGGCAAAAACTTCCAGAAGGCCCTGTTGTTGGCCATTTTGAAGCTCATCAAGAGGAAGGGATACTTTCCCAAGACCTTCTTTCCTTGTCGGCCATTGTGAAGAGTGACGGGAGGGTGAGAACTTCTGGAAGGCCCTATTGTCAGTCATTTTGAAAATTGACGGGAGGAAGGGATACTTCTGGAAAGTTTCCCGAGGCTGCCTTTCCCTGTCAGCCATTTTGGAGAGGGAGTAAACTTCCGAAAGGCCCCGTTGTTGGCCATTTTGAAAAATGACAGGAGATGGAGATACTTCCAGAAGGTTTCCTGAGGTCGCCTTCCCCGTCAGCCATTTTGAAGAGGGAGAAAACTTCCAAAAGGCCCCGTTGTCGGCCATTTTGAAAATTGACATTAGGCAGGGATACTTCCAGAAGCTTTCCCGAGGCCGCCTTTCCCTGTCGGCCATTTTGAAGAGATAGAAAGCTTACGAAAGGCCCCGTTGTTAGCCATTTTGAAAATTGACATTAGGCAGAGATACTTCCAGGTTTTCCAAGGCCACCTTTCCCTGTTGGCCATTTTGAAAAGGGGGAAAACTTCCAAAAGGCCCTGTTGGCCATTTTGATAATTGACGGGAGGCGGGGATCCTTCAGGAAGGTTTCCCAAAGCTGTCTTTCCTGTCGGCCATTTTGAAAAGGGGGAAAACTTCCGGAAGGCCCCATTGTTGGCCATTTTGAAAATTGACGGGAGGTGGGGGTAATTCCAGAAGGTTTCCCGAGGCCGTCTGTCTCTGTCGGCCATTTTGAAGAGCCTTGGCCCTGTGTCGTCTTCCCTTGTGCCGTCTCTCTCACTCCGTTTTGATTTCTTCTTCCTGCCGCCTCCCAAAATCGAATAAGACTATTTTGAGGTTGAAAAAAAAAAAGATTCATGGAATCCCAAGAAACAAACCCGAACTTGTGACAGGGAACATGTCGTGCCAGTGTATTATCATTATGATTATGATTAATTTTTCCTTTGAAGCTGTGAGTTTTGGCGGCATTTTCAGCACCGCCGAGAGCCCGAACCTGCTCAGAAAGAGACTCCGAATCCCATCGGGTGGATTTGTATGCAATCGAGGCATTGCACCCGGCCCCGTTTTGGCGACGCTCCCGAAGCCACATTTACCCCCTTTTGTCCCGTCCATTTCGTGTGCCTTTTCTTCCCTCCGTTCGAGGGAGCCTCGGCCCTCCAAAGACGACAAAGGAACGCCCCTCGGGGGGTACAATTACGTATACGGCGTCGGAGTCAAAAAAAGACCCAAATGTTACATTTCGGGGGGATTATTCACTCAGTTCTTCCTTTTTCCTTGGATTGGAATCGCTCGGAAATCGTCCAAAAACGGCATCCCGATTCGTGCCGAATTTTCTGTTTCCCGTCTTGGTTTTTCAAGATAGGTTTTCCGGAGCCACTGTTAAGACGTTTCGAATTGTTCTCTCCCGTTGTGGATAAGGAATTATTTTAGGAAAGTTTACCAAACAGGTCGTTTTTCTTTACTCCCCCCTCCCTCCCCCAAAGACAGTATTGGCTCCATCCAAAAATTCCCGGGGCTCCCATTTGTTCGTGTGCATTTGAAAGGGGAACACTAGTACCTTATTGGAAACTAATTCGGGGATTTAAAAAAACGAAACAAAACCAAACCCACGGTCTGTTCCATGATCCTAAACTGATCTTTGTAAAGTATTGTTTTCTTCTTTTTGGAAAAAATATATATACCACCACCCTGCAATGAGCCACGCTCCTGAATGTGTGTCTTGCTTTTAGGTTGACAGTGTTCCCTCGCTTATCGCGGGTGTTAAGTTCCAGGACCACCTGTGAAAAGTGAAAATCTGCAAAGTACGGACGCTATACAGTGCTCCCTCACTTATCGCGGGTGTTACGTTCCAGGACAACCCGTGAAAAGTGAAAATCCGCGAAGTATGGATGCTGTACAGTGTTCCCTCACTTATCGCGGGTGTTACGTTCAAGGACCACCCACGAAAAGTGAAAATCCGCAAAGTACGGATGCTATACAGTGTTCCCTCACTTATCGCGGGTGTTACGTTCCAGGACCATCCGTGAAAAGTGAAAATCCACAAAGTAGGGATGCTGTACAGTGTTCCCTCACTTACCACGTGTGTTACGTTCAAGGACCACCCGCAGAAAGTGAAAATCCGCAAGGTACGGACGCTATACAGTGTTCCCTCACTTATTGCAGGCGTTACGTTCCAGGACCACCCGCGGAAAGTGAAAATCCGCAAAGTAAGGACGCTATACAGTGTTCCCTCACTTATCGCGGGTGTTACGTTCCAGGACCACCCACGAAAAGTGAAAATCCACGAAGTACAGATGCTATACAGTGTTCCGTTCCAGGACCACCCGTGAAAAGTGAAAATCTGCGAAGTAGGGACGCTATACAGTGTTCCCTCACTTATTGCGGTTGTAACTTTCCAGGCCACTTGCGAATAGTGAAAATCCGCGAAGTAGGGACGCTATACAGTGTTCCCTCACTTATCGCGGGTGTTCCATTCCAGGAACACCCACAAAAAGTGAAAATCTGCGAAGTACAGACGCTACACAGTGTTCCCTCACTTATCGCGGGTGTTACGTTCCAGGACCACCCGCGGAAAGTGAACATCCGCAAAGTACAGACGCTATACAGTGTTCCCTCACTTATCGCGGGTGTTAAGTTCCAGGACCACCCACGAAAAGTGAAAATCCATGAAGTACAGATGCTATACAGTGTTCCGTTCCAGGACCACCCATTAAAAGTGAAAATCTGCAAAGTACAGACGCTATACAGTGTTCCCTCACTTATCACGGGTGTTAAGTTCCAGGACCACCCACGAAAAGTGAAAATCCACGAAGTACAGATGCTATACAGTGTTCCATTCCAGGACCACCCGTGAAAAGTGAAAATCTGCGAAGTAGGGACGCTATACAGTGTTCCCTCACTTATCACGGGTGTTATGTTCCAGGACCACCCGTGAAAAGTGAAAATCCACACAGAAAATCTAGGATGGAATTGTCCCCAAATGAAAGCCTTCACTTGGGTGCTGGGCAGTGTGGTGTTGGTGGAGGACACTGGCTGGGGTAGAGAGTAAGGAACATTGGGATGCCTGTGGTGGTGGAAACACATATAACCTAGGATGAAACGGCCCCCGTATGAAAGCTTTCACTTGGGTGGTGGGCAGTGTGGTGTTGGTGGAGGACACTGGCAGGGATTGAGAGAGTAAGGAACACTGGGATGCCTGTGGTGGTGGAAACACTTATAATCTAGTATGTTCAGCTGCCGATCAATTCCCCTGTTTGTTGTGTGCAATAGAAAAGAATAGGAAAGGGTGAAGGGAGAGGCAGTGGGCTGAGTCATGCAAATTCCACCCCAATGGAGAGAGACAGGAACACTGGGATGCCTTTGGTGGAGGAAACACAGAAAATCTAGGATGGAACTGTCCCCAAATGAAAGCCTTCATTTGGGTGGTGGGCAGTGTGGTGTTGGTGGAGGACACTGGTAGGGATAGAGAGAGTAAGGAACACTGGGATGCCTGTGGTGGTGGAAACAGAAAATCTAGGATGGAACTATCCCCAAATGAAAGCCTTCACTTGGGTGGTGGGCAGTGTGGTGTTGGTGAAGGACACTGGCAGGGATAGAGAGAGCAAGGAACACTGGGGTGCCTGTGATGGTGGAAACACATATAATCTAGTATGTTCAGCTGCCGATCAATTCCTCTGCTTGTGTGCCATAGAAAAGAATAGGAAAGGGTGAAGGGAGAGGCAGTGGGCTGAGTCATGCAAATTCTACCCCAATGGAGAGAGTCAGGAACACTGGGGTGCCTGTGGTGGAGGAAATACATAAAATCTAGGATGGAACTTGTTCCCGTCTGGGTGGAAACAATGGGATTTGAAGTCATATGAGACGGGGAGAACAACGCCGTCGTTCTTGGGATGGCATGAAATAATAATATTCATAATTATTGTTATTGTTTGCAGTCATACGAGATGGGGAGAACGACAGCATTGTTTTTGGGATAGCGTGGAATAATAATTGTTATTGCCATCATTATTATTGTTGGCGTCATTACTATTATTATGATGTCACGTTTTCTCTCTGAATTGTTTGAAGGACGGGACAAACAACGGCATTGCCCTTTTGGGACAACGTTATGATGTCATGTGCGTCTACGACGTACAACAAATGCAGTTTTGACGCTATTTGAACTGCTATGGCTCAATAATAATAATAATATATAATAATATATAATATATTATAATATATATTATATTATATATATTAGAATAATTTTTATATATATTATATATATTATAATAATTATATATTATATAATTATTATATATTATAATGCCACCGTCATTATAATATATATATATAAATAATACAATATATTATTATATATTGTATATTATAATATTGCCACCATCATTATTATATATATATTATATATTATAATATATTACAATTATTATATATTATACAAATATAATAATAATAATAATAATAATAATAATTATTATTATTATTATTATTATTATTATATTTCTTACCATCCCCAAGGCTTGAAGGAAATTGCAGCAATGCTATGGAATCCAGGGAGTTGTAGTTTTACAAGGTCTGTACCCCTCTCTGCCAGAAACTACAACTCCTTTGATTCCATAGCCTTGAGGTAGCCATGGCGGTTCAAGTGCATTCATTCCTTGGTGTGTGTAGACGCAACACTTGCAAAACTACAGCTCCCAGGACTCTGTAGCTTTGAGCCAGCCATGGTGGTTCAAGTAGGGTCAAACTGCATTCATTCCTTGGTGTGTGTAGATGCAACACTTGCAAAACTACAGCTCCCAGGACTCCATATCCTTGAGCTATCACGCTCCAGTCGTTCTTCTGGTTCTATTGTGTGCAGACAGAAATCAGTTTTAATCATTTGTGAGCCAGAAAAACTTCAGATATAAGTTTCAGTTTGATTTAGCGATGCCGAACTCCAACTCCCATCATCCTTGGACTTGGCGGCATTGAGCCGCGGCGGAGCAAGTGGCGCCAAACGGGATTCCTCCCACACTGAAAGCAGTTTTCATGAAGGAAACTGGGAAAGATATACACAGTCAGCATCTTCCATATGGATTCCAAGTCCCATCATCCCTGACGGTTCCAACGGCATCCAAAGGTCATAATCACGGGGACGGAGAACCGCGCCGAAGAGCCACCCGGCCGTAGAGGTCACTCCGCCGGTGTCGGAAGACCGGCATCTCCTTCCGGACGCGGTTCAGGTATTCGAGGTCGATCTCCGCGTAGCAAAGGCCCGGCCCATCGTGGCATTGGGCCACCACGCTGCCCCAGGGGTCGACCACCATGCTGTGGCCGTAGGAGGCGCGGCGGTCGTGGTGAGCCCCCGTCTGGGCCGCCGCGATGACGTAACATTGTGTCTCAATGGCCCTGGCCCGAAGGAGGGGCTGCGGGAATAAGGACAGAATTAGGGAATTGTAGGACCTCATCGCGCCCCTCCCTCCAGGTGTTTTGGACTTCAGCTCCCACAATTCCTGGCTGGCTGGATGAATAGATGGATGGATGAATAGATAGACAGATGGACAGATGGATGCATGGATGGTTAGATGGATGAATAGCTAGATGGATGGATGGATGGAGAGAAAGAGAGAGATAGTAGAGATGATGGATGGATAGATGGTTAGATGGATGAATAGCTAGATGGATGGATAGATAGATAGTAAGTAGAAATACTGGATAGATGGTTAGATGGTTAGATGGATGAATAGCTGGATGGATGGATGGATAGTAAGTAGAGATGCTGGATGGATGGATAGATGGTTAGATGGATGAATAGCTAGATGGATAGATAGATAGTAAGTAGAGATACTGGATAGATGGTTAGATGGATAGCTAGATGGATGGATGGATGGATAGATAGTAAGTAAGTAAGAGATACTGGATAGATGGATGGTTAGATGGATGAATAGCGGATGGATGGATGGATAGTAAGTAGAGATGCTGGATGGATGGATAGATGGTTAGATGAATAGATGGATGGATGGATGGATAGATAGATAGTAAGTAGAGATACTGGATAGATGGTTAGATGGATAGCTAGATGGATGGATGGATGGATAGATAGTAAGTAAGTAAGAGATACTGGATAGATGGATGGTTAGATGGATGAATAGCTAGATGGAGGGATGGATGGATGGATAGTAAGTAGAGATGCTGGATGGATGGATAGATGGTTAGATGGATGAATAGCTAGATGGATGGATAGATAGATAGTAAGTAGAAATACTGGATAGATGGTTGGATGGTTAGATGGTTAGATGGATGAATAGCTGGATGGATGGATGGATGGATAGTAAGTAGAGATGCTGGATGGATGGATAGATGGTTAGATGGATGAATAGCTAGATGGATAGATAGATAGTAAGTAGAGATACTGGATAGATGGTTAGATGGATAGCTAGATGGATGGATGGATAGTAAGTAAGTAAGTAAGAGATACTGGATAGATGGTTGGATGATTAGATGGATGAATAGCTAGATGGATGGATGGATGGATGGATAGAAAGTAGAGATGCTGGATGGATGGATAGATGGTTAG
>NW_026844700.1:1352993-1360493 GCF_025583915.1 Anolis sagrei ordinatus
GTTTCAAGATGGCGACTGAAAGAGAGACAGATTCCAGGCTTCAAGATGGCGGCTCTAAAATGGAAAAGAGTCCAGGTTTCAAGATGGCGGCTCAAAGAGAGATTCCAGGTTTCAAGATGGCGCTTCGAGGGATAAATTCCAGGTTTCAAGATGGCGGCTCTAAAATGGAAAAGAGTCCAGGTTTCAAGATGGCAGCTCAAAGGGGAATAGATTCCAGGTTTCAAGATGGCGGCTCTAAAATGGAAGAGAGTCCAGGTTTCAAGATGGCGGCTGAAAGGGGAAAAGAGTCCAGATTTCAAGATGGCGGCTGAAAGAGAGACAGATTCCAGGTTCCAAGATGGCGGCTCTAAAATGGAAAAGAGTCCAGGTTTCAAGATGGCGGCTGAAAGAGGGACAGATTCCAGGTTTCAAGATGGCGCCTCAAAAGGGTACAGATTCCAGGTTTCAAGATGGCGGCTCTAAAATGGAAGAGATTCCAGGTTTCAAGATGGCGGCTGAAAGAGGGACAGATTCCAGGTTTCAAGATGGCGGCTGAAGGAGTGACAGATTCCAGATTTCAAGATGGCGGCTCAACAAAAGGGGGAACAGTCCAGTTATAAAGCTCAAAGGGTAGCAGATTCCAGGCTTCAAAATGGCGGCTCAAATGGAAACAGAGTCCAGGTTTCAAGATGGCGCCTCAAAAGGGTACACATTCCAGGTTTCAAGATGGCGCCTCAAAAGGGTACACATTCCAGGCTTCAAGATGGCGCCTCAAAAGGGTACACATTCCAGGCTTCAAGATGGCGCCTCAAAAGGGTACACATTCCAGGCTTCAAGATGGCGCCTCAAAGGGGTACACATTCCAGGCTTCAAGATGACGGCTGAAAAAAAGGGGGGAATAGTCCATTTATAAAGGGGCAACAGTCCAGTTTTCAAGATGGCGCATCTTGAGGGACAGATGCCAGGTTTCAAGATGGCCTGTCAAAAGGATACAGATTCCAGGTTTCAAAATGGCGGCTCAAAGGTGAATAGATTCCAGGTTTCAAGATGGCGTCTCAAAAGGGGACATATTCCAGGTTTCAAAATGGCGGCTCAAAGGGGAACAGGTTTCAAGACGGCGGCTCAAAGGTGAACATATTCCAGGTTTCAAGATGGCGGCTCAAAGGTGAACATATTCCAGGTTTCAAGATGGCGGCTCAAAAAAAAAATGGGGAACAGTCCAGTTATAAAGATGGCAGCTCAAAGGGGAACAGAGTCCAGGTTTAAAAATGGCGGCTCAAAGGGGAACAGGTTCCAGGTTTCATGATGGCGACTCTAAAATGGAAGAAATTCCAGGTTTCAAGATGGCGCCTCAAAAGTGTACAGATTCCAGGTTTCAAGATGGCAGCTCCAAAGGGTACAGAATCTAGGTTTCAAGATGGCGCCTCCAAAGGGGGAAACAGTCCAGGTTTCAAGATGGCGCCTCAAAGAGGGACAGATTCCAGGCTTCAAGATGGCCGACCGGAGTAAGGCCGGACCGGAAGCGGAGGCCTGAAGCGCCTGAGAGGGCCGGAAGTGGTGTCTGAGGCGGTTGTTAGGCGACGAGGGAAGATGGCGGAGGGCAGCAAGAGCAAGGCCGGGCCCGCGGGGACGGCGCCTTCCTCGGGCGGGGCGGGGGCGGCGCCCAAGGCCTTGTCGGCCGAGCAGGTGAGGAGGAGGAGGAGGAGGGGCCCGGGGGGGGGGCGGGCCTCGGGGCATGTGCAGAGTGCAAACCACGCTCCCTCCCCCCTCCCCCAAATTGGTCCAAATCCATCATTGTTTGGGTTCATAGTGCAATTTCCACACCGTTGGAAAGAAACAGAAATACTGGGGTGTCTGTGGTGGAGGAAACACATGAAATCTAGGGTGGAATTGCCCTCTGTTAGCTGTGTGCAATAGAAAAGAGTTGGAAAGGGTGAAGGGAGAGGCAGTGGGTGGGATCGTGCAAATTCCACACCATTGGAGAGAGTGAGGAACACTGGGATGTCTGTGGTGGAGGAAACACATGGAATCTACGATAGAATTGTCTTCTGTTTGCCGTATGCTGTAGAAAAGAATCCATCATTGTTTGAGTTCACAAATTCCATTGGAGAGAGACAGAAAGACTGGGATGTCTGTGGTGGAGGAAACACATGAAATCTAGGGTGGAATTGTCCTCTGTTTGGTGTGCGCCGTAGAAAAGAGTCGGAAAGGGTGAAGGGAGAGGCAGTGGGTGGGATCGTGCAAATTCCACACCACTGGAGAGAGTGAGGAACACTGGGATGTCTGTGGTGGAGGAAACACATGAAATCTAGGATGGAATTGTCCTCTGTTTGCTGCGCCGTAGAAAAGAGTCGGAAAGGGTGAAGGGAGAGGCAGTGGGTGAGATTGTGCAAATTCCACACCGTGGCAGAGAGACAGAAACACTGGGATGTCTGTGGTGGAGGAAACACATGAAATCTACGATGGAATTGTCCTCTGTCTGCTATGTGCCATAGAAAAGAGTCGGAAAGGGTTAAGGGAAAAGCAGTGGGCGGGATCATACATATTCCACACCGTTGGAGAGAAACAGAAACACTGGGATGTCTGTGGTGGAGGAAACACATAACATCTAGGATGGAATTGTCCTCTGTTTGCTGTGTGCCATTGAAAAGAGTAGGAAAGGGTGAAGGGAGAGGCAGTGGGCGGGGTCATGCAAATTCCACACCAATGGGGAGAGGAACACTGGGATGTCTGTGGTGGAGGAAACACATGAAATCTAGGATGGAATTGTCCTCTGTTTGCAGTATGCCGTAGAAAAGAGTCGGAAAGGATGAAGGGAGAGGCAGTGGGCAGGGTAATGCAAATTCCATACTAGTGGAGAGAGTCAGGAACACTGAGATGTCTGTGGTGGAGGAAACACATGAAATCTAGGATGGAACTGTCCTGTTTGCTGTGTGCCATAGAAAAGAGTCAGAAAGGGTTAAGGGAGAGGCAGTGGGTGGGATCGTGCAAATTCCACACCACTGGAGAGAGTGAGGAACGCTGGGATGTCTGTGGTGGAGGAAACACGTGAAATCTAGGATGGAATTGTCCTCTGGCATGTGCTGTAGAAAAGAGTAGGAAAGGGTTAAGGAAGAGACAGTGGGCGGGATCGCGCAAATTCCACACTACTGGAGAGAGACAGAAACACTGGGATGTCTGTGGTGGAGGAAACACATGAAATGTAGGATGGAATTGTCCTCTGTTTGGCGTGCGCCGTAGAAAAGAGTCGGAAAGGGTGAAGGGAGAAGCAGTGGGTGGGATCGTGCAAATTCCACACCGTTGGAGAGAGTGAGGAACACTGGGGTGTCTGTGGTGGAGGAAACACATGAAATCTAGGATGGAATTGGCCTCTGTTTGCCACGTGCTGTAGAAAAGAGTCGGAAAGGGTGAAGGGAGAAGCAGTGGGCAGCATCGTGCAAATTCCACACCACTGGAGAGAGCGAGGAACACTGGGATGTCTGTGGTGGAGGAAACACATGAAATCTACAATAGAATTGTCCTCTGTTTGCAGTGCGCCATAGAAAAGAGTAGGAAAGGGTTAAGGGAGAGGCAGTGAGCGGGATCCTGCAAATTCCACACCACTGGAGAGAGTGAGGAACACTGGGATGTCTGCGGTGGAGGAAACACATGAAATCTAGGATGGAATTGTCCTGTGTTTGCTGTGTGTCATAGAAAAGAATCCATCATTGTTTAAGTTCACAAATTCCACTGGAGAGAAACAGCAACACTGGGATGCCTGTAGTGGTGGAAACACATGAAATCTAGTGTGGAATTGTCCTCTGATTGCTGTGTGCCATAGAAAAGAGTCAGAAAGGGTTAAGGGAGAGGCAGTGGATGGGATCATGCAAATTCCACACCACTGGAGAGAGTGAGGAACACTGGGATGTCTGTGGTGGAGGAAACACATGGAATCTACGATGAAATTGTCCTCTGTTTGCCGAGCGCCGTAGAAAAGAGTCGGAAAGGGTGAAGGGAGAGGCAGTGGGTGAGATTGTGCAAATTCCACACCGTGGCAGAGAGACAGAAACACTGGGATGTCTGTGGTGGAGGAAACACATGAAATCTACGATGGAATTGTCCTCTGTCTGCTATGTGCCATAGAAAAGAGTCGGAAAGGGTGAAGGGAGAGGCAATGGGCGGGATCGCGCAAATTCCACACCACTGGAGAGAGACAAAAACACTGAGATGTCTGTGGTGGAGGAAACACATAAAATCCTTCCCTCCCTTTCAGGTAGTGGCTGGATTCAACCGCTTGCGCCAGGAGCAGCGAGGCTTGGCCTCCAAAGCGGCGGAGCTGGAGATGGAGCTCAATGAACACAAGTAAGTCTTGTTGTTGTTGTTGTTGTTGTTGTTTTATATTATTATTACACTGTATTACTATAGGTTTACTTTATTACTAGCTGTCCCCTGCCATGCGTTGCTGTGGCCCAATCTGTGTATAGGTCTTTTGTGTGTCTGTATATTTGTGTATATGTGTATATATGTGTTTTTGTGTATATATATGTGGGTGTATAGATGTGTATATATACCTGTGTGTATATATTTGTAATTAGGTATGTATATGTGTATATGCATATGCATATATATATATATATATGTGTGTGTGTGTGTGTGCGCATGTGTATATGTGTATATGTGTATATTTGTGTGTGCATGTGTATAGGTATATGTGCATGTGTATGTATAAGTATATATGTATGTGTATGTATAAGTGGATATTTTTGTGTGTATATGTGTGTGTATGTATGTGGATATTTGTGTATGTGTGTATATATAGTGTATGTATATGTGTGTGTGTGTGTGTGTAGGTATATATGTATGTGTATGTATAAGTGGATATATAGGTATATATATGTGTGTATGTATGTGGACATTTGTTTATGTGTGTATATATAGTGTATGTGTATATATGTGTGTGTAGGTATATATGTATAAATATATGTATAAATATAAGTGGATATTTGTGTGTATGTGTGTATATATAGTGTGTGTATATATGTGTGTGTATAGATATATATGTATGTATATATATAAGTGGATATATAGGTATATATGTATCCTTATGTATAAATGGATATTTGTGTGTATGTGTATATATATGTGTGTATATACATGTGTGTATATTTGTGTGTGCATGTGTATAGGTATATGTGTATGTATAAGTGGATATTTGTGTGTATATATGTGTGTGTGTATATATGTATGTGTGTGTATAAGTGGATATATAGATATATATGTATGTGTATGTATAAACTGATATTTGTGTGTATGTGTGTGTATAGGTATATATGTATGTGTATGTATAAGTGAATATTTGTATGTGTATATATACGTGGATATATTTGTATATATGTATGTGTATGTATAGGTGGATATTTGTGTGTGCATGTGTATAGGTATATGTGTGTGTATAAGTGGATATTTGTATATATGTGTGCCTGTGTATATGTATTTGTGTATGTTTGTGTGTGCATGTGTATAGGTATATATATCTATGTGTATGTCTAAGTGGATATTTGTGTTTATGTGTGTGTATATGTATTTGTGTATTTTGTGTGTGCATGTGTATAGGTATATATATTATCTATGTATGTGTATGTATAAGTGGATATTTGTGTGTATGTGTGTATATATGTGTATGTGTGCATGTGCATATGTATATGTATATATGGTGTATTTTTTGAGTTTTGGGGGGGTTGTGTGTTTTTAGGGCTGATGTGTTGGACTATTAGGTGTATTGTGTCAAAATTTCGTGTCAATTTGTCCAGTGTTTTCTGAGTTATGTTTCTCCCACAAACGAACCCATTATTATTATTATTATTATTATTATTATTATTATTATTATTATTATTACATAGATGCTTTATTATTATTCATATTCATATCCATATTATTATTATTATTATTATTATCATGTAAGCCGCCCCGATGTATGGTAGCAGGGTATAAATAAATTATTATTATTATTATTATTATTATTATTATTATTATTATTATTATTTATATAGAAGTATTGTTATTATTATATAGAATCATAGACTTCCGTACATATTATATAGGATCCTCTGGTATTGGATGCCATGTGCATTTTTATAGAGAGAGATTATGACTACTATATCCTGCTTTATCACTCTCAAATATTATTATTATGCTATATTATATTATTATTGCTATTATATCTTCCCCCCAAAGAGGCCCATCGTGCACTAGAGCTCTCCATCTGCAAACTACATCTCCCAAAAACTCATAGGAAGGGACAATCTTGACAGTCTAGGAATGCGGAAGGGTTCAGCTTTTCCTTCCTCTTCACAGGTTAGTTATCGAAACCCTCCGGGAAGTGGACGCGACCCGGAAGTGCTACCGGATGGTGGGCGGGGTCTTGGTGGAGCGCACCGTCAAGGAGGTCCTCCCGGCACTAGAAAGCAACAAAGAACAGGTAATTCCGCCTATGGAAGGATGCTTCTCCGCACAAATAAGACCCAGTTCCCGTCTACACTGTAGGGTTACTCCAGTTTGGCACCCCTTCGACTTCCCCGGGAGTTTCAATGTTTAATAAGCCCTCTATTTTTAAATTTAATTTACAGTACCATAGCACAACATAGAAATGTCACAAATAAATAAATAAATAAATAAATACATATTATTATTATTATTATTATTATTATTATTATTATATTGAAGTATTATTAATATAATTATTACAGTATATAGGATCAGTATATAGGATATATTGGGTTAAAATAATGGTGACTTTTTGTTGTTTGCAAAGATATTATTGCTATTCTTATTTAGACTAATAGACTTATAGGATGCTATGGTATTGGATGCCATTGGCAAGCTTTGATGGGACCATTATTATTATTATTATTATTATTATTATTATTATTATTACATAGATGCTTTATTATTATTCATATTATTATTATTATTGTTATTATTATATAGAATCATAGACTTCTGTATATATTGCATAGGATACTCTGGTATTGGATGCCATTGGCAAGCTTTGATGGGACCATTATTATTATTATTATTATTATTATTATTATTATTATTATTACATAGATGCTTTATTATTATTCATATTATTATTATTATTATTGTTATTATTATATAGATGCTTTATTATTATTATTATTATTACATAGATGCTTTATTATTATTATTATTATTGTTATTATTATATAGCTTTATTATTATTATTATTATTATTAATTATTATTATTATTATTATTATTATTATTATTATTATTATTATTATTACATAGATGCTTTATTATTATTCATATTATTATTATTATTGTTATTATTATATAGAATCATAGACTTCTGTATATATTGCATAGGATACTCTGGTATTGGATGCCATTGGCAAGCATTGATGGGACCCATTTTTATTATTATTAATATTATTGTTATTATTACATAGATGCTTTATTATTATTCATATTATTATTATTATTATATAGAAGTATTATTATTATATAGAGTCATACTGTA
>NW_026844700.1:1365493-1390493 GCF_025583915.1 Anolis sagrei ordinatus
ATTGTACTGTACTCCTTTGCAGAAGGGGGTTAGACTAGATGACCTTGGGTATCCCTTCCAACTCTATTAATAATAATAATGGATAATAATAATAATAATAATAATGGATAATAATGGATAATAATGTGATTATATTATTATTATACATATATATATAGTAATTGTACTGTACTCCTTTGCAGAAGGGGGTTAGACTAGATGACCTTGGGTATCCCTTCCAACTCTATTAATAATAATAATGGATAATAATAATAATAATAATGGATAATAATGGATAATAATGTAATAGTAATTTTGGTGAAGCTGCATCCTTTGGGAAGATAGAGCTTTTATTTGTTCAGCTGGAAAACCCGGAGAGCGGAGGAGGAGGGGACGGCCTGGTGCTGGGCCTCACGGGGAGATCTCCAAGGTGCTGATCTCGGGGCAAGGCGTCTTCCCGTCGGGCCCGAAACCCCCCACCAGGTATAATTTGTCATTCAAGACACACGTCCGGTGACCGATCCGCTTCAAAGCCCGGTTGGAGGAAGGGAAGTGGAACCACTGGCCGGGCGACGACCCTGCGAGGACCCAGGAGCAAAAAAAAAGGCCGTCAGGTAATAATAATAATAATAATAATAATAATAATAATAATAATAATAATAGCAACAACAAATAATGCTTATTACCCGCCTCTCCCTCTTCTGTGATTATTTGATACAGAAAAATAAATCCCATTCAAGGTGATAAAGGCTGCATTGTGAGGTATTATTAGCCCATCTAATAATAATAATAATAATAATAATAATAATAATAATAATAATAACCAGACACAGTGAAGGCATCTTGCTACTCCGCTGTTGCGTATATTCAAACTGGATGTGACTCTTAATGAGACATGCCACATAATAATAATAATAATAATAATAATAATAATAATAATTGTGTTTTTGTGTCATTAAAATAATAATATTACTATTTAATAATCAATATGACTTATTTAATATTACTTAATAATATTCCTATTTAATAATAAAAAATAAAAATCCAGGAATGGAAAGGTTTCTGTGGGCCTATCTCGTAATAATAATAATAATAATAATAATAATAATAATAATAATAATAATAATAATAATTTTTGTGTTTTGGTGTCAGTA
The DNA here is from genome assembly GCF_025583915.1 of Anolis sagrei ordinatus. NCBI lineage: Eukaryota > Metazoa > Chordata > Lepidosauria > Squamata > Anolidae > Anolis > Anolis sagrei. The sequence goes on from NW_026844700.1 coordinate 1,366,627, forward strand.
AAATAATAATAATAATAATAATAATAATAATAATATAATTACTATTTAATAATCGATATGACTTATTTAATATTACTTAATAAATAATATTATTATTAAATAATAAAAATTCGGGAATGGAAAGGCTTCTTGAGGGCCCATCTCGTAATAATAATAATAATAATAATAATAATGTTTGTGTTTTTGTGTCATAAATAATAATAATAATAATAATTACTATTTAATAATTAATAAGACTTATTTAATATTCCTTAATAATTAATATTATTATTTAATAATAAAAATCCAGAAACGGAAAGGCTTCTTGAGGGCCTATCTCATAATAGTAATAATAATAATAATAATAATAATAATAATAATAATAATTTTTGTGTTTTGTGTCAGTAAAATAATAATAATAATAATACTATTTAATAATCAATATGACTTATTTAATATTATTTAATAATTAATATTATTAAATAATAAAAATTCTGGAATGGAAAGGTTTCTTGAGGGCCTATCTTGTAATAATAATAATAATAGTAATAATTTTTGTGTTTTTGTGTCAGTAAAATAATAATACTAATATAATTACTATTTAATAATTAATATGGCTTATTTAATATTATTGTTTAATAATAAAAATAGAAATCTGGGAATGGAAAGGCATCTGAGGGCCTATCTCGTAGTAATAATAATAATAATAATAATAATAATAATAAATTACTATTTAATAATTAATATGACTTATTTAATATTATTTAATAATTAATATTATTATTTGATAATAAAAATCTGGGAATGGAATGGCTTCTGAGGGCCGATCTCGTAATAATAATAATAATAATAATAATAATAATAATAATAATAATTTTTGTGTTTTGTGTCAGTAAAATAATCATCATAATATAATTACTATTTAATAATATGACTTACTTAATATTACTTAATAAATAATATTATTATTTAATAATAAAAATTCGGGAATGGAAAGGCTTCTTGAGGGCCGATCTCGTAGTAATAATAATAATAATAATAATAATAATTTTTGTGTTTTTGCGTCAGTAAAATAATAATAATATAATTACTATTTAATAATTAATATGACTTACTTAATATTATTGTTTAATAATAAAAATAGAAATCTAGGAATGGAAAGGCATCTGAGGGCCTATCTCGTAGTAATAATAATAATAATTACTATTTAATAATTAATATGACTTATTTAATATTATTTAATAATTAATATTATTATTTAATAATAAAAAATAAAAATCCAGGAATGGAAAATCTTCTGAGAGGCTATCTCGTAATAATAATAATAATAATAATAATAATAATAATAATAATAATAATAATAATAATAATAATAATATAATTACTATTTAATAATCGATATGACTTATTTAATATTACTTAATAAATAATATTATTATTAAATAATAAAAATTCTGGAATGGAAAGGTTTCTTGAGGGCCTATCTTGTAATAATAATAATAATAGTAATAATTTTTGTGTTTTTGTGTCAGTAATAATAATACTAATATAATTACTATTTAATAATTAATATGGCTTATTTAATATTATTGTTTAATAATAAAAATAGAAATCTGGGAATGGAAAGGCATCTGAGGGCCTATCTCGTAGTAATAATAATAATAATAATAATAATAATAATATACTGTTTAATAATTAATATGACTTATTTAATATTATTTAATAATTAATATTATTTGATAATAAAAATCTGGGAATGGAAAGGCTTCTTGAGGCCAATCTCGTAATAATAATAATAATAATAATAATAATAATAATAATAATAATAATAATAATTGTGTTTTTGTGTCAGTAAAATAATAATATAATTATTTAATAATTATTATTATTATTGTGTTTTTGCGTCAGTAAAATAATAATATTACTATTTAATAATATGACTTATTTCATATTACTTAATAATTAATATTATTATTTAATAATAAAAATTCGGGAATGGAAAGGCTTCTTGAGGGCCGATCTCGTAATAATAATAATAATAATAATAATAATAATAATTTTTGTGTTTTTGTGTCAATAAAATACTAATAATAATAATATAATTACTATTTAATAATCAATATAACTTATTTAATAATAAAAATCCAGGAATGGAAAAGCTTCTGAGGGCCGATCTCGTAATTAATAATAATAATAATAATAATTATTATTATTATTGTGTTTTTGTGTCAGTAAAATAATAATAATAATAATAATAATAATATAATTACTATTTAATAATTAACATTTATTTAATATTACTTTATAATATTACTATTTAATAATAATAAAATTAAAATCTAGGAACGGAAAGGCTTCTGAGGACCTATCTCATAATAATAATAATAATAATAATAATAATAATTTTTGTGTTTTTGTGTCAGTAAATAATAATAATAGTAATTACAATAATTAATATGACTTATTTAATATTACTTAATAATTAATATTATTATTTAATAATAAAAATCCAGGAATGGAAAGGCTTCTGAGGGCCTATCTCGTAATAATAATAATAATAATAATAATAATAATAATAATAATACATGTTATTGCCCGCCCCTCCTCTAAGCGCTCAGAGCGGAGTACAACACAGCCCAAACCTCTTGACCTTGCGGGGTGGGGTGGGGGTCCACTTACGGGCGTCGTGGACGTAGAGGTCGTTGCAGACGGCGTCCCGGCCTTTCCCCAGCGTCTCCCCCCCGAAGATGACCGCAAAGGGCCCCACCACCGAGCAGGACTGGTGCCGCAGACCCTTGGGAGGATGACCGCTGGCCTTTCCGGCGGCCACCAAGCGAGAGAGCTGCTCCGTCAGGCCGGGGGCCAAGGCCAAGTCCACCTAAGAAGGAGGGCGGAAAACGTAGCTGATGGCCATCTATCAGGAGGGTTCGGATGGTGTCTTCAAAGGCAGAATGGGGTTGGACTAGATGATCTTTGGGGGTCCTTTCCCATTGAGTGGAGGCTGTGACTGCTTCCACTCAATGCTGCCATCAATGCCCTATTATTACTACTATGACTACTACTATTATTACTATTAGTAGTATGATTATTACTACTTTGTTGTTCATTCGTTCAGTCGTCTCCGACTCTTCGTGACCTCATGGACCAGCCCACGCCAGAGCTCCCTGTCAGCCGTCACCACCCCCTACTACTACTACTATCGTCGCTACTACTATGACTATTATTGTTACCATTACTATGACGACTATTATTACTACTATGACTGCTACTATTATTACTATTACTATTGTGACGATGACTACTATTTTTGTTACTACTATGACTTATTACTACGACAACGACTATTATTGTTACTACAACTACTATGATGACTATTATTACTACTACTATGACTCCTATTATTATTATTACTACTACATATTACTACTATGACTATTATTCTACTATTATTGCCATTACTACTATGATGACTATTATTACTACTACTATGACTCCTATTATTACTACAACATATTACTACTATGACTATTATTGCTACTACTACTATGATGACTTATTACTACAACTATTATTATTACTATTACTACTACAACTACTATTATTGTTACAACTACAACTATTACTACTATGATTTATTGCTACAACTACGACTATTACTACGACTATCATTATTACTACTATGACTGCTACTATTACTACTATTGCTACTATTACTACTATGACAATGACTATTATTTTTATTATTACTACTACTCTTGTTAGTACTACTACTATTATTACTACCGTGACAACTATTATTACTACTACTATGACCGCTACTATTGTTGTTGTTACTACTACTATTGTTATTACTACTACTATTATTACTATTATGACTTATTGCTACTACTACTTCTATGACTATTGTTACTACTATTACTGCTACTATTATTACTATTATTACTACTACAACTACTATTGTTACTATTACGACGGTTGGGCTGGACGGCCACGTTTCGCACCTGAATCTGGCCCTTGGGCCACCGCCCGGCGATGTCGCAGTCGGCTGAGTCGCGGCCGCCAAAGACCACCAGCTTGTAGCCACGGATCTTGCCGGCCGGCCCCCCTTCGGGCAGCAACATGGCCGAGTGGCCGGCCCGAGAAGCCGTCCGGGATTCCTCCTCTTCGTACCTGGCAGGCAGGAAAGAAAAGAGGGTTTGGCCATCTGCGAGGAGGGCTTGGGTGGTGTCTTTCTAATGGATTGAACTGGGTGGCCCCAGAATAATGGCCTTGAACTGGATGGCCTTTAGGATCCCTTCCGACTCGAATAATAATTATAATGATAGATCCCATGAGTCCTACCAGTAGGCCTTCCGATTCTATGAATAAAAATAATAGTAGTAGTAGTAGTAGTAATAATACTGAATCCTATGAGCCCTACCAGTAGGCCTTCCGACTCTATGAATAAAAATAATAGTAGTAGTAGTAGTAATAATAATAATAATCCTATGAATCCTATGAGCCCTACCAGTAGGTCTTCCGACTCTCTGAATAGTGGTAGTAGTAATACTGGATCCTGTAGTAGTAATAATAATAATAATAATAATAATAATAATAATGGATCCTATGAGCTCTACCAATAGGCCTTCCGACTCTATGAATAATAGTAGTAGAAGTAGTAGTAGTAATAATAGTAATAATAATAATAATAATGGATCCTATGAGCCCTACCAATAGGCTTTTCAGCTATGGATAATAATAATAGTGGTAGTAGTAATAATAATAATAATACTGAATCCTATGAGCCCCACCAGTATCCTTACCAGTAGGCCTTCTGAGTCCATGAATGATAATAGTAGTAATAGTAATAATAATAATAATAATAATAATAATAATAATAATAATAACGGATCCTACGAGCCCTATTAGTAGGCCTTCCAAGTCGAATAATAATAGTAGTAGTAATACTGGATCCTGTGATCCCTACCAGTAGGCCTTCTGAGTCCATGAATAATAATAGTAGTAGTAGTAATAATAATAATAATGGCTCCTATGACTCCTACCAGTAGGCCTTCTGAGTCTATGGATAATAATAGTAGTAGTGGTGGTGGTGGTGGTAATAATAGTAGTAATAGTAATGATAATACTGGATACTGAGTCCTATCAGTAGGCCTTCCAACTCTATGAATAGTAGTAGTAGTAGTAGTAATAATGATGATGATGATGGATCCTGTGAGCCCTTGCCAGTAGGCCTTCCAACTCTATGAATAGTAGTAGTAGTAGTAGTAGTAGTAGTAATAATGATGATGATGATGATGATGATGGATCCTGTGAGCCCTGTCAGTAGGCCTTCCAACTCTATGAATAATAGTAGTAGTAATGATGATGATGATGGATCCTGTGAGCCCTGTCAGTAGGCCTTCCAACTCTATGAATAGTAGTAGTAGTAATTATGATGATGGTGATGGATCCTGTGTGCCCTGCCAGTAGGCCTTCCAACTCTATGAAAAATACTATTATTACTACTAGTAGTAGTAATGACCAGTAGTAGTAGTAATGACAGGACCAGGGCCGATGATGATGATGATGATGATGATGATGATGATGATGATGATGGATCCTGTGAGCCCTGCCAGTAGGTCTTCCAACTCTATGAATAGTAGTAGTAGTAATTATGATGATGGTGATGGATCCTGTGAGCCCTGCCAGTAGGCCTTCCAACTCTATGAAAAATACTATTATTACTACTACTACTACTACTACTAGTAATGACCAGTAGTAGTAGTAATGACAGGACCAGGGCCGATGATGATGATGATGATGATGATGATGATGGATCCTGTGAGCCCTGCCAGTAGGCCTTCCAACTCTATGAATAGTAGTAGTAGTAGTAATACTGGATCCTGCGATGCCTACCAGTAGGATTTCCTGGCGGCGTCCAGGTGCAAGGTGAAGATGCTGGCGTATCGCCTCTGCGTGCGCAGCCCGCCCTCGCGGCCCACCACCTTGGCCTGGTGCTCGGAGACTTTGGTGCAGGTGTGGCTGCTCAGCCCCACGGGAGTCTGCCCGGCGGGTGGCCCCACGGCCCACGGCTCCCAGCGCAGCCGCTCCACGTCGAAGGCCCACACCTCCGAGACACGCCGCCCGCCGTCCCAGCCCCCCACTGCGCACAGGTAGCGGTCAGATAGGACCAGAGTCTGGTGGTGGCTGCGCCGGCATCCGCCCCCTCCGTCCGGGGCCAGGCTGCGCACCGTCTGGGTCGCCGGGTCGAAGGCCACCACGTCTCCCAGTGGGGGGTCCGTGGGGCTTTTCAGACCCCCGAAGACGAGGAGGTTGCCTCGCACGACCTCGCACGAGTGGAAGCCACGGGCCAAGAGATCACTTCTCACTAGAGGCTTCCAAGTCCAGCGGCCGGAGTCGGCGCTCGCGGACGACATCCTGTGGGAAATAGTACATCATTATACCACTAAAAATAGAATACTAATAATGTAATATACTACTACTACTAGTAGTAATCTATATATATATAAATGTTATATGCGTTCGTGGGATGAACGTAAGGACGACATCCTGCGGGAAGTAGTATATTATTATACTACTAAAAATAGAATACTAATAATGTAATATAATAGTAGTAGTAGTAGTAGTAATCTATATATATAAAAATGTTATATGTGTTTGTGGGATGAATGTAAGGACGACATCCTGCGGGAAGTAGTATATTATTATACTACTAAAAATAGAATACTAATAATGTAATATAATACTACTACTACTAGTAATCTATATATATATAAATGTTATATGTGTTTGTGGGATGAACGTAAGGACGACATCCTGCGGGAAGTAGTATATTATTATACTACTAAAAATAGAATACTAATAATATAATACTACTACTAGTAGTAATCTATACATATAAAAATGTTATATGCGTTTGTGGGATGAACGTAAGGACGACACCCTGCGGGAAGTAGTATATTATTATACTACTAAAAATAGAATACTAATAATGTAATATAATACTAATGTTGGGAAGGTCAAGAGAAATGCTTTCCTTTCAGTTCCGGGATCTCGAAAAGCCTTATATTGATTCATGGGAGAGAGTTGGAAGGGACCCCAAAGGTCATCTAGTCTAAACCCTTTCTGCAATTACTATTATATTATTACCCGTTATTATTATTATTATTAGAGTTGGAAGGGACCCCAAAGGTCATCTAGTCTAAACCCTTTCTGCAATTACTATTACATTATTATCCGTTATTATTATTATTATTATTATTATTATTATTATTATTATTATGAATTGGAAGGGACCCCAAAGGAATACTAATAATGTAATATAGTATAATATAATACTACTACTACTAGTAATCTATATATATATAAATGTTATATGTGTTTGTGGGATGAACGTAATATACTAGTAATAAAATGGTAATATACTACTACTACTACTACTACTAATAATAATAATAATAATAATATAATACACTAGTAAAGCCCGACTGCTCATTGGAGGGAAAGATACTAGAGACAAAGTTGAAGTACATCATGAGGAGACAGCAAAGCCTAGAGAAGGGAATGATGCTGGGGAAAGTGGAAGGCAAAAGGAAGAGGGGCCGACCAAGGGCAAGATGGATGGGTGGCATCCTTGAAGTGACTGGACTGACCTTGAGGGAGCTGGGGGTGGTGACGGCCGACAGGGAGCTCTGGCGTGGACTGGTCCATGAGGTCACGAAGAGTCGGAGACGACTGAACGAATGAACAACAACAGTAATAATAATATTATGCTATAATATAATAATACTAATGATATAATATAACCCTACTAATACTACTCATAATATAATAATATAAATAATACAAATAATATAATATACTAGTAATAATGTAATAATATAGTAATACTACTACTACTAATAATAATATAATAATATACTACTACTAATAATAATATAATATACTAGTAATAATATAATATACTAGTAATTATATACTACTACTACTATAATATACAACTACTAATATGATATACAAGTAATAATATAATACTACTGCTAATAATGTAATATACTAGTAATAATATACTAGTATTAATATAATATAATATACTAGTAATAATGTAATAATATAGTAATACTACTACTACTACTAATAATAATAATATAATATACTACTACTAATAATAATATAATATACTAGTAATAATATAATATACTAGTAATTATATACTACTACTACTATAATATACAACTACTAATATGATATACAAGTAATAATATAATACTACTGCTAATAATATAATATACTAGTAATAATATACTAGTATTAATATAATATAATATACTAGTAATAATGTAATAATATAGTAATACTACTACTACTAATAATAATATAATAATATACTACTACTAATAATAATATAATATGCTAGTAATAATATAATATACTAGTAATTATATACTACTACTACTATAATATACAACTACTAATATGATATACAAGTAATAATATAATACTACTGCTAATAATATAATATACTAGTAATAATATACTAGTATTAATATAATTATATAATACTATTAATAATATAATAATACTAATAATATAATATACTAGTAATTATATAATACTATGAATACTACTAATAATGTAATTATATAATACTAATATCACTACTAGTATATTGTTATATAATAATACTAATACTATTAATAATATAATAATACTAATAGTGTAATATACTAGTAATTATATACTATGAATACTACTAATAATATAATTATATAATACTACTAATAATATACCAGTAATTATATAATATAATACTACTAATAATCAGATATAATAATACTACTAATATAATATATTAGTAGTTATATAATAATACTAAATACTAGTAGTTATATAATAAAACTAATACTATTAATACAATAATACTAATGATATAGTAGTAATAATGTAATAATGTAGTAATACTACTAATAATATAATAATTCTAATTATAATATTATTATTATAATATTTGGGAGAGAAGGCTAAGCAAATGCGGTCGACTCCTTGGAGAAATCTTTGCAAGGAATTAACGAGTCTTGATTAATTAATATGGAGATTAACCCAAAAGCTGAGGATTTGCACCCGGGTCTCTATTATTATTATTATTATTTATTATTATTAATTATTATTAGCCAATATTGATTTGCAAAGGGATCGGAGCGCTTCCTTTAAAGGAAGTGATGTCATCCTCGATCTATGCTATATATATATTCATTCCAAAAGCAGTTACCTTGCAAAAAGTTACATTTTCCCAAGGCCAGGGTTACAACGTCGGGCATTGCATCATCGTTGCCGCCAGTGTTGTTGGAAACGGCCAATCCCCAAAAGGGCTGCCGAGCGGGAGGCGGTTGCCGGGCAACCGGGAGCCCATAGCAACCGGTCTCCCACGGCAACCGCATCCTGGTGCCTGCCTCTCCCTTGGCAACGGATGAGGACGGCCAGGAAGCATCTTTGCAGAGTCAGGAAAAAAGACCTACATCTATCTCTATATATATATATATAAATTGAGAAATCAGGTGGGGGTTGAAAGAATTATTTGGGGAAGGGGATTATCTGGGATTTAGGGGAATTTTTTGCATCCCCTGAAAGTAAAAATAACGTGACTTTCGGGACGTAAATGTAATAGATAATATATTGTATATACATATAATATTTATAATATTGTAATACGATATAATAGAATTGTTTATACTTATAGTATTTATAATATTATGTAATACAAATTAATACAAATTATATATCTATATGAACACATGAATACACAAATATATATACACACATGTATACACACAAATATTATACACATATGAACACATGAATACACAAATATATATAAACACATATATATACGAGAACACATATATACATATACACACATGCATACACACAAATATGCTAAACATATGAACACGTGAATACACAAATATATGCACACATATACACACACATATATACACATGCACACATGTATACATATACACAAATATGCTACACATATGAACAATTGAATACAAATATATGCACACATATACACATACACATATATACACATATGAACATATGTATATATATACACATGTATACACACAAATATGCTACACATATGAACACATGAATACACAAATATATGCACACATATACACACACATATATACACATGCACACACATATACATATACACATGTATACACACAAATATGCTACACTTATGAAGACATGAATACACAAATATATACACACATGTATACACACATATATACACATGCACACACATATACATACACACATGTATACACGCAAATATGCTACACATATGAAGACATGAATACACAAATATATACACACATGTATACACACATATATACACATGCACACACATATACATACACACATGTATACACGCAAATATGCTACACATATGAACAAATGAATACACAAATATATGCACACATATACGCACACATATATATACATGCACACACATACATATACACATGTATACACACAAATATGCTACACATATGAACACATGAATACACAAATATATGCACACATATACACACACATATATACACATGCACACACATATACATATACACATGTATACACGCAAATATGCTACACATATGAACACATGAATACACAAATATATGCACACATATACACACACATATATATACATGCACACACATACATATCACATGTATACACACAAATATGCTACACATATGAACACATGAATACACAAATATATGCACACATATACACACACATATATACACATGCACACACATACATATACACATGTATACACACAAATGTGCTACACATATGAACACATGAATACACAAATATATGCACACATATACACACACATATATACACATGCACACACATACATATACACATGTATACACACAAATATGCTACACATATGAACACATGAATACACAAATATATGCACACATATACACACACATATATACACATGCACACACATATACATATACACATGTATACACACAAATATGCTACACTTATGAAGACATGAATACACAAATATATACACACATGTATACACACATATATACACATGCACACACATATACATACACACATGTATACACGCAAATATGCTACACATATGAACAAATGAATACACAAATATATGCACACATATACGCACACATATATATACATGCACACACATACATATACACATGTATACACACAAATATGCTACACATATGAACACATGAATACACAAATATATGCACACATATACACACACATATATACACATGCACACACATATACATATACACATGTATACACACAAATATGCTACACTTATGAAGACATGAATACACAAATATATACACACATGTATACACACATATATACACATGCACACACATATACATACACACATGTATACACGCAAATATGCTACACATGAACAAATGAATACACAAATATATGCACACATATATACACACATATATACACATGCACACACATACATATACACATGTATACACACAAATATGCTACACATATGAACACAGGAATACACAAATATATGCACACATATACACACACATATATACACATGCACACACATATACACACAAGAATACACAAAAATATGCTACACACATGAACACATGAATACACCAATATATGCAGACATATACACACACATATATATACATGCACACACATACATATACACATGTATACACACAAATATGCTACACATATGAACACAGGAATACACAAATATATGCACACATATACACACACATATATACACATGCACACACATACATATACACATGTATACACACAAATGTGCTACACATATGAACACATGAATACACAAATATATGCACACATATACACACACATATATACACATGCACACACATACATATACACATGTATACACACAAATATGCTACACATATGAACACATGAATACACAAATATATGCACACATATACACACACATATATACACATGCACACACATATACATATACACATGTATACACACAAATATGCTACACTTATGAAGACATGAATACACAAATATATACACACATGTATACACACATATATACACATGCACACACATATACATACACACATGTATACACGCAAATATGCTACACATATGAACAAATGAATACACAAATATATGCACACATATACGCACACATATATATACATGCACACACATACATATACACATGTATACACACAAATATGCTACACATATGAACACATGAATACACAAATATATGCACACATATACACACACATATATACACATGCACACACATATACATATATACATGTATACACACAAATATGCTACACTTATGAAGACATGAATACACAAATATATACACACATGTATACACACATATATACACATGCACACACATATACATACACACATGTATACACGCAAATATGCTACACATGAACAAATGAATACACAAATATATGCACACATATATACACACATATATACACATGCACACACATACATATACACATGTATACACACAAATATGCTACACATATGAACACAGGAATACACAAATATATGCACACATATACACACACATATATACACATGCACACACATATACACACAAGAATACACAAAAATATGCTACACACATGAACACATGAATACACCAATATATGCAGACATATACACACACATATATATACATGCACACACATACATATACACATGTATACACACAAATATGCTACACATATGAACACAGGAATACACAAATATATGCACACATATACACACACATATATACACATGCACACACATATACACACAAGAATACACACAAATATGCTACACACATGAACACATGAATACACCAATATATGCACACATATACACACACATATATACACATGCACACACATATACATATACACATGTATACACACAAATATGCTACACTTATGAAGACATGAATACACAAATATATACACACATGTATACACACATATATACACATGCACACACATATACATACACACATGTATACACGCAAATATGCTACACATATGAACAAATGAATACACAAATATATGCACACATATACGCACACATATATATACATGCACACACATACATATACACATGTATACACACAAATATGCTACACATATGAACACATGAATACACAAATATATGCACACATATACACACACATATATACACATGCACACACATATACATACACACATGTATACACGCAAATATGCTACACATATGAACAAATGAATACACAAATATATGCACACATATACACACACATATATATACATGCACACACATACATATACACATGTATACACACAAATGTGCTACACATATGAACACATGAATACACAAATATATGCACACATATACACACACATATATACACATGCACACACATACATATACACATGTATACACACAAATATGCTACACATATGAACACATGAATACACAAATATATGCACACATATACACACACATATATACACATGCACACACATATACATATACACATGTATACACACAAATATGCTACACTTATGAAGACATGAATACACAAATATATACACACATGTATACACACATATATACACATGCACACACATATACATACACACATGTATACACGCAAATATGCTACACATATGAACAAATGAATACACAAATATATGCACACATATACGCACACATATATATACATGCACACACATACATATACACATGTATACACACAAATATGCTACACATATGAACACATGAATACACAAATATATGCACACATATACACACACATATATACACATGCACACACATATACATATATACATGTATACACACAAATATGCTACACTTATGAAGACATGAATACACAAATATATACACACATGTATACACACATATATACACATGCACACACATATACATACACACATGTATACACGCAAATATGCTACACATATGAACAAATGAATACACAAATATATGCACACATATATACACACATATATACACATGCACACACATACATATACACATGTATACACACAAATGTGCTACACATATGAACACATAAATACACAAATATATGCACACATATACACACACATATATACACATGCACACACATATACACACAAGAATACACAAAAATATGCTACACACATGAACACATGAATACACCAATATATGCACACATATACACACACATATATACACATGCACACACATATACATATACACATGTATACACACAAATATGCTACACATATGAACACATGAATACACATGAATACACAAATATATATAGACACATATATACACATGCACACACATATACACACAAGAATACACACAAATATGCTACACACATGAACACATGAATACACCAATATATGCACACATATACACACACATATATACACATGCACACACATATACATATACACATGTATACACACAAATATGCTACACATATGAACAAATAATAAACAAGCAAGCCATGCCCTTGAGCATGTGCAGAGTGCTGCCTCCCTAGCCAGGAAGGTGACTGAGGCTTTGGTTTGGACTCGTTTGGGGCCGGAACGGCAATGTTGACAGGCGTGTTTGGTGCACGAGTCGGAGTTTGTGGGCAAAGTCCTTTGAAGGAGTACTTCCTCATTCTTCTGCACGCTGTTGGAAGGTTTTATGGCACCGTAAATTAGTTAAATGATCCTCCCCATGTGAAGCGGTATCTAAATTTCCTACTTGACAGATGCAACTGTCTTTTGGGCTGCAAAGGTCGACAGCAAGCTAGACTAAATGGCCAGGAGCTCACTCTGATCCGGGCTGGCTTCGAACTCATTCCTTCTCTTTTTCCTTCCCTCCCTCCCTCCCTTCTTTCCTAACATCCTTCCCTACCTTCTCTCTTTCCTTCCTCTTTCTCTCCCTCTTGTTTTTGTCTCTGTAAAAAAATCACAAACAACACCACAAAACAAAAAAAAAAAGAAAAAAAACAAAAAAATTCTTTCCTCTTCTTCTTCCTCTTCCCCCTTTCTTCCTTCCTTCTTTTCCCTCTTCCTCCCTCTCTCCCTCTTTCTTCTTCCTTCCTTCCCTTTTGCCCTTCCTTCCTTCTCTCTTTTCTTTATCCTTCACTCCTCTTTCCTTCTTTCCTTCTTTTCCTCCTTTCTCCTTCCTTCTCTTTTCCTTCCTTCCCCTCCCTTCCTCCCCTCCTTTTCTCTCCTTCTTTACCTCTCTTTCCTTCCTCCTTCCCTTCCTTCCTTCCTCCCTCCTTCTTGTCTTCCTTCCTTCCCTTTTGCCCTTTCTTCTCTCTTTTCTTTATCCTTCCCTCGCTCCTCCCTCCCTCCCTTTCTCCCTTCCTTCTCTTTTTCCTTTCCTTCCTTCCCTCCTTCCTAACATCCTTCCCTTCCTTCTCTATTTCCTTTATCCTTTCCTTTCTTCCCTCCTTTTTTCCTCCCTCTCTCGCTTTTTCTTCTTCCTTCCCTTTTGCCCTTTCTTCCTTCTCCCTTTCCTTTAACCTTCCTTCCATCCATTCTTCTCTTCCTTTTCTTTTTCCTTCCCATCCTTCCTTCCTAACATCCTTCCCTTCCTCCCTTCATCATTCCTTCCTTCTCTCTTTCCTCCCTCCCTTCCTTCTCTCTTCCCTTCCTCCTTCCCTTCCTTCCATCCTTCCCTTCCACCATTTCGTCCTCCCTCCCTCTCTCCCTCCCTTCTCTCTTCCTCCCCTCCCTCTGTCTTCCTTCTTCCAACTTCCCCTTCCTCCCTTTTATCCTTCCTTCTCTCTTTTCTTCCTCCTCCCCTTCCTTCCTTCCTTCCTTCCTTCTCTCTTTCCTTCCTCCTCCCTTCCTCCCTTCCTTCCTCCCTTCCTTCTTTCTTTCCTTCCTCCTTCCCTCCCTCCCTCCCTTCTCTCTTCTCTTCCTCCTTCCCTTCCTTCCTTCCTTCCTTCCTTCCTTCCTTCCTTCCTTCCTTCCTTCCTTCCTTCCTTCTCTCTTTCCTTCCTCCTTCCCTTCCTTCCTTCCATCCCTCTTTCCTTCCTCCTTCCCTCCCTCCCTCCCTTCCTTCCTCCTTCTCTCCCTTTCTTCCTTCTCTTTTCCTCCTTCCTCCCTTCCTCCCTCCTTCTCCCTTTCCTTCCTTCCTCCTCCCTCTTTCCCTCCCTCCCTCCCTTCCTCTTCCTTCCTTCCTTTCTTCCTTCCTTCCCTTCTTCCTTCCTTCCTTCCTTCCTTCCTTCCTTCCTTCCTTCTCTTTCCTTCCTCCTTCCTTTCCTTCCTTCTTTCCATCCATCCTCCCTTTCCTTCCACCCTTTTGCTCTTCCTTCCCTCTTTCCTCCTTCTCTCTTCCTTCCTTCCTTCCTTCCTTCCTTCCTTCCTTCCTTCCTTCCTTCCCTCCCTCCCTCCCTCCCTCCCTCCCTCCCTCCCTCCCCCTTCCTTCCTTCCTTCCTTCCTTCCTTCCTTCCTTCCTTCCTTCCTTCCTTCCTTCCTCCCCCCTCCCCCCTCCTTCCTTCCTTCCTTCCTTCCTTTCCTTCCTCCTTCCTTCCTTCCTTCCTTTCCCTCCCTCCTCCCCTTCCTTCCTTCCTTCCTTCCTTCCTTCCTTCCTTCCCTCCCTCCCTTCCTCCCCCTCCTTCCTTCCTTCCTTCCTTCTCCTTCCTTCCTCCTTCCTTCCTTCCTTCCTTCCCTCCCTCCCTCCCTCCCCCTTCCTTCCTTCCTTCCTTCCCTTCCTTCCTTCCTTCCTTCCTCCTTCCTCCTTCCTCCTTCCCTTTCCTTCCTCCCCTCTCCTTCCTTCCTTCCTTCCTCCCTCCCTCCCTCCCTTCTCCTCTTCTTCCCTCCCTCCCTCCTCCCTCTCCCCCCTTTCCTCCCCCTCCTCCTTCCTTCCTTCCTTCCTTCCTTTCCTTCCTTCCTTCCTTCCTTCCTTCTTCCCTCCCTCGCTCCCTCCCCCTCCTTTCCTTCCTTCCTTTTCCTTCTCCTTCTTCCTTCCTTCCTTCCTTCCTTCCTTCCCTTCCTTCCTTCCTTCCTCCTTCCTTCCTTCCTTCTTCCTTCCTTCCTTCCCTTCCTCCCTTCCTCCCTCCCTCCCCTCCCTTCCTTCCTTTCCTCCCTTCCTTCCTTCCTTCTTCCTTCCTTCCTTCCTTCCTTCCTTCCTTCCTTCCTTCCTTCCTTCCTTCCTTCCTCCCTCCTCCCTTCCCTTCTTTTGTTTACTCTCTCTCCTTTCTTCCCTTCATCTCTTTCCTTCCTTCCTCTCCCGGTTCTCATGTTACCCCCAAATTAGAAAGTGTCCCGGTGCCTGTTCTGCACACGGCAGGTGGGCCTCCCCTTGCACTGCCGGGGCCCTTAGCCAGGGACCTTGGGGAACTAGAACTCCCAGAAGCCCATAACATTGAGCCATGAGGGAGGGATGGAGGGACAGGTGGAAGGACAGGTGAGTGGAAACACAAGGAGACAAATAGATAAAGGATGGATGGACAGATGAGCACATGTACACAACTCCCCTTCCTTGACCTCTCTCTCGGTGCCGGGTTCGAGTCCGAACTGGTTCCGAAGCGGCGCCAGGTTGTGCCGTACTGGTTCACCTCCGGCCTTTTGCTGTCCGGTAAACAATCCTTCCTCCTCCCACATAAATAAACACCCCTTGGGGGCCCCAAACCGCATCTCCCAAGCAGAAGGCAAGGCAGTGCGGACAGAGAGGAAGAAGGGAAACTACATCTCCTGTAAACCCAAAGGTAAGCTCGGATGCGGGGTCCCCTGTCCATCTTTTGGGGGGGATCGATGCTTCGTCTTTCGCTTCCCAATCCTTTTTTGGACTCTAGAACGAATACAACTCGACGCCACTTGAACTCCCACGGCTCAAAGCTAACAAGAGTCATGGGAGTTGTAGTTTTCTAAAGGGCTGCCTGCGATGGAGAAGGGATGGAGTTTTGCCACCAATTGCCGTTGCTCAATGGGAGTTGTAGTTTCCCAAAGGGCCAAACCGCATTCTATACTTCAATCCCCATGGCCAAATGTTACAGGATATTGGGAGTTGTAGTTTCTCAATGGACCGAATAGCATTCTATACTTAAATCCCCATGGCCCAATGTTACAGAATACTGGGAGTTGTAGTTTCCTAAGGGACAGACTGCATTCTATATTTCAGTCCCCAAGGCCCAATGTTACAGGAAACTGGGAGTTGTAGTTTCCCTAAGGGCCAAACTGCATTCTATACTTCAATCCCCATGGCCCAATGTTACAGGATACTGGGAGTTGTAGTTTCCCTAAGGGAAAGTTCTATACTTCAATCCCCATGGCCCAATGTTACAGGATACTGGGAGTTGTAGTTTCCCTAAGGGAAAGTTCTATACTTCAATCCCCATGGCCCAATGTTACAGGATACTGGGAGTTGTAGTTTCCCTAAGGGAAAGTTCTATACTTCAATCCCCATGGCCCAATCTTACAGGATACTGGGAGTTGTTTCCCTAAGGGAAAGACTGCACTCTATACTTCAATCCCCATGGCCCAATCTTACAGGATACTGGGAGTTGTAGTTTCTCAATAGACCAGATAGCAGTCTATACGTTAATCCCCATGACTCAATGTTATGGAATCTCGGAGTTGTAGTTTTCCAAAGGGCCAGACTGCATTCTCTTCAATCCCCATGGCCCAATGTTACAGGATACTGGGAGTTGTAGTTTCCCAAAGGGCCAAACCGCATTCCATACTTAAATCCCCATGGCCCAATGTTACAGGATACTGGGAGTTGTAGCTTCTCAATAGACCAGATAGCATTCTATACTTTAATCCCCATGACTCAATGTTATGGAATCTCGGAGTTGTAGTTTCCCTAAGGGACAGACTGCATTCTATACTTCAATCCCCATGGCCCAATGTTACAGGATACTGGGAATTGTAGTTTCCCAAAGGGCCAGACTGCATTCTATACTTAAATCCCCATGGCTCAATCTTACAGGATACTGGGAGTTGTAGTTTCTCAATAGACCAGATAGCATTATATATTTTAATCCCCATGACTCAATGTTACGGAATCTCAGAGTTGTAGTTTCCCAAAGGACCAGACTGCATTCTATACTTTAATCCCCATGGCCCAATGTTACTGGATACTGGGAGTTGTAGTTTCCCAAAGGACCAGACTGCATTCTATACCTCAATCCCCATGGCCCAATGTTACTGGATACTGGGAGTTGTAGTTTCCTAAGGGACAGACTGCATTCTATATTTCAATCCCCATGGCTCAATGTTACAGGATCCTGGGAGTTGTAGTTTGCTAAAAGGCCAGTACATTCTATACTTCAATCCCCATGGCTCAGTGTTATGGGATCCCGGGAGTTGTAGTTTCCCAAACGGCCGGACTGCATTCTATACTTCAGTCCCCATGGCTCAATGTTATGGAATACTGAGAGTTGTAGTTTCCCAAAAGGCCAGTACATTCTATACTTCAATCCCCACGGCTCTATGTTACAGGATCCTGGGAGTTGTAGTTTCCCATAGACCAGACTGCATTCTGTACTTCAATCTCCATGGCTCAGTGTTATTAGATCCCGGGAGTTGTAGTTTCCCAAAGGGCTGGACTGCATTTATATACTTTAACCTCCATGTGTCAGTGCAACAGTACCCTGGGAGATGTAGTTTCCTAAAGGGGGGGGGTCGTTTCCTATGGTGAAAGGGACGGGGTTAGCCAATGCTACGAGACCCCGGGAGTTGTAGTTTCCCAAGGATCCCATAGCAGAGAGTGCTGGTACTTTACAAAACTRCRGATCACGAAATGATATGGTTTAATTAATTTCCCCCTCGTGTCATCGTCTTCCTTCCTAAGCCATGGATTTCGAAGCGCTTCCCAAGATCGGAGATGCCGAAAAGGAAAGCGAGATGGGATTCGTCCACGGAGTCTCTGGACCTGGTGAGTTGTGGTATTATTAATAATAATACAATAATACAATTATTATATTATCATTGTATTATTATTATTATTATTATTATTATTATTATTAACATATTATTATTATTATTAACATATTATTATTAGCATATTATTATTATTATTATTATTATTATTATTATTATTATTATTATTGGAGAAACCCCTTAGCAGTTGCATGTTTATGTCTCATTTATTTATTTATTTAAATTATTACTAAATTATTGATTATTTTCAATTTTATCTATTATTATTGTATTATTATAGCATTATTATTAATAATATAATAATAATAATATATTATTATTATTATTATTATTGCAGAAACCCCTTAGCAGTTGCATGTTTATGTCTCATTTATTTATTTATTTAAAATATTACTAAATTATTGGTAATTTACCATTTTATCTATTATTATGGAATTATATTTATTATTATTATTATTATTATTGGAAAAAGCCCTCAGCAATTGCATGTGTATGTACCATTTATTTATTTAAATTATTAATAAATTATTATTTTCCATTTTATCTATTATTATGGTATTATTATAATATTATTATTATTAATTGTTATTAATTCATTATTATTATTATTATTATTATTGTTATTATTATTATTATTGGAGAAACCCCTCAGCAGTTTCATGTTTATGTATCATTTATTTATTTATTTATTTTAATTATTACTAAATTATTGATTATTTTCCATTTAATCTATTATTATTGTATTATTATATTATTATTATTAATTTATTGTTAATATATTATTATTATTATTATTATTATTATTATTATTATTATTATTATTATTATTGGAGAAATCCCTTAGAAGTTTCATGTTTATGTATCATTTATTTATTTATTTAAATTATTACTAAATATTGATTATTTTCCATTGTATCTATTATTATTGTATTATTATAGCATTATTATTATTATTATTATTATTATTACTACTACTATTATTGGAGAAACCCCTTAGCAGTTGCATGTTTATGTATCATTTATTTATTGATTTATTTATTGATAAATTATTGATAATTTGCCATTTTATTCCCCCCCCCCCCTTACCCCTTTTAGTGGTGATTGCCTGCAAGATGTCGGGCGCTGCCATGTACGAGCTGGTGCGCGTGGGCCACTTTGAGCTGGTGGGCGAGATCATCCGCCTGGAGGGAGACCTGGCCACCATCCAGGTCTACGAGGAGACCTGTATCCTTCCTGAATGGATGGATGGATGGATGGAGGGATAGATAGATAGATAGATAGATAGATAGATAGATAGATAGATAATAGACAGACACTAGGGACAGAGATACTGTAGAGGGGCGATAGAGAGTTTGGCTCAATAGTTTGCGAGGGGAAAAGGTGGATGGATATACAGTTGGATAGATAGATAGATGGAATAGATAGATAATATATAATTAGATAGATGGATGGAAAGATAATATATAATTAGATGAATGGATGGATGGGTGGATGAACAGATAGAATGATAGATAGATCGATAGATGGAATAGATAGATAATATATAATTGGATGGATGGATGGATGGATGGATAGATAGATAGATAGATAGATAGATAGATAGATAGATAGATAGATAAGTAATTAGATGGATGGATGAATAGATGGATAGCTAGATAGATAGATGGAATAGATAGATAATATATAATTAGATGGATGGATGGATGGATAGATAGATATGTAATTAGATGGATAGATGAATAGATAAATGGATAGATATGGATGGATGGTTGGATGGATGGATGGTTAGATAGATGATAGATGGATGGTTAGATGGATGATGGATGGATGGATGGATAGATAGATAGATAGATAGATAGATAGATAGATAGATAGATGGAATAAATAGTATATAATTAGATGGATGGATGGATAGATGGATGGCTAGATGGCTAGATGGATGGATGGAATAGATAGATAATATACAATTAGATGGATGGATGGATGGATGGATGGATGGATGGATGGATGGATAGATAGATAGATATACACATACACACTCCACTTGCTTCACTGCCAACAGATAGATAGATGTCTCATTAGATGGAGGGATGGAGGGATGGATGGATGGATAGATAGATAGATAGATAGATAGATAGATAGATAGATAGATAGATAGATGGAATAAATAGTATATAATTAGATGGATGGATGGATAGATGGATGGCTAGATGGCTAGATGGATGGATGGAATAGATAGATAATATACAATTAGATGGATGGATGGATGGATGGATGGATGGATGGATGGATAGATAGATAGATAGATAGATAGATAGATAGATAGATGGATGGATGGAATAGATAGTATATAATTAGATGGATGGATGGATAGATGGATGGTTAGATGGCTAGATGGATGGATGTAATAGATAATATATAATTAGATGGATGGATGGATGGATGGATGGAGAGATAGATAGATAGATAGATAGATGGAATAAATAGTATATAATTAGATGGATGGATGGATAGATGGATGGCTAGATGGCTAGATGGATGGATGGAATAGATAGATAATATACAATTAGATGGATGGATGGATGGATGGATGGATGGATAGATAGATAGATAGATAGATAGATAGATAGATAGATAGATAGATAGATAGATAGATGGATGGATGGATGGAATAGATAGTATATAATTAGATGGATGGATGGATAGATGGATGGTTAGATGGCTAGATGGATGGATGTAATAGATAATATATAATTAGATGGATGGATGGATGGATGGAGAGATAGATAGATAGATAGATAGATGGAATAGATAGTATATAATTAGATGGATGGATGGCTAGATGGATGGATAGATGGGTAGATGGATGGAATAGATAGATAATATATAATTAGATGATAGATAATAGATAGATAGAGATAGATAGATAATTAGATGGATGGATGAATAGATAGATAGATAGACAGACAGATAAATGGATGGAATAGATAGTATATAATTAGATGGATGAATGGATGGATAGATAGATGGATAAATAGATCATACTAGGTGGATGGATAGAGGGATGAATAGATAGAGGGATGGATGGATTGACAGAAAGAGAGAGAGAGAGAGAGAGAGAGAGGGAATTCCTGCCATCTAGAAGGATGTTGATGGCGGTTGGAATCCATGCTCAGACGTGGTGGCCCATGTGGTCCTCTCTTATGCTATGATTCTCCGCACACGCGTGTCTGTGTTGTCCTGAGCGTGGGCCTGTCCAGCGGGGGTTTGCGTGGGGGACCCGGTCCTGCGTACGGGGAAGCCCCTCTCGGTGGAGCTGGGCCCCGGGATCATGGGCTCCATCTTTGACGGGATCCAGCGGCCGCTGAAGGACATCACGGAACTGACCAAGAGCATCTACATCCCGCGCGGCATCAACATCCCCGCCTTGTCCAGGGAGGCCAAGTGGGAGTTCACCCCCAGCCCCAACATCCAGGTAGGAGAAGGTGATGATGATGATGATGATGATGCCCTAGGATGAGTGGATTGAATAAAATTATACGATTGAAGGCTTAGCAAGGCTGAAGACACCATCCCAAGAAATTAAATCACTACTGACCAAGTGGTCATGAGTTCGAAGCTCCCAACCATCTAGCTTGCTGTTGACCTATGCAGCCCAAAAGACAGTTGCATCTGTCAAGTAGGAAATTTAGGTCCCGCTTTATGTGGGGAGGCTAATTTAACTAATTTACGATGCCATAAAACTCTCCAGCAGCATGCAGAAGAATGAGGAAGTACTTCATCAAAAGCCTGAAAGACATTTGCAGCTGTCAAGTAGGAAATTTAGGTCCCACTTTATGCGTGGAGGCTAATTTAACTAATTTATGATGCCATAAAACTCTC
>NW_026844700.1:1397993-1487993 GCF_025583915.1 Anolis sagrei ordinatus
TTCTCGCCATCGCCGAGGACACGGAGCAGGCGAGGGGTCGTCCGCGTGAGGCCTGGCCTCGCGCAAAGCCCGCCTCGCCTGCCTCATGTTCTTGCCATTGCCGAGGACACGGAGCAGGCGAGGGGTCGTTCGCGTGAGGCCTGGCCTCGCGCAAAGCCCGCCTCGCCTGCCTCATGTTCTCGCCATCGCCGAGGACACGGAGCAGGCGAGGGGTCGTCCGCGTGAGGCCTGGCCTCGCGCAAAGCCCGCCTCGCCTGCCTCATGTTCTCGCCATCGCCGAGGACACGGAGCAGGCGAGGGGTCGTTCGCGTGAGGCCTGGCCTCGCGCAAAGCCCGCCTCGCCTGCCTCATGTTCTCGCCATCGCCGAGGACACGGAGCAGGCGAGGGGTCGTCCGCGTGAGGCCTGGCCTCGCGCAAAGCCCGCCTCGCCTGCCTCATGTTCTCGCCATCGCCGAGGACACGGAGCAGGCGAGGGGTCGTCCGCGTGAGGCCTGGCCTCGCGCAAAGCCCGCCTCGCCTGCCTCATGTTCTTGCCATCGCCGAGGACACGGAGCAGGCGAGGGGTCGTTCGCGTGAGGCCTGGCCTCGCGCAAAGCCCGCCTCGCTTGCCTCATGTTCTCGCCATCGCCGAGGACACGGAGCAGGCGAGGGGTCGTCCGCGTGAGGCCTGGCCTCATGCAAAGCCTGCCTCACCTGCCTCACGTACTCGCCATTGGTGAGGGCGCGGGGCAGGCGACGGGTCCTCCGTGCAAGGCCTGGCCTCACTGAGGGCTCCTTTATTCGCCCAGAAAACATCTACTCTTCCATAAAATATATCTGCCTTTAAGACATACTCTGAAGAGACAAAATAAACAACCTTCTTTAAAAGTAACAGAGATGGTTTACTCACAAAGCTTCGTGTACACAGCCTATAGGGACTTTGCTTATGAATCCAGTTACAATAGGATTTTGTAGTAGTTTCTCTGTGTAGGTAACACGAGGCATCTTCCTTAGAAACAATAGCCCATAATCCAATGCATCTCTCTGTTTTGAGAGTCCAATAAGTCTCTAAGCATATTGTTCCTGCACTGAAGTCTAAACTGAACTGTTCCTGCAGTCTTCTAAAGCATACGGATGGCTTCTATACTCTCTAAGAGTCTGATAGCTTGTCCTAACTAAAATGGAGTCTGAGTCTGAACATGCCCAGTTCTGATCACATAGTCTACAGCCCCTCCCACAACAAAAAGGTTAGGTAAAATAGCAAACCAACACACACATACACTACAGTAAGCAATTATATACATAACAAATAACTAGTGAAGGCTTTAGAAGGTTGCAATTTCCAAAAGAGATGGCTATATATACCTTATAAAACTACAGCTCCTAGAATTCACGTCACATTGAGCCGTGACGGTCAAAAATGGGCCAGACTCCATTCATTCTAGATGCACCCATGGAAGGCTGTGAGCCTTGCAAAACTATAGTTCCCTGAGGTTCCATCAGATGTGGCCCTAGGTAATTTTCAACGGTAAGCAAACAGTATTTTGTGCGCCACCAACCAATCACTTATATATATTTTCTGTTCGTTGTGGGAGTTCTGTGTGCCATATTTGGTTCAGTTCCATCATTGGTGGAGTTCAGAATGCTCTTTGATTGTAGGTGTTGCACCCCAGAGCAGGAAACGAGACCCTAAGATAACAATCCACCACACTTGACTATGGGAAAAAACAATCCCTTTTTATTGATGAAAAATGGTTACAAAATAGAGGAAAATGCAAAGTCAAAAAGCCATAGTAAAATTCAGCAGTCAGGAATATCCATGAACTAGATCAAAAACCAAAAGCAACACTGTAAAAACCCGGAACCTGTTAGCAATCCACTAACCGTACTTGGAGCACTAGAAGCCTCTTGGGATGTAGGCCACGGGAAATGGGAAATCTGCCAAGGTAATGCCTCAGTCTAAACGATGCCTGATCTAACGAGTGAACCCGGCAAGAGGCACTTAAAGTCGAAGAAACTGTTTCGTGACACGCCTCCAGGCTTTGAAGCCTGTGTTTCTTTTTGTCTTAATCTGGTTGACCTTCGCAGACTCTGCGATTCACTCCTGTTTCTCCAAATCTGTCCTTTTCTATCCTCATTAAGGATCCCAGGTGTTAGCTGTTCTGGAGAGCTATCACCGCTTGGCTCTGACACATGCTCATCAGAATGTGTAGTTTCACTTTCCAAGCCCGCAGGAGTTTCTTCTACACTGACCTCAGAATCAACATTTTCATTACCATCAGGGAAAAATACATTTTCAGTAGCATCAGGAAATACAATCAGAGAATCAGGTTCAGGTTCACACCCAGGCTGAACCCCAACAGTAGGTGAACTATACATCCCAGTAACTACAACTCGCATATGTCAAGGTCTATTTTCCCCCAAGACCGCCTCAAGAGCGCCCCTAGGCAAAATCAACTCTACCGCGACGGCTTACTTTGCATAAGGGTTGAGCCACCCCTGGGTTCCGTAGCAGGCAAAGTGCATCAGTTCTACAGTGTAAAGTTTGGATCGAGACTCGAGACATGGGGAGAGTTTATGCCTGTTTGAATCACCTTTTTGGTGGGACTTATAGTTCACCTTCTTTCCCTTTGACCCCTTCAGGGTGTCCCCTCCGGGAGGAGACTTTTCAGACCCGGTTACTTCGGCGACATTGGGAATCGTCCAGGTGAGTTTTAAGAGCAGGGGAGAAAATGGGATGAGTAGGATGTTGCGGGATGTGCTGGTACATGAAATGATTTATGGTTTCCAAATCACAAACTCCTCCCTGAGCCGCTGTACTCTGGATAGCATGTGTCCTCATCAGATAGTGACATACAACATAGGCAGATACTCACACTGAGTCACACAGGAGAGAGAAAGGTGGATGCTTTCATTCTCCTCATATAAGGATGATGATGTACTAGTAAACAATCAGAGTAATCAGATAGTAGCATACAGGTGGTCTGTAGTTTGCTCTTCTCCACACTCGCATGTCGAGGATTCCACTTTGTGGCCCCATTTCTTGAGGTTGGCTCTGCATCTCGTGGTGCCAGAGCGCAGTCTGTTCAGCGCCTTCCAAGTCTTCTGTGTGCCCAGGGGGGAGTCTCTCATTTGATATCAGCCATTGGTTGAGGTTCTGGGTTTGAGCCTGCCACTTTTGGACTCTCGCTTGCTGGGGTGTTCCAGCGAGTGTCTCTGTAGATCTTAGAAAACTATTTCTTGATTTAAGTCGTTGACGTGCTGGCTGATACCCAAACAGGGGATGAGCTGGAGATGTCTCTGCCTTGGTCCTTTCACTATTGGCTGCTACTTCCCGGCGGATGTCAGGTGGTGCAATACCAGCTAAGCAGTGTAATTTCTCCAGTGGTGTAGGGCGCAGACACCCCATGATAATGCGGCATGTCTCATTAAGAGCCACATCCAGTTTTAGCGTGGTGAGATGTGTTCCACACTGGGCATGCATACTCAGCAGCAGAGTAGCACAGCGCAAGGGCAGATGTCTTCACTGTGTCTGGTTGTGATCCCCAGGTTGTGCCAGTCAGCTTTCGTATGATATTGTTTCTAGCGCCCACTTTTTGCTTGATGTTCAGGCAGTGCTTCTTGTAGGTCAGAGCACGGTCCAGAGTGACTCCCAGGTATTTGGGTGCGCTGCAATGCTCCAGTGGGATTCCTTCCCAGGTAATCCTCAGAGCTCGGGATGCTTGTCTGTTCTTAAGTGAAAGGCACATGTCTGTGTTTTAGATGGATTAGGGATCAGCTGGTTTTCCCTGTAATAGGCAGTAAGAGCACCTAGAGCTTCGGAGAGCTTCTGTTCAACCATCTCAAAGCTCCCTGCTTGAGCGGTGATGGCACGATCATCAGCGTAGATGAAACTCTCTGTCCCTTCTGGCAGTGGCTGGTCATTTGTGTAGATGTTGAACATGGATGGAGCAAGCACGCTCCCCTGAGGCAGGCCGTTCTTCTGTTTCCGCCATCTGCTTCTCTGGCCCTGGAACTCAACAAAGAAGCTCCTGTTTGGTAGCAGGTTTCCTATGAGGCGGGTGAGGTGGTCGTCCTTGGTGATATTATACATTTTTCTCAGGAGGTGCAATTAGCTCCTAGGCTGCTGACAGGTCTATGAAAACAGCTCCTGTGATCTGCTGCCTTTCAAAGCCATCTTCTATGTGCTGAGTCAGGTTCAGCACTTGCGATGTGCAGCTTCTGCCTTTCCTGAAGCCAGCTTGCTGTGGGATCAGACATGGGTCTATTTTTTCCGTAATTCTATGCAAAATAAGTCTCTCCAGAACTTTGTAGAGGTGGCACAACAGGGAGATTGGTCTGTAGTTTTTTGGGTCATTGTGGTCTTTGCCTGGCTTCAAGATGGCGATGACTCTTGCTTTCCTCCAGATTTTGGGGATCTGACAGGATGCCGTGCAGTTGTTCATCAGCTCCAGCAGCCAGCGCCTTGCTTTTGGACCAAAGTTCTTGATTTGTTCCCTCCTGCGAGGAGGCTTCTCTCATGTCCCCCAATAATGTGTTTATGTTGATATTTTGTGGTTGTGGAGGCTGATTCCTTCTCTCTCTCTCTCTCCCCTCTTCTAGTTTCCTGCATATCTTAACCTCTCATCAACTACATAGTCCTCCTTTCTACCCAACCAGTGTTCACTTACCTTTACAATACAAGGAATCAGCACTCTCTGTCATTTAGTAGTATTTAATATTTTATTTCATTCTAGTTGTTGTCATGGTTAATTTTTGTATGTGCGTTCAATGTCCATCAAACAGTATTTCCATTTAACATGGGAGATTGTGTCTCCAAAACGGGGATGATGGTTTGGATGGCTTTTTCCCTCCCTGACCTCTAGGTCTTTTGGGGTCTGGACAAGAAGCTGGCCCAGCGGAAGCACTTCCCGTCCGTCAACTGGCTGATCAGCTACAGCAAATACATGCGGGCTTTGGACGAGCACTATGAGCGGCACTACCCCGAATTCGTCTCCCTCCGGACCAAGGCCAAGGAGATCCTCCAGGAGGAGGAGGACCTGGCCGAGATTGTCCAGCTGGTCGGAAAGGTGCGTCCGTCGCTTTCCTGTCACGCCTCTGCCATGAATACTTTTTGAACCCTAAAAAATTATTTATTTATTTAGCAGTTTTGTATTCAAGGGACTCAGGCCAGTTTCCAACATCAATATTACAGACAGTCATTAAAACATCATATTCTAGATCACACTAAAACATTAAAATAGCAAAATACAATCATCTAATTACAGTGGTCAGTCGTCATCAAAAATCATTCTTCGTTGTCATCCATCCATGTCACAGGATCATGGCTCGTTCGTCGAATGCCAATCCCCAAAGCCAGGTTTTCACCTGTTTCCTGAACGTTAAGATCGAAGAGGCAGTTCTGATCTCCAGTGGAAGGGAGCTCCAGAGTCGAGGGGCCACCACCGAGAAGGCCCTGTCTCTCGTCCCCACCAGCCGCGCCTGTGAGTCTGGTGGGATCGAGAGCAGGGCCCCTCCAGATGATCTTAGCAATCTTGATGGCTCATAGGGGAGGATACGTTCGGACAGGGAAATTGGGCCGGAGTTGTTTAGGGCTTTTTAGGTTAAGACCAGCACTTTGAATTGTGCTCGGAAGCTGACTGGCAGCCAGTGGAGTTGGCGCAACAGAGGAGCAGTATGCTCCCTGTACCCCGCTCCCGTTAGTAGTCTGGCTGCCGCACGTTGGACTAATTGAAGCTTCCGGGCAGTCTTCAGAGGCAACCCCACGTAGAGAGTGTTGCAGTAATCTAAACGGGATGTAACCAAAGCGTGGACCACCGTGGCCAAGCCAGACTTCCCAAGGTAGGGGCGCAGCTGGTGCACGAGTTTTAATTGTGCAAAAGCTCCCCTGACCACCGCCGAATCCTGGGGTTCCAGGCTCAGCGATGAGTCCAGGATCACTCCCAAGCTGCAAACCTGAGTCTTAAGGGGGAGTGGAACCCCATCCAGCACAGGGTGTGACCCTATGCCCTGTTCGACCTTTCAACTGACCAGGAGGACCTCTGTCTTGTCTGGATTAAGTTTCAATCTGTTGTCCCTCATCCAGTCCGTCACAGCGGCCAAACACCGGTTCAGGACTTGAACAGCCTCCTTAGTAGCAGGTGGAAAGGAATAACAGAGTTGGACATCATCTGCGTACAGATGACACCGCACCCCGAAACTCCGGATGATCTCTCCCAACGGCTTCATGTATATGTTAAACAACATAGGGGACAAAACTGAACCCTGTGGGACTCCACAGTACAATGGTTGTGGGGTTGAGCAGGAGTCCCCTAGCGACACCTTCTGGGATCGCCCCACGAGAAAGGACTGGAGCCCCTGCAAAGCAGTACCCCCGAAGCCCATTCCCGCGAGGCGTCCCAGAAGGATAACGTGGTCGACGGTATCGAAGGCCGAAGAGAGGTCCAGCAGAACCAACAGGGACACACTCCCCCTGTCCAGTTCCCGGCGAAGATCATCCACTAAGGCGACCAAGGCTATCTCGGTACCATGTCCCTGCCTAAAGTCAGACTGCGCCGGAGCTAGATAATCCGTGTCTACCAGTAACTTCTGGAGTTGCGAGGCCACCACACGTTCCAGGACTTTGCCCAAATGTTCTTCTATTCTGTTTCCAGTGAGATGGAATATATCAGGCACTTTGCGGAGAAAGAAGTTGACACACAGACTCTAGCTATAGCGTTCACATATACATAAACATTCACGCCGCATGCATATATTACCATCCTTTCTTCCCGCTCCTGGAGAAGAGAACTGAAGGTGGGCTAGACTGCATTCCATGCAAATCTGCTTCTTTCTCCGTCCCTTAGAGATAGAGGCTGGTGCACACACCCTGCATTCCTGCAGATCTGCCACACTTTTGGAATGTAAGAAGGTCTCTTAAATGGCAATTTTTTCGCTGTTATTGTTTTTCAACTAAAACAAGCTGTCCGTTTTCCTTCTTAAGTCAGGAATCATAGTGTTCACTTCCTTAATGTAAAGAATCATTGTCTCTGGCTATGTAAACATGTTGTTTTCAACCACGGGTCAGCAGTTCTCATTGGTTTTTTCGCTGCTATTGTTCGAGAAGTTGTAAATGACTGACAGCTTGCTTTTCAACTAAAACAAGCTGTCCGTTTTCCTTCTTAAGTCAGGAACCATAGTGTTCACTTCCTTAATGTAAAGAATCGTTGTCTCTGACTCTGTAAACATGTTGGGATCAAAAGGGCGGAATATAAATGTTTTAAATAAATAATAAATAAATTTATAACGCCTCCGTCTGGGTCAAAACCCATTAACTCTACACCGTTTCCTGGCTTTGTTTTTTTTTTTTCCCCAATGCAGGCCTCACTTGCCGAGACGGACAAAATCACTCTCGAAGTGGCCAAACTCATCAAAGATGACTTCTTGCAGCAAAATGGCTACTCCTCCTATGACCGGTGATTGCCTTCCTTCCTTCCTTCCTTCCTTCCTTCCTTTCTCTCCCCCTCCACCTCCTCCTCCTCCTCCACTACCACCTCTTCCTCCTCCTTCTCCACCTTCTCCTCCTTCACCACCACCTTATTATTATTATTATTATTATTATTATTATTATTATTATTATTATGATTAAACTTTATTTGTACCCCGCTAGCATCTCCCGAAGGACTCGATACAAGATTAAAAGTGCTGATGTGACAGGTGGTATATATGAGGCTTATAGGGCAAGTGCAGTGTGCGGTGTGCAGCAATCATTAATTCTAGTAAAGTGCTTATGGGACTTGGTATTGGAGATTTCCTAATCTGGGAAGGCACATCGGAACACCAGGTCGTCAGGTTCTTTCTGAAGACTGCCAATGTAAGGTCCTGTCTAAGATCTTTGGGGAGGGTGTTCCAGAGTCCTCCATCACCTCCTCCTCCTCCACCTCCTCCTCCTCGTCTTCCTCCTCCACCACCTCCTCCTCCTGCACCTCCACATCCTCCTCCTCCACCACCACCTCCTCCACCACCATCTCCTCCACCACGACCTTCCCCTCCTCCACCTCCTCCTCCTCCACCACCACCTCCTCCTCTTCCTCCACCTCCTCCTCCTCCTCCACCACCACCTTCCGCTCCTCCACCTCCTCTTCCACCACCACCTCCTCCATCACCTCCTCCTCCTCCACCACCACCTCCTCCTCCAACACCTCCTCCTCCTCTTCCTCCACCTCCTCCTCCTCCACCTCCACCTCCTCACCCCCCCCCCCACCACCTCCTCCACCACCACCTTCCCCTCCTCACCGCCGCCTCCACCACCGCCGCCACCACCGCCGCCACCACCGCCGCCACCACCAGCCACGACCACCGCCACGACCACCACCACAACCCCCGCTACCACCCCCACCGCCGCCGCCACCGCCACCGCCACCGCCGCCGCCGCCGCCACCGCCACGAATATTGCCACCACCGCCGCCGCCACCGCCACCACTGCCACGACCTCCGCCACCACCACCGCCGCCGCTGCCACCACCACGACCACCGCCACCACCGCCGCTGCCACCACCACCGCCACCACCGCCACCGCCACCACCACCACCGCCACCGCCACCGCCGCCACCACCAGTAGGGAAGGCTTTCCTCACCTCTTTCAGTTTGTCAGTCAGGACTTTGATTTCCTCTTCATACTTGTCTTCCTTTTGCCTCCTCACCGCCGCCGCCCCTACAGCCTCATCCTCCACCACCTACCTACTCCGCGCCGCCATGACCGCCGCCGTCCTTCCCAACCACCTCCTCCACCACCTCCTCTCCCCCCTTCACCTCCTCCTCCACCTCCTCCTCCCTCCTCCTCTACCACCTCCTCCACCACCACCACCACCACCTCCTCATCCTCCTCCTCCACCTCCTCCTCCTCCACTTCCACCTCCTCCTCCTCCACCTCCTCCTCCTCCATCACCTCCTCCACCACCTCCTTCTCCACCACCTCCTCCTCCACCACCATCACCTCCTCCTCCACCTCCTCCTCCTCCACCACCTCCATCCTCCTCCTCCACCTCCTCCTCCACCTCCTCTTCCTCCTCCTCACCTCCTCCTCCACCTTGTCCTCCACCACCTCCTCCTCCACCACCACCACCTCCTTCCCCTCCTCCACCTCCTCCTCCACCTCCTCAAAGTGGCCAAACTGATCAAGGATGACTTCTTACAGAAAATATTATCCTCACTTCCTGTTGGTTCATCCGCTACGTTCTTAACTAGGAGTTGTTTGCAAGTCAAATATTTCTAAGTTGGAGACTACCTGTGTGTATGCATGTATGTATATGTGTATATGTGTGTGTGTATTGTAATAATACTAATAATATATGATATTATAATAATATTAAAATGCTAATACTAATAATTCTGTTTACTTTCTGTGATCTCAGCCCTGTTCTTAACTATGAGTCGTTTGCAAGTCGGATGTTTGTGACTCAGGGACTGCCTGTGTATGTCTATAAAATAATAATTTAATAATCCTAATAATAATAATAATAATAATAATAATAATATACTACTAACAATATATAATGTAAGATCCTTTTCACTTTCTGTGGTCTCAGTCCTGTTCTTAACTAGGAGTCATTTGTAAGTTGGTTGTTTGTAACTCGGGGACTGTCTATATATGAGAAAATACACTGGTTTTATTGCCCAGTTTGCATCTGGACAAAGTCCTGAGATTCTTGGTCTGAGAGCCTGTGACTCATCCAATAGGTTGTCCAATGGATCAAGCAGGGTTTCAAGAATCGTAAACAACCCTGTCCTCCTTCCAGGTTCTGCCCGTTCTACAAGACAGTGGGGATGCTCCAGAACATGATCTCCTTCTACGAATTGGCCCGCCACGCTGTGGAGTCCACCGCCCAATCAGAGCACAAGATCACCTGGTCCATCATCCGGGAGAACCTGGCCAACATCATGTACAAGCTGAGCGCCATGAAGTTCCAGGTGAGGTGGACTATAACTCCCAGAATCCACTCAGCGATGGGGAGGGACAGAAGCTGAGCTTAGGAAAGCGGTTGTGTTGGGAATGCAGTGACCCACCTCGACCCATGAGGAGAGGCGGGTAAGAAATAAATTATTATTATTATTATTATTATTATTATTATTATTATTATTATTATTATTATATTGGACTACAACTCCCAGAATCCACCCAAAAAGGGCCTTGTGGAGGGACACAATTAGAGCTTGGGGAACGTTTGGACTACAACGCTCAGAACCCACGTATCACAACACTGATTTGGGAGGAATTCATATTTCCAGATAAAATATTCTCTTGATCTATATCTCTCCTCTATTTGCTCCTATCTACCTCTTATCAATACCTGGAGCCACCCAACTTGTATTCCTTTCTAATCAATTGCTTATCAAGACTTGGGACAATATTTGGAGCTATGAATCCTGTGTTTTTCCTGTCTGTTACTGTCATATATGTGGACGATAGTTTGATGGTCATCTCCTCTCACTCATTGGTCTTTACCCTTAGGATCCAACCAAATATGGGGAGTTGGAGCTATATATCTCTCTAATCAATTGATATTGCTTATCAATACTTGGGACAATATTTGAAGCTATGAAGCTCTATATCGCTCCTGCCTGTTGTTGTATATGTAGACGATATTTCGATTCCTGATCCCTCTCACTCATTAGTCTTTTCCCTCAGGATCCAATGAAGGACGGCGAGTTGGAGCTATATCTCTCTGTAACCAAAGATGGGGAGTTGGAGCTACATCTCTCTCTAATCAATTGATATTGCTTATCAATATTTGGGACAATATTTGAAGCTATGAAGCTCTGTATCTCTCCTGTCTGTCGTCGTATATGTAGACGATATTTCGATTCCTGATCCTTCTCACTCATTAGTCTTTTCCCTCAGGATCCAATGAAGGACGGCGAGTTGGAGCTATATCTCTCTGTAATCAACTCTTATCTGTTGCTTATCAATACTTGGGATGATATTTTGGAGCTATGAAACCCTATATCTCCCTTGTCCATTGCTCTCGTATACGTGGTTGATATTGTCTGTTACTGTCATATACGATATTTTGATATCCATGCTAAAGATTCGGACAGTGTTAGTCAGAGACTGGGTTTCGGTTTCGCTTTTCCCATACAGCTTCAGGTCATCCATGTACAGCATTGTTCATTAGTCTTTTTCCCTTTAGGATCCGACGAAGGACGGTGAGGCCAAGATCAAAGCTCATTATGCCCAGCTAAACGAGGAAATGCAGAATGCCTTCCGCAATTTGGAGGATTGAGGTTGGACTCCTCAACCGAACTGACTTCTTTAGGACTCTCATCTCGTTTTTGTTCCAAAGTCAACTATTGGCTTCTTCTCTCACAACATTCCCCACTGTATTTCCTAAATAAATTTAAATGCAAGCTCTTTTACATAATGAACGAGTTACTTCTTTTTTGTGCCTTAGGGGTGTTTAAAAAATCTGAAAAATGAGAATTGTCAATTTGTTTTATCTGTTGGATTTGGCCCCATCTCCAAAACGTGTACGTGTGTGTGTGTGTGTGTGTGTAATGTATATATGTGTGTGTGTGTATGTATGTATACATATATAAGCACATATATTTGTTCTGTCTCTAAGATATCTCATAATATAGATGCAAATATTCCAAAATCTCATCCTGAATATTTTTAGAGGAGATTCTTTGTTCTCAAGAGAAAAGCATGATAATAATAAAACAAACCTCGGCTCCGTTTTGATTTGTTTCTCCATAGTGCTAATAGGTGAGGTGCTCTTGGTTCCACTCCTCAGCTGAGACCTCTCTGGCTTGGTTGGACCTGCTGGGAGTTATAGTACCACCAGCACAGCTCTCAGCGTCCTTGGAGCAGTTAAGCCCCCCACCACCGCAAGGTGGCATCCCACACAGTTGGATCATCAAGTGCCTAGACACCATCGGGATTTGTAAAAACATTGAAAATATGATGAAGCACTGGAAAACTGAATTGTTGGTTGGAAATGAAAACGATGGACTTGTCAACATCAGGAGAGGAATTTTCCAGGGAGACTCGTTGTCCCCACTGCTTTTCATCATTGCCATCTGCTGCCTGATCCCTAACCCATGATCTACCGCCTCTTCCTGAGAAGAATGTCTAGTATCACAAAGGATGACCACCTCACCCGCCTCATAGGAAACCTGCTACAAAACAGGAGCTTTTTTGTTGAGTTCCAGGGCCAGAGAAGCAGATGGCGGAAACAGAAGAATGGCCTGCCTCAGGGAAGTGTGCTTGTTCCATCCATGTTCAACATCTACACAAATGACAAGCAATAAGGGACAGAGAGTTTCATCTATGCTGACGACTGTGCCATCACCACTCAAGGAAATCAGCTACAGAACGGGAGCTTTTTTGTTGAGTTCCAGGGTCAAAGAAGCAGATGGCGGAAACAGAAGAACGTCCTGCCTCAGGGGAGCGTGCTTGCTCCATCCATGTTCAACATTTACAGAAATGACCAGCGATGAGGGACAGAGAGTTTCATCTATGCTGACGATTGTGCCATCACCACTCAAGGAAATCAGCTACCAAACAGGAGCTTTTTTGTTGAGTTCCAGGGTCAAAGAAGCAGATGGCGGAAACAGAAGAACGGCCTGCCTCAGGGGAGTGTGCTTGCTCCATCCATGTTCAACATCTACACAAATGACCAGCAATTTTTTTTGTCGTGTGAGGAGCGACCTGAGAAACTGCAAGTCGCTCATGTTGTGAGAGAATTGGCTGTCTGCAAGGACGTTGCCCAGGGGACGCCCAGATGATTTGATGTTTTTACCATCCTTGTAGGCTTCTCTCATGTCCCCGCATGAGGAGCTGGAGCTGATAGAGGGAGCTCATCCGCCTCTCCCCAGATTCGAACCTGTGACCTGTTGGTCTTCAGTCCTCCCGGCACAGAGCTTTAACCCACTGCACCACCGGGGGCTCCAATGACCAGCAATGAGGGACAGAGAGTTTCATCTATGCTGACGATTGTGCCATCACCACTCAAGGAAATCAGCTTCAGAACAGGAGCTTTTTTGTTGAGTTCCAGGGCCAGAGAAGCAGATGGCAGAAACAGAACGGCCTGCCACAGGGGAGCGTGCTCGCTCCATCCATGTTCAACATCTACACAAATGACCAGCCACTGCCAGAAGGGACAGAGAGATTCATCTATGCTGTTGATCGTGCCATCACCGCTCAAGCAGGGAGCTTTGAGATGGTAGAACAGAAGTTCCCCGAAGCTCTAGGTGCTCTTACTGCCTGTTACAGGGGAAACCAACTGATCCCTAATTCATCTAAAACACAGACATGTGTTTTTCATCTCAAGAACAGAGAAGCATCCTGAGCTCTGAGGATTATGACCTGGGAAGGAACCCCACTGGAGCATTGCAGCGCACCGAAACACCTGGGAGTCACTCTGGACCGCTCTCTGACCTACAAGAAGCACTGCCTGAATAATCAAGCAAAAAGTGGGCTCTAGAAACAATATCATACGAAAGCTGACTGGCACAACCTGGGGATCACAACCAGACACAGTGAAGACATCTGCCCTTGCACAGTGAGTATGCACACCCAGTGTGGAACACATCTCACCACACTAAAACAGTGGGTGTGGCTTTTAATGAGACATGCCGCATTATCACGGGATATCTGGAGAAATTATACGGTTTAGCCGGTATTGCCCCACCTGACATCCGCCGGGGAGTAGCAGCCAATAGTGAAAGGACCAAGGCAGTGACATCTCCAGCTCATCCCCTGTTTGGGTATCAGCCAGCACGTCAATGACTTAAATCAAGAAATAGTTTTCTAAGATGTACAGAGACACTCGCTGGAACACCTCAGCAAGCAAGAGTCCAAAAGTGGCAGATTCAAATCCATAGCTGATACCCAATGAGAGACTCCCCCCTGGGCACACAGAAGACTGTAATACAACTGTTCGGTTGCCTGTCACGATAAATAAATATTATTCTGTCCATTAAAGGGGGGGGGGGAGTGGATCTCGGCTCGTGTCCGCCCGGGGTCAGAAAGGTCACTGGACCATTCTCCACGGAAGAGAAAAGGGTTCCCAAACTTTCGAAGGCTCGGCGTCAGCAAAAAAATAATAGCAATTATTTTCATTGACGAGCGAGAACGAGAGGCTTCCTCCCCATTGTTTGGGTGGTCACCCGCCGGACAATGACCGCTATAAAAACCCCGCTTTGGCCCGGCGTTGGCTCTTTGTGCGTTCAAAGAGAGGAAGAAAAGGCACATTTTTCGTCCGCGTCCAAACACATGGCTTTCCTTCTCGGGTAAGCGCGTCGCCAAAACGGCCGAGCTGCTGAAGGTAAGCAGGTCGCTTTATTATTTTTTTGCCCCAAATATAATATTTTTTTTTCAAATTGCAGTATCCACTGATGCTAAAAGTCCCATTACATACAATGGAGTGGTCAAAGTAGTGTGGATGAATTATTATTAGTAGTAGTATTATTCTATATTATTCTCCTATATTATTTTTTCTATATTATTTTTCTATATTATCATTATTCTATATTATTATTCTATATAATTTTCTATATTATTATTCTATATTATTATTCTATATTAATATTATTCTATATTATTTTTTCCATATTATTTTTCTACATTATCATTATTCTATATTATTATTATTTATTTTATTATTCTATATTACTTTTCTATATTATCATTATTCTATATTATTCTTCTATATATTTATTCTATTTTTTCTATATTAATATTCTTCTATATTATTCTTCTTCTATATTCTTCTATATTATTCTTCTATATTATCATTATTCTATATTAATATTCTATATTATTATTATTCTATATTATTTTTCTATATTATTTTTCTATATCCTTATTAGTCTATATTATTTTCAATATTATTTTTCTATATTATCATAATTCTATATTATTATTCTATATTATTATTATTCTATATTTTATTATTCTATATTTTTATTATTCTATATTATTTTTCTATATTATCATTATTCTATATTAATATTCTTCTATATTATTTTTTCTATATTATTTTCTATATTCTTCTATATTCTTCTTCTATATTATTTTCTATATTATTCTTCTATATTATCATTATTCTATATTAATATTCTTCTATATTATTTTTTCTATATTCTTCTTCTATATTATTCTTCTATATTATTCTTTTATATTATTATTCTATATTTTTATTATTCTATATTATTATTCTATATTATTTTTTCTATATCATTCTTCTATATTATTATTATTCTATATTAATATTCTTCTATATTATTCTTCTATATTATTTTTATTATATTATTTTCTATATTCTTCTATATTATTATTATTCTATATTATTTTTTCCATATT
This sequence comes from Anolis sagrei ordinatus, assembly GCF_025583915.1. Classification (NCBI taxonomy): domain Eukaryota; kingdom Metazoa; phylum Chordata; class Lepidosauria; order Squamata; family Anolidae; genus Anolis; species Anolis sagrei. The sequence continues at coordinate 1,413,317 of NW_026844700.1, forward strand.
ATCGTTATAATGAGACAGGCAAAAGTCCTGATCTTTGTGGACTACATCTCCCATCATCCCCATGAGTCAAAACTGTGGGTGATGGGAGTTGTCATTCCCCACCGCACAAGTGGATATGTGCGGTTGTAATTCCCCATCCGACCCTATGAGTGTGCGATGGGAGTTGTAGTTCCCCTATCCAACCCTATGAGTGGCTGAAGGGAGTTGTAATTCCACACCAGACCCTATGAGTGTATGGTGGGAGTTGTAGTTCCCCATCTGACACGCCCCCACAAGTGGGTGATGGAAGTTATAGTTGCCCCACTCAACCTTACAAGTGGAAGATGGGAGTTGCAGTTCCCTAGCTGACCCTACAAGTGAATGATGGGAGTTGCAGTTCCCTACCTGACCCTACAATTGGGAGTTGCAGTTCTCCACACAACCCTACAAGTGGAAGATGGGAGTTGCAGTTCCCTACCTGACCCTACAAGTGTATGGTGGGAGTTCTCCACCCAACCCTACAAGTGGATGGTGGGAGGCAGTTCCCTACCTGACCCTACAAGTGGGAGTTGCAGTTCTCCACTCAACCCTACAAGTGGATGGTGGGAGTTGCAGTTCCCTACCTGACCCTACAAGTGGATGGTGGGAGTTCTCCACCCAACCCTACAAGTGGATGTTGGGAGTTTCAGTTTTTCCCGGGACAACCCTGCAAGTGGGTAATGGGAGTTGCAGTTCCCCTATCTGACCACTACAAGTGGATGATGGGAGTTGTGGGTCCCGATCTGACTCTATATGTGGGTGATCGGAGTTGTAGTTCCCCCATCCGAATCCAATGAGTGGATGATAGGAATGGTAGCTCTCCCATTTGACCCTACAAGTGGATGACGGGAGTTGTGGTTTCTCATGCAACCATGTGAGCGATTGATGGGAGTTGTAGTTCCCCACCCAACCCCCATGAACAGCTATAGTTATCGTTCCCCAAGTAGACAATGGGAGTTGTAGTTTCCCACCCAACCCCTATGAGCAGATGATGGGAATCGTAGTTCCGCACCCGAACCTACAAGTGGACAATGGGAGTTGTTATCCTGAAACAACTGGAGGATGAATCTTGCTGGACTGGAGATGCGTTTCTGTTCTCTTCCCTCCCTTTTCCGTGTCTCGTTCCCTTCTTCGCAGGACGGGCCGTCCCCGCTGGTCCTGCTTCAGGAGGAGGGCCCCCCTCCGGAACCTCTTTCCTCCTCTGGCGCCGGGTCCGTGATGCTGGGACTGATGGGGGGCGGACTCCTCTGCGCCGCCTCAGGGCTGGTCCTCCTCATCGTGGCCACCGCCACCGACTTCTGGATCCAGTACCGCTACTCGGGGAGCCTCTGCAACCAGGGCCTGTGGCGCTTCTGCGTGGGGAGCAAGTGCCACCCGCACACCATCACCCTCGGTACGGAAGTTTATGGAAGTTTATATTTTATATAAAAAAATATTACTTGAAACCAAAGCCGTGATAAAATAGCAACATTGACCCGACTGAGGCAACTCTCTCCCATGAATCAATATAAGGCTTTTCGAGATCCCGGAACTGAAAGGAAAGCATTTCTCTTGACCTTCCCAACAGATAAAAAATATTATACCAATATTATATTATACAAAATAGTTCATAAGCTTTCAAGGAAAACAAGATCCACGAATGCATAAAAATCCACAAAACTAGGCACTTGAATCCATGAAACAAGATGGCAGGAAAATCTCATAGATAAATCTTAACCTTGGCAAAAACTTGGTACATGAAACTCAGAGCACTTGAAAGCAAAGCCGTGATAAAATAGCAACGTTGACCTGACTGAGGCAACTCTCTCCCATGAATCAGTATAAGGCTTTTCTAGATCCCGGAACTGAAAGGAAAGCACTTCTCTTGACCTTCTCCCCAGATAAAAAATATTATACCAATATTATATGATACAAAACAGTCCATAAGCTTCCAAGGAAAACAAGATCCACGAATGCATAAAAATCCACGAAATTAGGCACTTGAATCCATGAAGCAAGACAGGAGGAAAAATCTCATAGACAAATCTTAAGCTTGGCAAAAACTTGGTGCATGAAACTCGGAGCACTTAAAAGCAAAGCCGTGATAAAATAGCAACGTTGACCAGACTGAGGCAACGCTCTCCTATGAATCAATATAAGGCTTTTCCAGATCCCGGAACTGAAAGGAAAGCATTTCTCTTTACCTTCTCCCCAGATAAAAAATATTATACCAATATTATATTATACAAAATAGTCCATAAGCTTCCAAGGAAAACAAGATCCACGAATGCATAAAAATCCACGAAACTGGCCACTTGAATCCATGAAACAAGGCAGCACGAAAAATCTCATAGACAAATCTTAAGCCTGGCAAAAACTTGGTACACGAAACTCAGAGCACTTGAAAGCAAAGCAGTGATAAAATAGCAACATTGACCTGACTGAGGCAACGCTCTCCCATGAGGCTTTTCCAGATCCCAGAACTGAAAGGAAAGCATTTCTCTATAATAATAAATTAATAAATTATTAATAATAAATTAATAAATTATTATTAATAAATTAATAAATTATTATTAATAAATTAATAAATTATTATTAATAAATTAATAAATTATTATTAATAAATTAATAAATTATTATTAATAAATTAATAAATTATTAATAAATTATTAAATTATTATTAATAAATTATTATTAATAAATAAAATAAAATAATAAATAAATTCATTAATAATCAATCAATAAATTAATGTATTATTAATAAATTAATAATATATTTTCTGGCAGATTCAGAGTTTCAAAGGAGTTTCGGGATCCTGGTATTCCAATAGCCAACGGGGGTCAAGTCAGGACAAGTCACTTAGTTGCAGGATTGGGCCAGAGACTGATTGATTGATAGATTGATTGATCAGTTGATTGGTGATTGCCTCCTGCAGCCTTCTGGGACACGACGCGGGCCTTCATGATCCTCTCGGTCATCTGCTCCTTCGCTGGGATCATCTTGGGCCTGACCGCTTACTCCGGCGCCGTCCGTTCAATCCGCACCCGTTCGGCGGGCGTCGCACTCCTCTTGGCCGGTAGGACTAAACTTGCCGGTCAGTTGTCCTTTTCCTATTCGAGCTAAGCTTTAGCCTCAGTCTTTCATTCTTTCCTCCCAGGTCTGTTTGCTTTGCTGGGGATTTCGGTGTACACCGGCGTGACGGTCAACTTCTACGCCAAGCGCTACGCCCAGTGGCGCTTCTCCTGGTCCTACATCCTGGGCTGGATCGCGGTCATCCTCACCATCTCTGCAGGTGAGATGTGTCAACCTCAACCTTTGTGTCTACGTCTTGTGGACATCCACCACCCCCACTGACACTTTCTTCCTTCCTCTCTTTAGGAATCTTCCACATTTGTGCCGTGCCCCGGAACACGTCCCCCGAGACCTCCAATGTGGCCAGTGGCTGACTCCCGGCCTTCCTCCTGGCCCACTGGCCCAACGCTCTCCTCTCTGGCTTCTTGGTCGTCCTGGGCTTCCTAACAGCCCCCATTGCCACCACCATCCTCGCCCATCATCCTCTGCATCTCCTTCAGGGATTTTTGAGAAGACCACCACCAACACCGTCTCCAGATCTTTGCTGATGTGACATTGGGGGGCCTGGGGAGAGGAGCTTTCCTTGAGTTATGGTCTTGGTCCCATTGGGTAGGGCCAACTCAAGTAGACCAATTGGCTCAACTATAGTAGGGCAGACCAACATTGATTTAATAGGACAACCATCACTCATAACAATTGATTTAATGGATCAATGATAGTCAACAGTTGACCCATTCAATCTATTATAGGCAACAGTTGAATCCAATTGTAACCAACCGTTGACCCATTCAATTGTTTATAGTCAGCAGTTGAATTTATTATAGTCTGCAATTGACCCATTGAATTGATTATAGTCAGCAGTTGAATTAATAATAGTTGACCCATTGAATCTATTATAGCCAACAGTTGAATACAATTGTAACCAACAGTTGACCCATTGAATTGATTATAGTCAACAGTTGAACTGATTATAGTCAACAGTTGACCCATTGAATTGATGACAGTCAACAGTTGAATCAATAGTAGTTGACAATTGAATTGATTATAGTCAACAGTTGAATTGATTATAGTCTACAATTGACCCATTGAATTGATGACAGTCGACAACTGAATCAATAATAGTTGACAGCTGAATTTATTATAGTCAACAGTTGACCCATTGGTTTGATTATAGTCATCAGTTGACCCATTGAATTGATTATAGTCAACAGTTGAATTGATTATAGTCAACAGTTGACCCATTGGTTTGATTATAGTCATCAGTTGACCCATTGAATTGATTATAGTCAACAGTTGAGCTGATTATAGTCAACAGTTGACCCATTGAATTGATGACAGTCAACAGTTGAATCAATAATAGTTGACAGTTGAATTGATTATAGTCAACAGTTGAATTGATTATAGTCAACAGTTGAATTGATTATAGTCAACAGTTGAATTGATTATAGTCAACAACTGACCCATTGAATTGATGACAGTTGACAGGTGAATCAATAATAGTTGACAGTTGAATTGATTATAGTCAACAGTTGACCCATTGGTTTGATTATAGTCATCAGTTGACCCATTGAACTGATGACAGTCAACAGTTGGATCAATAATAGTTGACAGTTGAATTGATTATAGTCAACAACTGACCCTTTGAATTGATGACAGTTGACAAGTGAATCAATAATAGTTGTCAGTTGAATTGATTATAGTCAACAGTTAACCCATTGGTTTGATTATAGTCAGCAGCTGAATTGATTATAATCAACAGTTGAATTAATTATAAGCAACAATTGACCCACTGAATTGTTTACAGTTGACAGTTGAATCAATTGTATTCAACAATTGACCAATTGAATTAATTATAGTCAACAGCTGAATCAATTATAATCAACAATTCAGCTTTTGAATAGATTATAGCCAACAGTTGAATCAATTACAGTCAACCATTAAATAGATTATAGTCAACAATTGAATCAATCATAGTCAACAGTTGACCCATTGAATCAATGGATGTTGACAGGCTGACCCATTGGTTCTTTGACCCCTGTCTCCAACTACAAGGAGAGATGGGTAATAAATGAACAAACTATTATTATTATTATTATTATTATTATTATTATTATTATTATTATGTCAACATCCATCAATTTAATTGTCAACTCTAGTCAGCTGCAACGAGCACTCATAGTCGATAGACTCGTTAGGTCAACTTTTCAACATTCAGTAATTCAATGGATCAGTTGGAGTTGATATCCCTGACATCCATCATCCAATCTGCATTCGTTGGCTAAGGGGGTCAACTATAGTCAGTTGTAGTTAACAGTAATTCATATAATGAGTCCCCTTGGGGAGATAGGGCAGGATATAAATAATAATAATAATAATAATAATAATAATTATTATTATTATTATTATTATTATTATTATAGTGGGTCAACTGGTAAACATCAATAGATTCAGTGAATCAACTGTGGTCAACACCAATTGATTCAGTGGGTCAACTGTAGACACCTGTGGTCAACACCCATTGATTAAATGGGTCAACTATGGCCAACACCCATTGAATTAGTGGGTTAACAGTAGTCAACTGTGGTCAAAACGCATTGATTCAGTGCATCAACTGTGGTCAACAATCATTGATTCATGGGTCAACTGTGGTCAACACCAATTGATTCAGTGGGTCAAAGTAGTCAACTGTGGTCAAAACCCATTGATTCAGTGCATCAACTGTGGTCAATCATTGATTCATGGGTCAACTGTGGTCAACACTCATTGATTCAGTGGGTCAACTGTAATAAACTGTGGTCAACATCCATTGATTCAATGAATCAACTGTAGTCAATTGTAGTCAAGAACCACTGATTCAGTGGATTAATTGTCATCAATACCCATTGATTGAATGGGCCAACTGTAGTCAACTATGGTGAACACTCAATGATTCAATGGGTCAACTGTCGTCAACTGCAGTCAACAACCATTGATTTGGGGGGACAAGTGTAGTCAACACCCATTGATTCAGTGGGTCAATTGTAATCAAATCTGGTCAACACCGATTGATTGAATGGGTCAACTGTAGTCAACTATGGTCAACACTTAATAATTCAGTGGGTCAGCTGTGGCCAACACCAATTGATTCAGTGGGTCAAAGTAGTCAGCTGTGGTCAAAACCCATTGATTGTGCATCAACTGTGGTCAACAATCATTGATTCATGGGTCAACTGTGTTCAATACCCATTGATTCAGTGTGTCAACTGTAATGAACTGTGGTCAACACCCATTGATTCAATGAATCAACTATAGTCAATTGTAGTCAACAACCATTGATTCAGGGGAACAACTGTAGTCAGTTGTAGTCAGCAACCATATATTCAGTGGATTAATTGTCATCAATACCTATTGATTGAATGGGCCAACTGTAGTCAACTATGGTGAACACTCAGTGATTCAATGGGTCAACTGTAGTCAACTGCGGTCAACAACCATTGATTCGGAGGAACAACTGTAGTCAACACCCATTGATTCAGTGGGTCAATTGTAATCAACTCTGGTTAACACCGATTGATTGAATGGGTCATCTGTAGTCAACTATGGTCAACACTCAATGACTCAGTGGGTCAACTTTGGTCAGTAACCATTGATTCAGGGGATCAATTGTAGTCAACGCCCATTGATTCAGGGGTCAACGTTAGTCAACTGTGGTCAACACCCATTGATTCAATGAATCAACTGTAGTCAATTGTAGTCAACAACCATTGATTCAGTGGATTAATTGTCATCAACACCCATTGATTGAATGGGCCAACTGTAGTCAACTATGGTCAACACTCAATGATTCAATGGGTCAACTGTAGTCAACTGTGGTCAACAACAGTTGATTGAATGGGTCAACTGTCATCAACTATGGTCAATACTCAATGATTCAGTGGGTCAACTGTGTGATTCAGGGGATCAATTGTAGTCAACACCCATTGATTCAGTGGGTCAATTGAAATCAACTGCAGTCAACACCGATTGATTGAATGGGTCAACTGTAGTCAACTATGGTCAATACTCAATGATTCAGTGGGTCAACTGTGGTCAGCAACCATTGATTCAGGGGATCAATTGTAGTCAACACCCATTGATTAAGGGGACAACGCTAGTCAACTGTGGTCAACACCCATTGAGTCAGTGGGTCAACTGTGGCCTTTTCTTTCCTCTTCTTTCTCCTCTCAAATTGGAATGAAAGCATTGCTTGGGGAAGGAAAGGGATCTCAGAGATGCCCCGAGGAAGGGAAGTCAATATTAAGTAAAGTTCAGCCGTGTTGACATTTGGTGCTGATCTGCATTTCCTTATTTCTTGACCGATCCTTTTGTCACAACTGCTTCTTCGTGTTTCAAACTGGCCAATATGTTTCCTTATTGACATCAAGGGACTGTGAACCCAAACAACGATGGATCTGGACCAAACTTGACACCCAGACCTGATACGTTGAGATTGGATTACTGAAGGGGTTTGGGGAAAACTGGCCTTCCTTTCTGGGAGTTGTAGTTCACCCACAACCAGAGAAACAGTGGCCTCCACCATTAATGGACCTGGACCAAATTTGGCAGAAAGATCCCCTATGACTAACTCAACCTCCTGGAGGGGTTGGAGGGGACTGACTCACTGTAGTGGGAGTTGTAGTTCACCCTGTAACAGGAGAACACAGAACCCTACCAATGATGCATCCAGAGCAAACTTGCCCAACATCACAAACTTTATGGACTGATGGAGTTTATGGGGGTTAACCTGGCACGATGTGAGTTGTAGTTCACCCACAACGTTGTGCATTTGGTACAATTAAAAATCGACTTTCTCAAATAATCTGGGCAACACAGGTAACCCAAGCTAATAATAATAATAATAATAATAATAATAATAATAATAATAATAATAATAATAAATCTGGGCAACACAGGGAACCCAAGCTAATATTATTATTATTATTATATTATTATTATTATTATTATTATTATTATTAAATCTAGGCAACACAGGGAACCCAAGCTAATAATAATAATAATAATAATAATAATAATAATAATAACTTTATTATTATTATTATTTAATCTGGGCAACACAGGGAACCCAAGCTTATTATTATTATTATTATTATTATTATTATTATTATTATTATTGGAATATAAATATGTTAGTGGAATATAAATATGGTGGAAAGGAGGGCTGCCATTCAGTGGCTGCTGGGCCTCGGGCGGCCAAAAGTCTTGGGATGGCACCAAGCAATCCAGACCGAGGCTCAGGTGTGTCCGGAGGGAGGAGCGCACCTTTGCACACCTGTTGTGCTGCATTCCAATGCAGAACACACACACACAAACCAATATTGACCGCCAGAGGGAGAGAGACTCCCGGTTTTGACGTCTATTTTCCGCTTCAAAGCCTTTGAATGCAAAGGAAAAGGAATTTGTTTTCACTCCCAGGTTTCTCCAAACAAGACCTCCTCGGAGTTACAAACACTCGACTTACAAAATGACTTGCAGTTAAGAACAGGGCTTGGCTAGATGACCCCAAGTTGCAAACATCCAACTTATAAACAAACAAATAGATGATGAGATTTGTAGTTTCCACCACTTCACCTAAACCGACAAATGGATGATGGGATTTTTAGTTTCCCAACCCCACAAGTGGATAAGGAGAGTCGCAGTTCCCCATCCGACTCTACTAGTGGGTGACGGGAATTGTAGTTTTGCTCATCTGACCCACAAGTGGATAATGGAAGTTGTAGTTCCACCCAACTGCCTTCTTCTGAACTATATGTGGGCAATGGGAGTTGTAGTTTCACCATCTGCCTTCTTCTGAACCTATATGTGGGTTGTGGGAGTTGTAGTTTCCCACCGACCCTGGATGACGGGAGTTGTAGTTCCACCACCTGCCTTCTTCTGAACCTAGATGTGACCAGTGGGAATTGTAGTTTCCCACCGACACTGGATGATGGGAGTTGTAGTTCCACCACCTGCCTTCTTCTGAACCTATATGTGGGCAATGGGAGTTGTAGTTCCACCATCTGTCTTCTTCTGAACTTATATATGGGCAGTGGGCGTTGTAGTTTCTCACCGACCCTGGATGACGGGAGTTGTAGTTCCACCACCTGCCTTCTTCTGAACCTAGATGCAAGCAGTGGGAGTTGTAGTTTCTCACCGACACTGGATGATGGGAGTTGAAGTTCCACCACCTGCCTTCTTCTGAACCTAGATGTGGGCAGTGGGAGTTGTAGTTTCCCACCGACACTGGATGACAGGAGTTGTAGTTTCACCACTTGCCTTCTTATGAACCTAGATGAGGGCAGTGGGAATTGTAGTTCCACCACCTGCCTTCTTCTGAACCTAGATATGGGCAGTGAGAGTTGTAGTTTCCCACCAACACTGGATGATGGGAGTTGTAGTTCCACCACCTGCCTTCTTCTGAACCTAGATGTGGGCAATGGGAGTTGTAGTTGCCCACCGACCCTGGATGACAGGAGTTGTAGTTCCACCACCTGCCTTCTTCTGAACCTAGATGTGGGCAGTGGGAGTTGTAGTTCCACTATCTGCCTTCTTCTGAACTTATATATGGGCAGTGGGAGTTGTAGTTCCACCATTTGCCTTCTTCTGAATCCAGATGAGGGCAGTGGGAGTTGTAGTTTCCCACTGACCCTGGATGATGATGGGAGTTGTAGTTCTGCCCCATCTGGAGGGATGCATGGGCCTAGAACATCAACGGTCAGCCTATAGAGGCCGAATGGTACCCCATCCCATCCATTGGGCCACACTTGTGCCTGTTTGGGTTTTGGCCAAGGGGTGACCCTCCTGAGGCGCCTACCTTTCCTCATTTCTCTCTCTGTCTCTCTCTCTCTCTCTCTGTGTGACACCTTTGGTGAACTCCCTTTGGCTTTTCTACCCGAAATCATCCTCTTCCTCCTCCTCCTCTGTCGCCGCCGCTCATCCCCCCTTGGGAGAAACACCTGTTTAAACTTGCCAAACAGGTTAACATTATTCTCTTTCTCTCTCTCGGTGCTGCGTTCCCCTCCCTTTGGCAAACGCGCACAGAACAGGTTGTCGGAGTTTCCAAACAGGACGCCGGAGAGAGAGAGAAACAGACGCCGCCGGAGCCGGAGGAAAAGGGTCTCAAGGCCAAGGCTATGGAGGCCCCGTCCCATCACCTGCGCCGCATCCCATTCTGCCACTTGACACACTAAAGGAGCTGGCCTCTCATGTGAATTGGGAATCCTTGGTTCTTCTTTTGGGTTCATTTCTCCTCCTGCTGCTGTTGCATCCCAACCCATTGCACCATGATTCGGATGGTGTCGCTCCTTTGGTTGTTGACCGTCTCCGGTGAGTTGATTCTCGTCTTTTGTTTGCAGCATTGAGTCCATTAACATTATTTATAGTCCTTATTCTCTGATTCCAGGGAGTTTGATACCTTGCTGCAGTCTCTTTGGGAGGGGCAAATTGGGGTATAGACAAACACAATAATAATAATAATAATAATAATAATAATAATAATAATAATAATAATCTGCATGCATTATTCGCTGATACATTGCACCATCCTAGAGACTTGGGAAGTGTCCGACATTGGATCAAATACAAACGCCAGCACAGTGATCTTGTTTGCTGTGTACTAAACTTGTTGTATGTCTAGTAATAATAATAATAATAATAATAATAATAATAAAAAACACAATAATAATAATAATAATAATAATAATAATAATAATAATAATAATAATAAACTGCAAGTATTATTTGCCGATACATCACACCGTCCTGGACACTTGGGAAGTGTCCGATGTGGGGTCAGATACAAAAGCCAGCAGAGTGGTCTTGTTTGGTGTGTACTAATCTTGTTATGTGTCTAATAATAATAATAATAATAATAATAATAATAATAATAATAATAATTTAATAATAATTATTATTATTTAATAATAATGGGTACATAGTCAGTCTGGATCCCCTTCAGGAGAGAGAAAATAGGGTATAAATAAACATAATAATAAACATAATAATAGATACATAGTCACTTTGAGTCTCATTCGAGAGAGATAAAGCAGGGTCTAAATCTTGTGCTTCTCGACCTACAGGCCACGGCCCACTGATGGCCCGTGAAACCTAAAATAAGGTTTGTGGCTCAATATTATTAAATATGCTTTTCTGTGGGCAAGCAGATGGAGACTGCTGGATGACAGATATTTGGTATCTGAAACTAGAGCTGTTGTGGTCTATCCAATGCAGTTTTTCTGAATCAGCACCCCAAATAACCAAACCGAATCTAAATTTGACCAAAAATTGATTCATGACCCTTTTGGCACTAATGTTGGAGAGTGTTCTCTGGTCAAAGTGATCCCTGGTCAAATTGGTCCCTGTTCAAGTGGTCCGTGGTCAAATTGGTCCCTGGTCAAAGTGGCTCCCGGTCAAATTGGCCCCTGATCAAGTGATCTCTGGTCAAAGGGATCCCTGGTCAAGGGGTCCCTGTTCAAGTGGTCCCTGTTCAAGTGGTCCCTGGTCAAAGTGATCCCTGGTCAAGAGGTCCCTGTTCAAGTGGTCCCTGATCAATGTAGTCCCTGGTCAAAGTGGTCCCTGGTCAAAGTGATCCCTGGTCAAGAGGTTCCTGTTCAAGTGGTTCCTGGTCAAAGTAGTCCCTGGCCAGGTTGTCCCTAGTCAAGTGATCCCTGGTCAAGTGGTCCCTGGTCAAAGTGGTCCCTGGTCAAAGAAAAGTTGGGAACAACTGATATAAATAAACATAGTAGCAATAGTAGTAGTAGTAGTAATATTTCTTAGGGTCCTTGATCCCGTCCCTGGAATCCAACGTGTTATTGCCCTTTTTAGAGTCCTTTATCCACCTCGATCCCAATGCATTTATGACTTCCCAATCTCCCAACACGTTTGTGGCTCAGTATCCCAATAAACAAGTTGTATTTCCCACCCAATTCCAATGGGTTTGTTGTCTTTTTACAGGGCCCTTCACTCCCAGATTGCGGTGAATCGATACCTTCCTTAGGAGTCCCCTTTGGGGGAGATAAAGCGGGGTATAAATCAACGTAATAGCAATACCAATAATCCTTCATCCCCGAATTCCAGTGTTTACGGACCCTTAATGTGACTCGACTGGTTGCGTCTCTTAGGTCGCTTTTCCCCCCAATCGGAGTGAGTTGTCCCTCCTTTTTAGGGTCTTTTGATCCCCCTCCTCCTGATGTTGACGAGTTGTGTTGCTTCTTCCTCCCTTTTTAGGGGATAATGACAGCCTTCCCTAATCTCTCTGCTGTGTTTTGGTGGGATTATATTATTTCGGATGAGGTTCCAGGCCCACCCATCTCTTTCCCGTATTTCCCTACCTATTTATGTCAATGGAAGCAGTGCACTTGGATCCTCCTCCTCTCCTAAAGGGCCTGGTCTAGGGAATACTGGGAGCTGTAGTCCAGAAGAGAGTGTGGATATGCAATTGTGTGCTTTGTATGTTTTTGCGCATGCGCTGTAGCATCTTCTTGCTTTTTTTGGTTTTTTAAAGTCTCTTCCGCTGTGTTTTTCGGTGTTTTTATGAGTGACGGTCACTCGTTGGCCTGAGAGGTGCATTGTGTCCAAATTTGGTGTCAATTGGTCCAGTGGTTTTTGAGTTATGTTAATCCCACAAAGTTGTTGAGTCAGCTCAGGTCCTCCCTCTTTAAAGATTTCAGCTGGGATCCCATCAGGTCTGCTGGCTTTGTTATTTTTTTGTTGGATGATGGCATTGCTGTTGCTGTGGCCCACATGGGGGTTCTGTGTGGAGGTTTGGCCCAATTCTATCATTGGGGGGTTCAGAATGCTCTGTGATTGTAGGTGAACTATAAATCCCAGCAACTACAACTCCCAAATGTCACGATCCGATTTCCCCCAAACTTCACCAGTATTCACATTTGGGCATATTGAGTATTTGTGTAGAGTTTGGTCCAGATCCATCATTGTTTGAGTCCACAGTGCTCTCTGGATGTAGGTGAACTACAACTCCAAAACCAAAGGACACTGCCCACCAAACCCTTCTAGTGTTTTCTGTCGGTCGTGGGAGAACTGTGTGCCAAGTTTGGTTCAATTCCATCATTGGTGGAGTTCAGAATGCTCTTTGATGGTAGGTGAACTATAAATCCGAGCAACTACAACTCCCAAATGACAAAATCAATTTTTTCGAGTGAAGGACATACATTGTGTTGTTAGGTGTCTTGTGTCCAAATTTGGTGTCAATTGGTCCAGTGGTTTTTGAGTTACGTTAATCCCACAAAGTTGTTGTGTCAGCTCAGGTCCTCCCTCTTTAAAGATTTCAGCTGGGATCCCATCAGGACTGCTGGCTTTGTTATTTTTTTGTTGGATGATGGCATTGCTGTTGCTGTGGCCCACATGGGGGTTCTGTGTGAAGGTTTGACCCAATTCTGTAGTTGGTGGGGTTCAGAATGCTCTGTGATGGTAGGCGAACTATAAATCCCAGCAACTACAACTCCCAAATGACAAAATCAATTTTTTCGAGTGAAGGACATACATTGAGTTGTTAGGTGTCTTGTGTCCAAATTTGGTGTCAATTTGTCCAGTGGTTTTTGAGTTCTGTGAATAACACAAATGAACATTACATACATACATACATATATATATATATGTTTTAAAGGACTCTTTCACAACGCGCCTTGCCGACTCTGCTCGCCTCCCACATAGAACAGCTGGGCTTGGCTTCGGAAGCCTTTCCTCGGCTCATTCTCACTCCGTTCCGCACAGAAAGAATGTCGTATTTCTCCTTCTTTCCCTTGACTTTGGCTGAGGATTTATGTATTCTATAGGGCCGCGGCTCCCAGGATCCCCCCAGGCAGATGACCAGGAGATAAGGAAGGGGTTCCTATTGACTCATATCCGTCTGACCTTCTCCAAATACACCTCTTAGGCCATATATGGCCCTCTGAGCCTTCCTCGGGTCCGTATATAGCCATTCCTGGGCCGTATATAGCTCGCCAAGACATTATTTAAGACATATAAGACCCTTTAATCCATCCTTTGGGTATATATCATCCTCCAAGCCATCCTTTGAGACATATATTGCCCTCTGAGTCCTTCCTTGAGCCATATACAGCCATTCTTTGGGCCATATAATACCCTCTAAACCACCCTTTGGGCCATATATCACCCTTCAATCCATCCTTTAGTCATATATAGTCCTCCAAGACATAATTTGAGCCATATATGGCCCTCCCAGCCACCCTTTGAGCCATATATAGCCCTCTGAGACATATATATAGACCTCCAAACCCTCCGTTGAGCCATATACAGCTCTCCAAGCCACTCCATATATGGCCCTCTAGGCCATCTTTCGGGCCAACCTTTGGGCTATATATGACCCTCTAACCCATCCTTTGCGCCATATACGGCCCTCCAAGCCATCCTTCGAGGCATGTATGGCTCTCACAGCCATTCCTTCGGCCATATATGACCCCTCAAGTCATAATTTGAGCCGTATATGGCTCTTCAAGAAATAATTCGGAGCCATATATAGCCCTGCAAGCCATTCTTTAGCCATATATGGCCCTCAAAGCCATCCTTCGGGCCATATATGTGCCTACACGTCATCCTTTGGGCTATATATGATCCCTTAAGTTGTAATTGGAGCTATATATGGATCTCCAAGACACAATTTGGGTCCATATGCAGTCCTGCAAGCCATTCCTTAGCCATATATGACACTCCAAGCCATCCATTGGGCCCTATATGGCCCTCCAAGCTATCCTTTGGGCTGTATATCGCCCTCCAAGTCATTCCTCGGCCATATATGGCCCTTGAAGTCACCCTTGGGCCATATGTGGCTCTACAGGCCATCGTTTGGGCAATATATGACTGTCTAGCCCATTCTTTCAGCTGTATATGGCCCTCCAAGTCATCCTTTGGGCCATATATGGCTGTCCATATCCTTTCCTTGAGCCATATATGCTTCTTTAAGGCATTCTTTAGGTCCTATATGACCCTTTGCACCCTATATGACCCTCCAAAACATCCTTCAGGACTTATATGGTTGTCCAAGCCTTCCCTTGAGTCATATATACCTCTCAGAGGCATTCTTAAGCCCTATATGGTCCTATATGTCCCTCCAAGCCATCCTTCAGGCCATATATGGCTGTCCAAGCCTTCCCTTGAGTCATATACGCCTCTCAGTGGCATTCTATAGGCCCTATATGGCCCTTTGAGTCCGATGCGGCCCTCCAAACACTCCTTTGGGTTCTATATGACCCTCCAAGCCATCCTTTGGACCCTATATGGCCCTCCAAGTCATCCTTCAGGCCCTATATGGCCCTCCTAGCCATCCTTTGGGCCCTATATGGCTCTCCAAGCCATCTTTTGGCCCTATATGGCCCTCCAGGCCATCCTTTGGGCCCTATATGACCCTCCAAGCCATCCTTTGGGCCCTATATGGCCCTCCAAACCATCCTTTGGGCCATATATGGTTGTCTATATCCTTCCCTTGAGCCATATATGGCACTCTAAGGCATTCTTTAGGCCATATATGACCCTTTGGGACGTGTATGGTCCTCCAAGCCATCCTTCAAGCCCTATATGACCCTTTGGGACCTCTATGGCCCTCCAAGCCATCCTTCAAGCCCTATATGACCCTCCAGGCTATCCTTTAGGTCATACATGGTTGTCCAAGCCTTCCCTTGAGCCATATACAGCTCTCTAAGGCATTCTATAGGCCCTATATGACCCTTTGGGCCTTATATGGCCCTCCAAACCATCCTATGGGCCCTATATGGCCCTCCAAGCCATCCTTTGGACCCTATATGGTTGTCCAAGTCTTCCCTGGAGCCATATACGGCTCTCTATAGGCCCTATAGGACCCTTTGGGCCATATAAGGCCCCCCAAACCCTCCTTTGGGTTCTATATGACCCTCCAAGCCATCCTTCGGGCCCTATATGGCCCTCCAAGCCATCCTTTGGATCCTGTATGGTTGTCCAAGCCTTCCCTTGAGCCACATACGGCTCTCTAAGGCATTCTATAGGCCCTATAAGGCCCTTTGGGCCCTATGCGGCCCTCCAAACCCTCCTTTGGGTTCTATATGACCCTCCAAGCCATCCTTTGGGCCCTATATGACCCTCCAAGCCATCCTTTGGGCCCTATATGACCCTCCAAGCCATCCTTTCGACCCTATATGGTTGTCCAAACCTTCCCTTGAGCCATATACGGCTCTCTATAGGCCCTATAGGCCCCTTTGGGCCATATAAGGCCCTCCAAACCCTCCTTTGGGTTCTAAATGACCCTCGAAGCCATCCTTCAGGCCCTATATGGCCCCCCAAGCCATCCTTTGGACCGTATATGGTTGTCCAAGCCTTCCCTTGAGCCATATACGGCTCTCTAAGGCATTCTATAGGACCTATATGTCCCTTTGGACCCTATATGGCCCTCCAAACCATCCTTTGGGCCCTCCAAGCCGTCTTTCGGGGCATTTACGGCCCTGCAATGTGCAAATGTTGCTACGCAACCTATCAAAGGCCTGGAATACATGAAATCCTGGATGCTAAGCAGGGTCGACCCTGGACGGTGCTTGGAGGGGAGACCGCCGACGAAGGGAGGGCGCAGCCGAAAGGAATATGAGCCGACGGGAACGTTGTGAAACGTTGCAAAGGCTTGGTTCCTGCGCCTTCCAGAGAGTGACTCGGCAAGTTTGGCCTTGCGATCCCCCCTCCCTCCCTCCCTCCCTCCCTCCCTCTCTTGCGGGAAACGCTGACTCGGGGCTTTTGGGTCCCGCCGTGAGTCAGAGCAACCGGTTTGGCAAAGCGCCTTCCCAGGCCAAACATGCCGAGATAAGCCGCGACACCGTACAAGGCGTGCCGCCAGGATTGGCGTGATCTCCGGTCCCGATTGTGACCGTGCCTCTTTTGCTGCTGCTTCTGCAAAACTGAGATCGTATTCAGCTTCGTTGCTGCAGCATCGCACATGGTGCAATGACTATTATTATTATTATTATTATTATTATTATTATTATTATTATTAAATATAATATAATAATAGGCTGTATCAATTATTATTATATTGCAATGGCTTCTCTCGTCTTGCAAACAATGCTAGGATGGTATTTGCCTTTGTTGCTGCAGTGTCACACATTGCGCATTGGCAATAATAATAATAATAATAATAATAATAATAATACAAATATTTAATATAATATTATAATAATAGGCTGTATCAATTATTATTATAATGCATATTATCATAATGCAATGAGGTCCATGGCTTCTCGCATCTTGCAAACAATGCTTGGATGGTATTCGCCTTCGTTGCTGCAGCATCACACATTTTGCACCAGCAATAATAATAATAATAGTAATACAAATATTTAATATAATATTATAATAATAGGCTGTAGCAATTATTATTATATTGCAATGGCTTCTCTTGTCTTGCAAACAATGCTTGGATGGTATTTGCCTTCATTGCTGCAGCGTCACACATTGTGCACCATAAATAATAATAATAATAATAATAATAATAATAATAATAATAATAATAATAATAATATATAATAATAATAGGCTAGATAAATTATTATTACAATGCAATGGGGTCCATGGCTTCTCTTGTCTTGCAAACAATGCTAGGATGGTATTCGCCTTCGTTGCTGCAGCGTCACACATTGTGCACCATAAATAATAATAATAATAATAATTAATAATAATAATAATAAATATATTATATAATAATAGGCTGTATCAACTATTATTACAATGCAATGGGGTCCATGGCTTCTCACATCTTGCAAACAATACTCGGATGGTATTCGCCTTCGTTGCTGCAGCGTCACACATTGTGCACCGGCAATAATAATAATAATAATAATAATAATAATAATAATAATAATAGGCTAGATAAATTATTATTACAATGCAATGGGGTCCATGGCTTCTCACATCTTGCAAACAATGCACGGATGGTATTCGCCTTCGTTGCTGCAGCATCATACATTGTGCTCATTGCATCATGCAGCTTGCACTTGGCTTCCCTTATCTCTTATCTAGGCACTATACTCTTGAATTCATTGGCCTTTGTTGCTGCAGCATTGCACTCTTGGCTTGCGTTCGTGCTGCAGTCTGCAAAAACACCAAGAAGGTATTTGCCTTTCTTGCTGCAGCATCGTGCATCGTGCTCATTGCATCGTGCAGCTTGCACTTGGCTTCCCTATCAGGGTGGGCTCGTTCGAACCCAGGGCTTCCTACGCGCTCACTTCCTCCCGGAGGAGGCGAAAGTGGCTTGGCGAGCCGGGTGGCAATTTCCGCCCCGTTCGCTTGGCGTCCCAACCCTCCTTTGGGGTTGGCTTGGAACTCCGATTCCTGCCCGGCCGGTTCCCTTTCAGGACCGGTTCCCATTAAACTGGGTGGCGCCGACACATCGCATTCCAACCACATCGCTTCGCAGATTGACATCCCGGCACACTTGAGACAGAGGAGGTGCCATGTTTAGTACTGTATAGGATCACGGCAGCCGGGATGCAATGTGCCCAAAGATGGAAGCAATCCATTTGAATGCTATTATCGGGATAATATTATTATTATATTATATTATTATCTTATCTTATTATCATATTAGATTATATATTTCTTCCCTTATTATATTATTACTATAATATTATTATAGTAATATTATTATTATATTATATTATTATCTTATCTTATTATCATATTAGATTATATATTTCTTCCCTTATTATATTATTACTATAATATTATTATAGTAATATTACAGTAATATTATTATTATCTTATATTATTATCTTATTATCATATTTGATTATATATTTATTCTTTATATAATATTATAATATATAATTATATATAATAAATAATAATAATATAATATAATATATATTATTATATTATATATATTATTATATTATATTATTATAGTAATATTATATATATATAATAATATTATATTATATATTATAATAATATAATATTATATATAATATTATAATAATATATATAATTATATAATTAATTATAATTATTATATTATTACTATAATATTATAGTAATATTATTATAATATTATATTATTATCTTATCTTATTATCATATTAGATTATATATTTCTTCTCTTATTATATTATTACTATAATATTATTATAGTAATATTATAGTAATATTATTATATTATTATCTTATATTACATTATATATTTTTCTCCTATTATATTATTACTATAATATTATTATAGTAATATTATAGTAATATTATTATTATATTATTAGTTCTCTCGATCTAAACACTATACTCCTATTGATGCAGCCTATTATTATTATCATATTTATTATTATTATTATTATTATTATTATTATTATTATTATTATTATATTGCATTGGGCTTTTGCGCCGCTGCATCACACTTTGGGCTCGTATTCAGTTTGCATTGCATGTAGTCACAGAGATCCTACAATATATGACTTTTCTTGATCTCAGTGCCATACAATGCAACCTAATAATAATAATAATAATAATAATAATAATAATAATAATAACCTAGAATCACATTGGCCATTTGCGCCGCTGCATGACACTTTGGGCTCACGTTCAGTTTGCATTAGTTCTCTCAATCTAAACGCTTTACTCCTATTGATGCAGCCTATTATTATTATAATCATACTTATTATTATTATTATTATTATTATTATTATTATTATATTGCATTGGCCTTTTGTGCTGCTACATCACACTTTGGGCTCATATTCAGTTTGCAATGCATGTAGACACAGAGATCACAAAATATATTACTTCCCTTGATCTACATGCTATACTCCTATTGATGCAACCTAATAATAATAATAATAATAATAATAATAATAATAATAATAACCTATAATCACATTGGCTATTTGCGCCGCTGCATGACATTTTGGATTCACGTTCAGTTTGCATTAGTTCTCTCGATCTAAACGCTTTACTCCTATTGATGCAGCCTATTATTATTTTCATAATAATAATAATAATTATTATTATTATTAATTATTATTATTATTATATTGCATTGGCCTTTTGCGCCGCTGCATCACGCTTTAGGCTCGTATTCAGTTTGCATTTCATGTAGTCACAGAGATCCTAAAATATATGACTTCTCTCGATCTCAGTGCTATAAAATGCAACCTAATAATAATAATAATAATAATAACAACAACATAGAATCGCATTGGCCTTTTGCGCTGCTGCATGACACTTTGGGCTCATATTCAGTGCGTAACCGGAGCGGATACGAGTCGTAGTCAATGGCATTGAATCGCCGGTGTTGCATTTAATATACTTTGGAAACAAATTGGGGGAATAGTAGGTTTGTGGAATGTTGGGTTGACTAAAAAATAAAGAATTCAGGGAGTAAAGTTCGGACTAAAATCCAGAGCGGATACAAATCGTAGTCAATGACATTGAATCTCCAGTGTTGCATTTAATAGAGTTTGGAACCAAATTGGGAAATGTCAGGTTTGTGGAATCTTAGACTGACTAAAAAATAAAGAATTCAGGGAGTAAACTTTGGACTAAAACCCGGAGCGGATACGAATCGTAGTCAATGGCATTGAATCTCTGGTGTTGTATTTAATAGACTTTGGAAACAAATTGGGAAATGTTAGATTTGTGGAATGTTAGGTGGAATAAAAAATAAAGAATTTAGGGAGTAATGTTCGGACTAAAATCCGGAGCGGATACGAGTCCTAGTCAATGGCATTGAACCTCCCGTGTTGCATTTAATATACTTTTGAAAGCAAATTGGGAAATGTTAGCTTTGTGGAATGTTAGGTTGACTAAAAAATAAAGTATTTAGGGGGGTAAACTTCGGACTAAAACCCAGAGTGGATACCAGTCGTCGTCAATGGCATTGAATCTCCCGTGTTGCATTTAATATACTTTGAAAGCAAATTGGGAAATGTTAGATTTGTGGAATGTTAGGTTGACAAAAAAATAAAGAATTTAGGGAGTAATGTTCGGACTAAAATCCAGAGCGGATACGAGTCATAGTCAATGGTATTGAATCTCTGGTGTGGCATTTAATAGACTTTGGAACCAAATTGGGGAATGTCAGGTTTGTGGAATCTTAGGTTGACTAAAAAATAATGAATTTAAGGAGTAAAGTTTGGACTAAAACCCAGAGCGGATATCTGTAGTTGTCTATGGCATTGAAGATCCTAAAATATATGACTTCTCTCGATCTCAGTGCTATACAATGCGTGACCCTTTGGGCTCAGGTTCGGTTTGCAATCTATTTCGTCGGCCTCCCTTTTGGACTCTTCCATGTCCCCACCCTTCCTTCCTTCCTTCGTGCCTTCCCTCCTGCCGATTGTATGTGTTGAGGCACATCCTGCCTCCAACCGCATGCAATCGCTCCAAACAGGAGGAGCCGGATTTCCAGGCCGCCTTGGTTTTGGGGCCAGCAGCAAACCTGGTTTGCACGCGTTGACCCTTCTGGGACGACCCTTCTTGGTCCGGAACTCCTTGTATTGTTGAAAGTAAAAATCATATTGGCCTTTGTCGCTGCAGCATCGCACTCTTGGCTTGCGTTCATGCTGCAGTCTGCTGAGCCTGGGAATGTTGGCAACAGTTACATGTTTAGGCATATAGCTGTGCAAGAGCTTACAGAGAGACTGTACTTGTTTCATGGCACTCTGTAGAATAATAATAATAATAATAATAATAATAACAACAACAACAACAACAACAACAACTCAAGCTTATACCAAACCCTTTCCATCCCCATAGAATAATAATAATAATAATAATAATAATAATAATAATAATAATAATAATAAGTAATGTCAAAGTAGACTGTCCCATCCTTTCTGCTTTCTGGAATAATAATAATAATAATAATAATAATAATAATAATAATAATAACAATAACAACTCAAGCTTATTCCAAACCCTTTCCATCCCCATAGAATAATAATAATAATAATAATAATAATAATAATAATAATAATAATAAACAGTCAGCAGAGTGTCTGCTATGGAGTCATCTTGTCATGTTTTTAATAATAATAACAACAACAATAATGTGATAAATTAGGATATTATCTCTTATCTAGGCACTAGACTCTTGAATTGCATTGGCCTTTGTTGCTGCAGCATCACACTCTTGGCTTGTGTTCACACTGCACTCTGCGAAAACACCAAAGTCATATAATAATAATAATAATAATAATAATAATAATAATAATAATAATAATGTGATAATATAGGACATTACTTATCTCTTATCAAGGCACTAGATTCTGGAATTGCATTGGCTTTTGTTGCTGCGGCATCGCACTCTTGGCTTGCGTTCATGCTGCAGTCTGCGAAAACACCAAGATAATAATAATAATAATAATAATAATAATAATGCAATAATATAGGATATTACTTATCTCTTATCTAGGCTCTAGACTCCCATCAATACAGTCTGGAATTGCATTGGCCTTTGTCGCTGCAGCATCGCACTGTTGGCTTGCGTTCGTGCTGCAGTCTGCGAAAACACCAAGAAGGCATTTGCCTTTGTTGCTGCAGCATCGTACATCGTGCTCATTGCATCGTTCAGCTTGCACTTGGCTTCCCTTATCTCTTATCTAAGCACTAGACTCTTGTATTGCATTGGCCTTTGTTGCTGCAGCATCACAGTCTTGGTTTGCGTTCACGCTCCAGTCTGCAAAAACATCAAGATAATAATAATAATAATAATAATAATAATAATAATAATAATAATATAATGTGATAATTCGGGATATTATTTATCTCTTATCTAGGCACTAGATTCTTTAATTGCATTGAATTGCATTGGCTTTTGTTGCTGCAGCATCGCACTCTTGGCTTGCGTTCATGCTGCAGTCTGCGAAAACATCAAGATAATAATAATAATAATAATAATAATAATAATAATAATAATATAATGTGATAATTCGGGATATTATTTATCTCTTATCTAGGCACTAGACTCTTGAATTGCATTGATGCTTGGCTTGTGTTTTTACTGCACTCTGAGAAAACACTAAGGTCATAATATAATATAATATCATATCATATCATATCATATCATAATATAATATAATATAATATAATATAATATAATATAATATAATATAATATAATATATGTGATAATATAGGATATTACTTATCTCTTATCTAGGCTCCAGACTCCCATCGCATGCTTGGCTTGCATTCATGCTGCAGTCTGCGAAAACACCAAGGTCATGCACTAATAATAATAATAATAATAATAATAATAATAATAATATAATCATGTAATATAGTGTAATATAATATAATGTGATAATATATGATATTATTTATCTCAACCTAGGCACTAGACCCCCATTGATTCAGCCTAGAAGACACCAAAGATAATAATACAATACGGTACAACATTACAATCTATATATATAAAAATGTTCTGTCCATCGCAAGTACGCTGAAAACAACAAATCCACTGGGCCAATATTTTATATAATATATATATATTATAATAATGCATATAATAATAATAATGTCTGGCTTTAGGCCGGGACATGGTACCGAGACAGCCTTGGTCGCCTTAGTGGATGATCTGCGCCGGGAGCTGGACAGGGGGAGTGTGTCCCTGTTGGTGCTGCTGGACCTCTCAGCGGCCTTCGATACCGTCGACCACGGTATCCTTCTGGGACGCCTCGCAGGGATGGGTCTTGGAGGTACTGTTTTGCAGTGGCTCCGGTCATTCCTGGAGGGTCGATCTCAGAAGGTGTTGTTGGGGGACACCTGTTCAACCCCACAACCATTATCTTGTGGGGTTCCTCAGGGCTCAATATGTCTCCCATGTTGTTTAACATCTACATGAAGCCGCTGGGGAGATCATCCGGAGTTTCGGGGTGCGGTGTTATCTGTATGCGGATGATGTCCAACTCTGTCACTCCTTTCCACCTGCTACTAAGGAGGCTGTCCAGGTCCTGAACCGGTGCTTGGCCGCTGTGACGGTCTGGATGAGGGCGAACAAATTGAAATTGAATCCAGACAAGACAGAGGTCCTCCTGGTCAGTCGCAAGGCCGAACAGGGTATAGGGTGACAGCCTGTGTTGGATGGAAGGGGCCGCACTCCCCCTGAAGACGCAGGTTCGCAGCTTGGGTGTGACCCTGGACTCATCGCTGAGCCTGGAACCCCAGGTTTCGGCGGTGACCAGGGGAGCATTTGCACAGCTAAAGCTTGTGCGCCAGCTGCGCCCTACCTTGGGAAGTCTGACTTGGCCACGGTAGTCCATGCTCTGGTTACATCCCGTTTAGACTACTGCAACGCTCTCTACGTGGGGTTGCCCTTGAAGACAGCCTGGAAGCCCAACTAGTCCAACGTGCGGCAGCCATGATTTTAACAGGAGCGGAGCGCAGGGAGCATACAACCCCCCTGTTGCGCCAACTCCACTGGCTACCGATCTGCTACCGGGCTGAATTCAAAGTGCTGGCGTTGGCCTTTAAAGCCCTAAACGGTTCCGGCCCAAGCTACCTATATGACCGCATCTCTGCCTATGAACCCACCAGGAGTTTGAGATCTTCCGGGGAGACCCTGCTCTCGATCCCGCCTGCTTCTCAAGCTCGGCTGGCGGGGACGAGAGATAGGGCCTTCTCGGTGGTGGCTCCTCGGCTGTGGAACGCCCTTCCTACGGACATTAGACTAGCACCATCTCTAATGGTATTCTGCAAAAAGGTGAAGACCTGGATGTTTGTGCAGGCGTTTGAGTAATTTAGTACAATCTGGTAATGGAACATAGGAATGGAACAATGGACGACGAACCTGGACTACGCTTGGATGATGAGAAGATTGGGTACGGTTGTTTTTTGTAATAATTGTGCATTGTAATTGCTTATTGGTAATTTATGGATAATGTGTTAAGTCAATTGTTATATGTTGTATGGAACCACTGCTGTTTCTACTGTTTCTACTGTTTGTGAACCGCTGTGAGTCGCCTTCGGGCTTGAGATACAGCCGTATAGAAGCAAAGTCAATACATAAATAAATAATAAATGTGTATAATCATATTACTAGGCACTAGACCCCCATTGATACAGCCTAGAAGACACCAAGATAATAATACAATACAGTACAACGTTACAATCTATATATATATATAAATGTTCTAGTCGTCGCGAGTATGCTGAAAACAATAAATCCACTGGACCAATATTTAATATATAATATATATATTATAATAATGTATATAATGATGATGATGATGATGTAATAATAATGTATATAATATATTATATATATATATTATATACGTTACAAAGTTACAATCTATATATATAAAAATGTTCTAGTCGTCGCAAGTACGCTGAAAACAACAAATCCACTGGGCCAATTTTTTATATATATAATATATTATATATATATATAATAATTATAACAATAATAATGTAATAATGTATATAATCATATTACTAGGCACTAGACCCCCATTGATACAGCCTAGAAGACACCGAGATAATAATACAATACAGTACAACGTTACAATCTATATATATATATAAATGTTCTATGCTGAAAACAACAAATCCACTGGGCCAATATTTAATACATAATATATATATTAGAAGAATGTCAATAATAATAATAATAATAATAATAATAATAATAATATGTAATAATAATGTCTATAATCATATAATATAATATATTATATAATATATATTATATATGTTATAATAATGTATAATAATATTACTTTCCTCAATCTAACCACTCTCGATACAATCTAGAATGGCATTGGCTGTTGTCGCTGCCGCCTCTCCCTGTTGACTCAGGTTTTCCTTGTGTTCTGCTAACACACTAAGATCCTAATCTCACTTTTGAAGATAGCCTAGAATACGATTTCCGTGATGCTCGCATGGGCTGTCTGTGTGGATGATGGGATTCGCAACTCAACGAAACCATGGACCGAGGGACCCTCGAGGCCTTTCTCTGAATCCGCTTGGGTGGCCATGGACCAACCTTGGAGATAACTTTCTGCAACCCGCCTTCAGCCCTGAAGTCAAAAAGGGAGATATATACATATACTAGCTTAAGGACCCGGCGCTGCCCGGATTATTTGAGAAAGGCATTGTGTGTTCTTTATCAGTTATCAATTAGTGAAGGTACTGCAAATCCCATTGTGCATGGTCCATCCTCCTCCAAACAGCACCTGGATGTAGAATGGATCATGGGGGCCCTGTGTGCCAAGTTTGGTCTTGACCAGTCATTGGATGAGGGTCACAGTGGTCTCAGAAAGTGAGTTAAGGTACTGCAAGTCCCATCAATTCCTGTTTGTTGTGTGCCATAGGAAAGAATAGGAAAGGGCAAAGGGAGAGGCAGTGGGCTGAGTCATGCAAATTCCACCCCAATGGAGAGAGTCAGGAACACTGGGACGTCTGTGGTGGTGGAAACACAGAAAATCTAGGATGGAATTGTCCCCAAATGAAAGCCTTCCCTTGGGTGGTGGGCAGTGTGGTGTTGGTGGAGGACACTGGCAGGGATAGAGAAAGTCAGGAACACTGGGATGCCTGTGGTGGTGGAAACACATATAATCTAGGATGAAATGGCCCCCGTATGAAAGCCTTCCCTTGGGTGGTGGGCAGTGTGGTGTTGGTGGAGGACACTGGCAGGGATAGAGAAAGTCAGGAACACTGGGATGCCTGTGGTGGTGGAAACACATATAATCTAGGGTGAAATGGCCCCTGTATGAAAGCCTTCCGTTGGGTGGTAGGCAGTGTGGTGCATGGTCCATCCTCCTCCAAACAGCACCTGGATGTAGAGTGGGTCATGGGGGCCCTGTGTGCCAAGTTTGGTCTTGATCAGTCATTGGATGAGGGTCACAGTGGTCTCAGAAAGTGAGTTAAGGTACTGTAAGTCCCATCATCCATAGTCTGTTCTGCCCCAAGCCTGACCAGAATGTAGAGTGGGTCATGGAGGCTCTGTGTGCCAAGTTTGGTCTTGATTGGTGTTTGTTGGGGGCCACAGTGATCCGTGGAAACCAAACCGTTTGAAAGTACTACAAATCCCATAGTCCGTGGTCCACCTCCCCCAATCCTCACCAGGACGTAAAGGGGGTCATGGGGGTTATGTGTGCCAAGTTTGGTCCCGGTGCGTCACCTGTGTTGGTCACAGTGGCCTGTGAAAGTGGCAGCCAATCAGAAAGCTGCCACATACACCTCCCGTCGCATACATACATACAAACACTGGCTTTTATTACATTTATAGATATAGTACTTTAAAAATATATTTGTAAAAATGTTTTAAAATTCCTAAAAAATCAGTGGATGAATGGATCTTTCTGAAACTTTGCAGGATCGATGCCATGCTTATGTGGTCTCATTGTTCCAAAATTCAAGAAGATACCTCTTGTAGTTTTTTTAAAAAAATTATTTTAATTGAATTCTTTAAAAATATATCCTAAAAATCAGCGGATGTACTAATCTTTCTGAAACTCTGCAGTATCAATGCCCTGCTTATGTTTTCCCATTGTGCCAAAATTCAAAGGGATACCTCTTGTAGTTTTGTAGGAAAATAATTTTAATTATTTTTTAAAAAAATCTATTTTAATTGAAATAATGTTTAAAAATTCCTAAAAATCAGTAGGTGAGCAAATCTTTCTGAAACTTTGCAAGATCAAAGTCCTGCTTATGTTGTCCCATTGTGCCAAAATTCAAAGGGGTACCTCTTGTAGTTTTTTTTAAAAAAAATTTAATTGAAAAGATATTAAACAATACCTAAAAATCAGTGGCTGAACGGATCTTTCTGAAACTTTGCAAAATGGATCCCCTGCTTATGTTGTCTCATTGTGCAAAAATTTAAAGGATACTTTTTGAAGTTTTTTTAAAAAAAATTTACTTGAATTTTTAATTTAAAAATTCATTTTTTAAAATAAATAATTTTAATTTATTTTAATTTTAAATATCCTAAAAATCAGTAGATGAGCAAATTTTTCTGAATCTTTGGAAAATCGATACCTTGCTTATGTTGTTTCATTGTGCAAAAATTTAAAGGGATACTTTTTGAAGTTTTTTTAAAAAAAATATTTTTACTTGAATTTTTAATTTAAAAATTCATTTTTTAAAATAAACAATTTTAATTGATTTTAATTTTAAATATCCTAAAAATCAGTAGATGAGCAAATCTTTCTGAAACTTTGGAAAATCGATACTTTGCTTATGTTGTCTCATTGTGCAAAAATGCAAGAAACTATCTCTTGTAGTGTTTTTAAAATATTTTAAAACTGAATTATTATATTATTACATTATTAAATAGGTGAAAATTTTCCTAAAAAATCAGTAGACAAACAAATCTTTCTGAAACTTGGCAGAATCCATGCTCTGCTTATGTTGTCTCATTGTGTAAAAATTCAAGGAGCTATCTCTTGTAGTGTTTTTTTTAAAAAAAATATTTTAAAATCAAATTATTATATTATTATATACATTATTAAATACGTTAAAATTTCCTAAAAATCAGTAGACAAACAAATCTTTCTGAAAAACTTTGTGGAATCAATGCTCTGCTTATGTTGTCTCATGGTGCAAAAATTCAAGAGAATACCTCTTGCAATTAAAAAAAATTAATTGAATTTTTAATTCCTAAAAATCAGTAGATGACCAAATCTTTCTGAAACTTTGCAGGATGCATGCCTTGCTTATATTGTTTCATTTTGCAAAAATTCAAGTAGCTATCTCTTATAGTTTTTTAAAATATATTTTAAACTGAATTATTATATTATTATATACGTTATTAAATAGGTGAAAAAATTCCTAAAAATCAGCAGACAAACAAATCTTTCTGAAACTTGGCAGAATCCATGCTCTGCTTATGTTGCCTCATGGTGCAATAATTCAAGAAGATACCTCTTGCAGTTTTTAAGAAAATAATTTTAATTGAATTTTTAATTTTAAAAAATCCTAAAAATCAGTAGATGACCAAATCTTTTTGAAACTTTTCTGGTTGTATGCTCTATTTATATTGTTTCATTGTGAAAAAATTCAAGAAGCTATCTCCTGTAGTGTTTTTAAATATATATATTTTAAAACTGAATTATTATATTATTATATACATTGTTATATATGTTAAAAAATTCCTAAAAATCAGTAGGTGAACGAATCTTTCTGAAACTTTGCAGGATGCATGCCTTGCTTATAGTGTTTCATTCTGCAAAAATTCAAGTAGCTATCTCTTATAGTTTTTTAAAATATATTTTACGTTAAAAAATTCCTAAAAGTCAGTAGACAAACGAATCTTTCTGAAACTTGGCGGAATCAATGCTCTGCTTCTGTTGTCTCATTGTGCAAAAATTCAAGAAACTATCTCTTGTAGTGTTTTTAAAATATTTTAAAACTGAATTATTATATTATTATATACATTATTAAATAAGTTAAAAGATTCCTAAAAATCAGTAGGTGAACGAATATTTCTGAAACTTGGCAGAATCAATACTCTGCTTATGTTGTCTCATTGTGCAAAAATTCAAGGAGCTATCTCTTGTAGTTTTTAAAAAATAATCTTTTAAAACTGAATTATTATATTACTATATACATTATTAAATACGTTAAAAATTTCCTAAAAATCAGTAGAGCTATCTATTGCAGTGTTTTTAAAAATATTTTAAAACTGAATTATTATATTATTATATACATTATTAAATACATGAAAAATTTCCTAAAAATCAGTAGACGAACTAATATTTCTGAAACTTGGCAGGATTTATGCCGTGCTTATATTATTTCATTGTGCAAGGCGCTATCTCTTCTAGTGTTTTTTTAAAAATATTTTAAAACTGAATTATTATATTATTATATACATTGTTATATACATTAATAAATTCCTAAAAATCAATAGGTGAATGAATCTTTCTGAAATTTGGCAGAATCCATGCTCTGCTTATGTTGTCTCATTGTGCAAAAATCCAAGGGGATACCTCATGTAGTTATTATTTTAAATATATATATATCTCTGTAAAATCTTTTTAAAATTCCTAAAAATCAGCGGGTGACCGGAACATTCCGAAACTTGGCAGGCTTAAAGTCGTACATGCTGCCTACAAGTGTGCCAAATTTCGTTTCGATAGCCATAATGTGCTCGATGCATTCGCGCTTTGATCCTTCTGCCGTGCGCTTTAAATTGCAGATTTCGAAGCCATGCTCTGGACGTTTCAATATGTATTGATTACATCTGTCCTTTCAGCCTTGTAAAATTACATATGCAAAGTTATGCGCCGTCTTAGTTGGTGAATTTGAATTTAAAATTCAACTTCGGCGACATGCAAAAAAAAAACTGGATTGAAGGATGCAGTTCTACCCTAAAAGAAAGAATCTGGGGATAGTAAAGTTCGGACTGGAAACCAGAGCGGATAGGAGTCGTAGTCAATGGCATTGAATCTCCGGTGTTGCATTTAATATACTTTGGAAACAAATTGGGGAATAGTAGGTTTGTGGAATGCTGGGCTGACTAAAAAATAAAGAATTTAAGGAGTAAAGTTCGGACTAAAATCTGGAGCGGATACAAGTCATAGTCAATGGCATTTATTCTCCGGTGTTATATTTAATGTACTTTGGAAACAAATTGGGAAAAGTTGGGAAACAAGTTGGGGAATAGTAGGTTTGGGGAATGTTGGGTTGACTAAAAAATAAAGAAATTAGGGAGTAATGTTCGGACTAAAACCCGGAGCGGATACGAGTAATAGTCAATGGCATTTCATCTCCGGTGTTGCGTTTTATAGGCTTTAGAAGCAAAACTGGGAAATGTTAGGTTTGTGGAATCTTAGGTTGACTAAAAAATAAAGAATTTAGGGAGTAAAGTTCGGACTAAAATCCGGAGCAGATACGAGTCATAGACAATGGCATTGAATCTCCGGTGTTGTATTTAATAGACTTTGGAAACAAATTGGGAAATATCAGGTTTGTGGAATGTTAGGTTGACTAAAAAATAAAGAATTTAAGGAGTAAAGTTTGGACTAAAACCCAGAGCGGATACCAGTAGTAGTCTATGGCATTGAATGCGGATAGCTTTCGTCGTCAATGGCATTGAATCTCCGGTGTTGCATTTAATATACTTTGGAAACAAATTGGGGAATGGTAGATTTGTGGAATGTTAGGTTGACTGAAAAATAAAGAATTTAGGGAGTAAAGTTCGGACTAAAATCCAGGCGGATATGAGTCATAGCCAATGGCATTGAATCTCCGGTGTTGCATTTAATATACTTTGGAAACAAATTGGGGAATGGTAGGTTTGTGGAATGTTAGGTTGACTGAAAAATAAAAATTTAGGGAGTAAAGTTTGGACTAAAACCCGGAGCGGATACGAGTCCTAGTCAATGGCATTGAATCTCCGGTGTTGCATTTAATAGACTTTGGAACCAAATTGGGGAATTTTAGGTTTGTGGAATGTTAGGTATTGGGAAATGTTGGGTGCGTGGAATGTTAGGTTGACTAAAAAATAAAGAATTTAGGGAGTAAAGTTCGGACTAAAATCCGGAGCAGATACCAGTAGTATTCTATGGCATTGAATCACCGGTGTTGCATTTAATATACTTTGGAAACAAATTGGGGAATGTTGGGTGTGTGGAATGTTAGGTTGACTAAAAAATAAAGAATTTAGGGAGTAAAGTTTGGACTAAAACCCGGAGCGGATACCAGTAGTAGTCAATGGCATTGAATTACCGGTGTTGCATTTAATAGACTTTGGAAGCAAATTGGGGAATGGTATGTTTGTGGAATGTTAGGTTGACTGAAAAAGTAAGGAACCTGGGAAGTAATGTTTGAACTAGAACCCGGAGCGGACTGGATCCCAGACTCTCCCGCCCGTGTGTAGGAACGGATGGAGTCCCTGACTCAGCGGCAGACATCCTGGCCTCTTCCTCCTCCTCTGCCTGTTTTGCTTTCCCTTTGTCTGCCTTAATAGATTCCTGCTTTGGTTGATTAACATCCCACCCTCCTGGCTCTCCGCTCGTCAACAGGCCCGGATCCCGCGCAGCCGGTTCTCGTTCTGCTGACGGCGGAGGAGGAGAAGGAAGGAGCCCGCGGAACCTGTTTGGCCGCCCTTCTCCCCAACGCCCTTCCTTCATTCCTTTCGGTTTTGATTCCGGCGGCTTACTTGATGCCAAACGTTCCCCTTCCCCCCTAAACCTTCTCAATCTGAAGTTCCACCACTGGGTTGCCGTGTTCTAGGTGTATCCAAGAACTTGCTTGGTCTCACCATAAGTGTCTCTCTATGTTGGCTCACCGTGTCCCTTTTCTGTCCAAGAACCTGAGAGATCCTGTCACGAGCGTTTCTAGATATTGGGTGCCCATGTTCTAGGACTGTCAAACATCCTAATGTTCCCGATCTATGAAGGAACTGGATGGGTTCCACCCAAAGTGTCTCCTCCTTCCGGGTTGCCACCCTCCTTCTCAATCCAAGAACCTGAGAAATCCAATCACAAGCATTTCTACATGTTGGGTTGCCATGTTCTATGACTGTCAAACATTCTGATGTTCCTCAGCTATGAAAAAACTGGATGGGTTCTCCCCTAAGTGTCTCCTCCTATTGGGTTGTCACCTTCCTTCTCTATCGAAGAACCTGATAGATCCAATCACGAGTGTTTCTACATGTTGGGTTGCCACGTTCTAGGACTGTCACACCATCTGATGTTCTTGATCTGTGAAGGAACCTGATGGGTTCCACCATAAGTGCTTCAACATGTTGGAGTACCGTGTTTCTTTAGGAACCAGAGAGATCCAATCATGAGTGTTTCTACATGTTGGGTTTCCATGTTCTAGGACTGTCACATCATCTGATGTTCTTTTCTGTCCAAGAACCTGAGAGATCCTGTCACGAGCGTTTCTAGATATTGGGTGCCCATGTTCTAGGACTGTCAAACAATCTAATGTTCCCGATCCATGAAGGAACTGCATGGGTTCCATCTTAAGTGTCTCCTCCTGTTGGGTTGCCACCTTCTTTCTCAATTCAGGAACTAATCATGAGCGTTTCTACATGTTGGGTTTCCACGTTCTAGGACTGTCACACCATCTGATGTTCTTGATCTGTGAAGGAACCTGATGGGTTCCACCATAAGGGCTTCAACATGTTGGAGTACCGTGTTCCTTTTCCAGCCAAAAACCTGAGAGATCCTATCACAAGCATTTCTAGATATTGGGTGTCCATGTTCTAGGACAGTCCCATCATGATTGTTTCTACAACTCACTCTGTAGGACTATCAAACAACCTGATGTCTCCCATTATAAATGTTCCAACATGTTGGGTTACCATGTTACTGTTCCATCCAAGAACCTGTTGAGTTGCTATGTTCTTGAACAGTTGCAATGATCTAGGTCTGTCTTAGAGCCTGGTGGGTCCCATCATAATTGTTTCTATAGATTGGGTTGCCATGTTCTAGGACTATCAAACAACCCAATATCTCCCATCATGAATGTTCCGACATGTTGGGTTGCCAGGTTCTACAGTTGCAACATTCTAAGACTGTCTTAGAGCCTGGTGGGTCCCATCATGATTGCTTCTATGTATTGGGTCACTATATTCTACAACTATCAAAGAACCTGATGTCTCCCATAATAAATGTTCAGACATGTTGAGTTGCCATGCTCTTGCACAGTTGTAATGTTCTAGGACTGTCTTAGAGCCTGGTGGATCCCATCCGGATTGTTTCTACAGATTGTGTTGCCATGTTCTAGGACTATCAAAGAACCATCATAAATGTTCCAACATGTTGGGTTACCATGTTCTAGGAGTGTCCAACAATCCGATGGGTTCCACCATAAGTGCTTCGACATGTCAGGTTGTTGTGTTCCTGTTGTGGAATCCAACGCGGTGGGTCCCATTGCAAGTGTTTCTACATGTTGGTTTGCCATGTTCTAGGACTATCAAACAACCTGATGGGTCCCACTTTGGCATGTCATGTTCCTGTTGTGGAATCCAACCTGGTGGATTCCATTGCAGGTGTTTCTACATGTTGGGTTGCCACGTTCTAGGACTATCAAACAACCTGATGGGTCCCACCATAAGTGCTTTGACATGTCATGTTCCTGTTGTGGAATCCAACCTGGTGGGTCCCATTGCAAGTGTTTCTTCATGTTGGATTGCCATGTTCTAGGACTATCAACCAACCTGATGGGTTCCACTATAAGTGCTTTGCCATGTCATGTTCCTGTTGTGGAATCCAACCTGGTGGATCTAATTGCAAGTGTTTCTACGTGTTGTTTCCATGTTCTAGGACTATCAAACAACCTGATGGGTTCCACCATAAGTGCTTTGACGTGTCATGTTCCTGTTGTGGAATCCAACCGGGTGGATCCCATTGCAATTGTTTCTATATGTTGGGGTTGCCATGTTCTAGGACTATCAAGCAACCTGATGGGTTCCACTATGAGTGCTTTGCCATGTCATGTTCCTGTTGTGGAATCCAATGCGGTGGGTCCCATTGCAAGTGTTTCTACATGTTGGATTGCCATGTTCCTGCTCTATCCAAGAACCCGGAACTTGAGTTCCGTGATGCGTGCTTTACATGTCAAGTTGCCACGTTCTGTACTTCCTTCTCCAGGAAAATAATAATAATTCCTACACGGTGAATAATCTCAAACTCATGTATTTGTCACGGATGCAGTCATTGCTGTTGCGTGTTGTGACCCTCAGATGAACCAATCCTGGGGCTGAGAGAGTGTGACTCACCCAATGGGTTCCTATGGCTGAGTGAGGCTTGGAACCCGGGGCTTCCAAACTGTTCCGCCACGTATGTCGTTATTAGTGCCTTGTTATTAGGCTTCGTGTTGCCTTTCTTCCTCTTGGAGTGCAGGCAAGATGTTTGCTTTTCCGTGTTGATGGAGCAGGCGTGTGATTCATGCTCGGCTGCGCCAGACGCTGGCACTCCATTGTCTCTCTCTGCAAGAAGACATGACGAAAGAGCTCCTGAAAGATGGCCATCCAACTTCTGGTTGAAGGCCTCCAAAAATGGAGAGGTCACCACCATACAATCCTTTATGGCCCTCTAGAACTGGAAGGGACCCCAAAGGTCATCCAGACTGACCCAGTACTACTGAACGATGGCCATCCAACTTCTGGTTGAAGGCCTCCAAAGATGGAGAGGTCATCACCATACAAACCTTTATGTTCCTCTAGAACTGGAAGGGACCCCCAAAGGTCATCCAGACTGACCCAGTGCTTCCATGTGAGAAGATACAAGTAAAACAGTCCTGAAAGATGGCCATCCGACTTCTGGTTGAAGGCCTCCAAAGATGGAGAGGTCATCACCGTACAATTCGTTATGCTCCACTAGAACTGGAAGGGATCCCCAAAAGTCATCTGGACTGACCCAGTACTTCCATACAAGAAGATATAACTAAAACACTCCTGAAAGATGGCCATCCAACTTCTGGTTGAAGGCCTCCAAAGATGAGGGGTCGTCACAGTACAATCCTTTATGTTCCACTAAAACCAGAAGGGATCCTAAAGGTCATCTAGACTGACCCTATATTATTATTATTATTATTATTATTATTATTATTATTATTATTATTACTATTATCTATACTTCCATGCAAGAAGACACGACTAAAGCTCTCCTGAAAGATGTAAGGTATCCTAAAGGTCATCTAGACTGACCCTATATTATTATTATTATTATTATTATTATTGTTATTATTATTATTATTATTATTATTATTATTATTATTATTATCTATACTTCCACACACGAAGACACGACTAAAGCCCTCCTGAAAGATGTAAGGGATCCTAAAGGGCATCTAGACTGACCCTATATTATTATTATTATTATTATTATTATTATTATTACTATTATCTATACTTCCATGCAAGAAGATATGACTAAAGCCCTCCTGAAAGATGTAAGGGATCCTAAAGGTCATCTAGACTGACCCTATATTATTATTATTATTATTATTATTATTATTATTACCTGTACTTCCCATATGATGATGATGATGATTATTATTATTGACACAAAAGCACAATCATCCAAACTGACCCTATATTATTATTATCATCATCATCATCTATACGTCCATGCAAAAAGACACCACTAAAGCCCTCTTGAAAGATGTAAGGGATCCTAAAGATCATCTAGACTGACCTTATATTATTATTGTTATTATTATTATTTATTGTTATTGTTATCTGTACTTCCATGCAAGAAGACACCACTAAAACCCTCCTGAAAGATGGCCATCCATTCTGTATTTGACGGAGGAGTCTTGAAAGCAACCCATCATCCATTAGAGTTGGAAAGGGACCCCCAAAGGTCATCCAAACTGAAATGGCACAATGGGGATGGGCTAGATGACCTTTGGGGGGCCCCTTTTGATACGAAACCCCATAACACAGACTTGAACCTTCAACTTTTCTCTTTTCCTTGGGACAAAGGAGTGATTTCATCACCTCTTTTATTATCCCCCCCTCCACGTCCCCATGGAAGCCCACCAACAGCGCCCTCGCCTCCCTTCTGAGTCAACCCAAGGGGGATTTATCCGCCTTAAGCCTCATAATTAATGTAAACTTTGCCTGGAATATCTGGATTATCCCCATTGTTCTCCAGGCCTTCCCGTGATGCTTCAGGCTGGGTTTCTCCCCCTCTTTGTCGCTATTCGGAGCTCAACGAAATATAGAAAATGAGATGTGATGGGGTCCCTCAAGGGCATCTAGTCCAACCCTCAGCCGATGCAAAAGTTGGTTTCTCATCTGTAGAGGCCTTCAAATGAAGGTTGGGTGGACATCTTTCAGGAGGGCTTTGATTGCATCTTCTTGCATGGAAGCATGGATAATAATAATAATAATAATAATAATAATAATGATGGAGGGTCAGTCTAGATGACTTTTAGGAACCCCTCCAGTTTTAGTGGGCCAATAAAGATTGTAGAGTGGTGGATCCTCCATCTTTGGAGGCCTTCCAACAAAGGCTGGATGGACTTCTTCAAGAAGTGCTTGAGTTGGACTGCGAGGTTGGTTTCTCATCTGTAGCGGCCTTCAAACGAAGGTTGGGTGAACATCTTTCAGGAGGGCTTGGATTGCATCTTCTTGCATGGAAGGATGGATAATATTAATAATAATAATAATAATAATAATAATAATAATAATAATAATAATATAGGGTCAGTCTAGATGACCTTTAGAAACCCTTCCAGTGACATCATCATCATCATCATATAGGGTCAGTCTAGATTACCTTCAGGAACCCTTCCTGTGACATCATCATCATCATCATCATCATCATCATGGTCATATAGGGGCAGTCTAGATGACCTTTAGGAACCCTTCCAGTGACCATCATCATCATATAGGATCAGTCTAGATGACCTTTAGGAACCCTTCTAGTGACATCATCATCATCAACATCATATAGGGTCAGTCTAGATGACATTTGGAACCCTTCCAGTGACATCATCACCATCATCATCATATAGGGTCAGTCTAGATGACCTTTAGGACCCCTTCCAGTGACATCATCATCATCACTGATGATGATGGTGTCACTGGAAGGGTTCCTGAAGGTCATCTAGACTGACCCTACATGATGGTGTTGATGATGGTATCACCGGAAGGGTTCCTGAAGGTCACCTAGACTGACCCTATATGATGATGATGGTGATGATGTCACTGGAAGGGTTCCTAAAGGTCATCTAGACTGACCCTATATGATGATGATGGTGATGATGTCACTGGAAGGGTTCCTGAAGGTCATCTAGACTGACCCTATATGATGATGATGATGATGATGATGATGATGATGATGATGATGATGTCGATGTCACTGGAAGGGTTCCTAAAGGTCATCTAGACTGACCCTATATGATGATGATGGTGATGGTGTCACTGGAAGGGTTCCTGAAGGTCATCTAGACTGATCCTATATGATGGTGATGATGATGATGTCACTGGAAGGGTTCCTAAAGGTCATCTAGACTGATCCTATATGATGATGATGATGATGATGTCACTGGAAGGGTCCCTAAAGGTCATCTAGACTGTCCCTATATGATGATGATGATGATGATGATGATGTCACTGGAAGGGGTCCTAAAGGTCATCTAGTCTGTCAATGGGAAACCAACCCTGCGAGGTAGCCTTGGCTAAGGATGGAAGTAGCCAAATAGATTCTGGACTCTATCAGATACTGACCATTGATGCAGAGCAAAGTGGAGGGTGAGCCCTGGCCCCCTCGATGCCCAATAGACAAGACAGACGATGAGTAACTCCATCGACGTTCATGCAAAGGCAGAGGGAGATGTGGGGCCTGTGATGGGACGCCAGCCCTGCTTTGCTTCTCCTTCCCCGACATCTAAGCCCAGCTTAAAGCCGCAGGTAAGACCTAGGATTTGGGCTTTGCAGGTAAAGGCAGGTGAGGCTCCAAGCCGGCTTCTCTTTGTGGCTTTCCTTGCAGCCAGAAAAGGAGGAGGGGCCAAGGGATGGGATTCCCACCCCACCGACATTCCCACATGTTCATTGCGCCTTGCTCTGTTGCAGAAGGAGGTTGGACTAGATGACCTTTGGGGTCCCCTTCCAATTGTATTGGATTGGAAACTGCCTTGGAGTCTTTGTCTTTGGAGACTTTCAAGCAGAATCTGGGTGGCCATCTGTTGGGAGGAATTGAATGGTGAGTCTCCCTCTATTGTAGAAGGGAGTCCGAAGGGATGGACTAGATGGCCTTTGGGGTCCCCTTCCAATTGGATTGGATTGGAGACCGCCTTGGAGTCGCCTTCTTTGGAGGCCTTTAAGTAGAGACTGGATGGCCATCTCTTGGGAGGGATTGAATGGTGTCTCCTATTGTAGAAGGGAGTTGGAAGGGATGGACTAGATGGCCTTTGGGGTCCCCTTCCACTCTTATTAGAGACTGCTTTGGAGTCTCCTTCTTTGGAGGCCTTTAAGCAGAGTCTGGATGGCCATCTGTTAGGAGGGATTGAATGGTGTCTCACTCTATTGAAGAAGAGTGTCAGACGGGATGGACTGGATGACCGCTGGGGTTCTCTTCCAAATCTAATGGAATTATATACTGTCTGGTGGACGTTCCTTCTCTGGAGGTCTTTAAGCAGAGTCCAGGGAGTCAGACTGGATGGACTGGATGACCTTTGGGGTCCCCTTCCAACTCTAGTGTTGTTATTAAGCAGAGCCTGGGTGGCCATCTGTCAGGAGGGATTGAATGGTGCCTTCCTCTTCCACAAGGTCTGTCTGGATGGCCTTTGGGGTTCCGTTCCATCTCCAATAACATTATAGACTGTCTGGTGGACTTTCCGTCTCTGGTGGTCTTTAAGCAGAGCCTGAATGGCCATCTGTCGGGAGGGATTGAATGGTACCTTCCTCTATTGGAGAACAGGGCCAAACTAGATGGCCTTTGAGATCCCTTCCAAGTCTAAGAGTCTGTGATTGACTCATGGTGAGGTTTTAGGAGTGACTGGTTGATTGATTCATTGATTGTGTCAGACTAGATGGCCTTTTGGTTCCCATCCAAGTCTAGGATTCTATGATGGATAAATGGATGGATGGATGGATTCCTTCATGGTGTCAGACCATTGGGTTTCCCTTCCAATTGGATGGACTAGATGAACTTTGGGGTTCTGTCCAAGTTGGATCCACTAGACGACCTTTTTGGGTTCCCTCCAAGTTGGATCTACTAGATGGACTAGATGGCCTTTGGGGCTCCCTCCAAATTGGATCCACTAGATGACCTTTGGGGTTCCCTCCAAGTTGGATCTACTAGATGGACTAGATGACCTTTGGGGTTCCCTTCCAATTGGGTGGACTAGATGACCTTTAGAGTTCCTTCTGAGTTGGATCCACTAGATGACCTTTTTTGGTTCCCTCCAAGTTGGATCTACTAGATGGACTAGATGACCTTTGGGGTTCCCTCCAAGTTGGATCTACTAGATGGACTAGATGACCTTTGGGGTTCCCTTCCATTTGGATGGACTAGATGACCTTTAGAGTTCATTCTGAGTTGGATCCACCAGATGACCTTTTTGGGTTCCCTCCAAGTTGGATCTACTAGATGTACTAGATGACCTTTGGGGTTCCCTCCAAGTTGGATCTACTAGATGGACTAGATGACCTTTGGGGTTCCCTTCCAATTGGGTGGACTAGATGACCTTTAGGGTTACATCTGAGTTGGATCAACTAGATGACCTTTTTGGGTTCCCTCCAAGTTGGATCTACTAGGTGGACTAGATGACCTTTGGGGTTCCCTCCAAGTTGGATCTACTAGGTGGACTGGATGACGTTTGGAGTTCCCTCCAAGTTGGATCCACTAGATGGACCAGATGACCTTTGGGGTTCCGTCTGAGTTGGATCCACTAGATGACCTTTTTGGGTTCCCTCCAAGTTGGATCTACTAGATGGACTAGATGACCTTTGGGGTTCCCTCCAAGTTGGACCTACTAGGTGGACTAGATGACCTTTGGGGTTCCCTCCAAGTTCGATCTACTAGGTGGTCTAGATGTCCTTTGGGGTTCTCTCAAAGTTGGATCCACTAGACGACCTTTGGGGTTCCCTCCAAGTTGGATCTACTAGATGGACTAGATGACCTTTGGGGTTCCGTCTGAGTTGGATCCACCAGACGGCCTTTGGGGTTCCCTCCAAGTTGGATCTACTAGATGGACTAGATGACCTTTGGGGCTCCCTCCAAGTTGGATCTACTAGATGGACTAGATGACCTTTGGGGTTCCCTCCAAGTTGGATCTACTAGATGGACTAGATGACCTTTAGGGTTCCGTCTGAGTTGGATCCACTAGATGACCTTTTTGGGTTCCCTCCAAGTTGGATCTACTAGATGGAGTAGATGACCTTTAGGGTTCCGTCCAAGTTGGATCTACTAGATGGACTAGATGACCTTTGGGGTTCCGTCTGAGTTGGATCCACTAGACGACCTTTTTGGGTTCCCTCCAAGTTGGATCTACTAGATGGACTAGATGACCTTTGGGGATCTCTTCTAATTGGATGGACTAGATGAACTTTGGGGTTCCCTTCCAATTGGATGGACTAGATGAACTTTGGGGTTCCCTTTGAGTTGTAATTGTAATATATCTCTTTTTTCTGGGTTGTAATTGTAATATATCCTTTCTCTTTTATTCAGTGGCTGGATGGCCATCTGTCAGGAGGGGTTTGTTTGGATGTCCTTAGGGGGTCCCTTCCCACCCTAGGGTGCCCCTCCTCTCCATTCCCAAAGCCCTTGCCCTTGCTGAGCTGGTTGTGCTTGTTTTCTTGGGCAATTTGTTCTGAATCTGTCAGAAAAACTCCCCAAAACTGCCGCACGGCCTGATACTCTCAAGGGCGTGTGCGAGACGCAGGCATCCCTCGTGCGAGGAGGAGAGGGATGTGCACAAGTGCATGGGATGCCCGTGTCCAAAGAGAAGAGGCATCAAAAGAGAAAGAAGGGAGAAAGAAGGGAGAAAAAAGAAAGTGCGGTCCCTTCGCACGCTTTGTCCCACGTGAAACGTTCTTGTGCAAATCTTGTGCATCGCACGGTCTTCCTACGAAACACCAGTGTCTTTAGATTCCAGTCCCATTCCCAAGATAATCTCATTACACATATGCAAATATTCCCAAATACGAAAAATAACAATAATGCAAAACACATAGCGGGTGCAATTACACGCCTTGTTCCTCGTGAAACGTTCTCGTGCAAATCTTGTGCATCGCACAGCCTTCCTACGAAACACCAGTGTCTTTAGATTTTGGTCCCATTCCCAAGATAATCTCATTACGCATATGCAAATATTCCCAAATACGAAAAATAATAATAATGCAAAACACATAGCGGGTGCAATCACACGTCTTGTTCCTCGTGAAACGTTGTCGTGCAAATCTTGTGCATAGCACAGTCTTCCTACGAAACACCAGTGTCTTTAGATTCCGGTCCCATTCCCAAGATAATCTCATTACGCATATGCAAATATTCCCAAATACGAAAAATAATAATAATGCAAAACACATA
Source organism: Anolis sagrei ordinatus (assembly GCF_025583915.1). Taxonomy (NCBI): domain Eukaryota; kingdom Metazoa; phylum Chordata; class Lepidosauria; order Squamata; family Anolidae; genus Anolis; species Anolis sagrei. Next base: position 1,455,322 of record NW_026844700.1, read on the forward strand.
GTGGGTGCAATCACACGCCTTGTTCCTCGTGAAACGTTCTCATGCAAATCTTGTGCATCGCACGGCCTTCCTACGAAACACCAGTGTCTTTAGATTTCGGTCCCATTCCCAAGATAATCTCATTACGCATATGCAAATATTCCCAAATACGAAAAATAATAATAATGCAAAACACATAGCGGGTGCAATCACACGCCTTGTTCCTCGTGAAACGTTCTCATGCAAATCTTGTGCATCGCACGGCCTTCCTACGAAACACCAGTGTCTTTAGATTTCGGTCCCATTCCCAAGATAATCTCATTACGCATATGCAAATATTCCCAAATACGAAAAATAATAATAATGCAAAACACATAGCAGGTGCAATCACATGCCTTGTTCCTCGTGAAACGTTCTCGTGCAAATCTTGTGTATCGCACGGCCTTCCTACGAAACACCAGTGTCTTTAGATTCCGGTCCCATTCCCAAGATAATCTCATTACGCATATGCAAATATTCCCAAATACGAAAAATAATAATAATGCAAAACACATAGCGGGTGCAATCACACGCCTTGTTCCTCATGAACAAATGTCGTGCAAATCTTGTGCATCGCACGGCCTTCCTACGAAACACCAGTGTCTTTAGATTCCGGTCCCATTCCCAAGATAATCTCATTACGCATATGCAAATATTCCCAAATACGAAAAATAATAATAATGCAAAACACATAGCAGGTGCAATCACACGCCTTGTTCCTCGTGAAACGTTGTCGTGCAAATCTTGTGCATCGCACGGCCTTCCTACGAAACACCAGTATCTTTAGATTCCGGTCCCATTCCCAAGATAATCTCATTACGCATATGCAAATATTCCCAAATACGAAAAATAATAATAATGCAAAACACATAGCGGGTGCAATCACACGCCTTGTTCCTCGTGAAACGTTGTCGTGCAAATCTTGTGCATCGCACGGCCTTCCTACGAAACACCAGTATCTTTAGATTCCGGTCCCATTCCCAAGATAATCTCATTACGCATATGCAAATATTCCCAAATACGAAAAATAATAATAATGCAAAACACATAGCAGGTGCAATCACACGCCTTGTTCCTCGTGAAACGTTGTCGTGCAAATCTTGTGCATCGCACGGCCTTCCTACGAAACACCAGTGTCTTTAGATTTCGGTCCCATTCCCAAGATAATCTCATTACACATATGCAAATATTCCCAAATACAAATAATAATAATAATGCAAAACACATAGCAGGTGTAAATACATGATGATGATGATGATGATGATGATGATGATGATGATGATAAGGGTAGAACCATCAGGAAGGAAGAAAAATAGGATGATGATGATAATAATAATAATAATAATAATAATAATAATAATAATAATAAGGTTAGAATCATCAGGAAGGCAGGAGAATATGTGTATATGTATATTGTGTATATGTGTGTGCTTGTCTATATGCATCTTTGTGTTTATATATGTGTGTATGTATGTGTGCAGGTGTATATTTGTGTGTGTGTTTATATATATATATATATATATATGTAGGTGCATATGTATGTGTGCATATGTGTGTGTTTAGATGTGTATATATATATATGTGTGGGTGTGTGTATATTTGTGTGTTTATATGTGTATATGTATATTGTGTATATGTGTGTGCTTGTCTATATGCATCTTTGTGTTTATATATGTGTGTATGTATGTGTGCAGGTGTATATTTGTGTGTGTGTTTATATATATATATATATATATATATATATATATATATATATATATATGTAGGTGCATATGTATGTGTGCATATGTGTGTGTTTAGATGTGTATATATATGTGTGTGGGTGTGTGTATATTTGTGTGTTTATATGTGTATATGTATATTGTGTATATGTGTGTGCTTGTCTATATGCATCTTTGTGTTTATATATGTGTGTATGTATGTGTGCAGGTGTATATTTGTGTGTGTTTATATATATATGTAGGTGCATATGTATGTGTGCATATGTGTGTGTTTAGATGTGTATATATGTGTGTGTGTATTTGTGTGTTTATATGTGTATATGTATATTGTGCATATGTGTGTGCTTGTCTATATGCATCTTTGTGTTTATATATGTGTGTATGTATGTGTGCAGGTGTATATTTGTGTGTGTGTTTATATATATATATATATATATATGTAGGTGCATATGTATGTGTGCATATGTGTGTGTTTAGATGTGTATATATATGTGTGTGGGTGTGTGTATATTTGTGTGTTTATATGTGTATATGTATATTGTGTATATGTGTGTGCTTGTCTATATGCATCTTTGTGTTTATATATGTGTGTATGTATGTGTGCAGGTGTATATTTGTGTGTGTGTTTATATATATATCTATATATTTATGTATGAGTGTGTGTGTGTATTATATGTGTATATATACTTGGGGTCTGTGGCTATATTGTTGTGTTTAATGGTATATGAATTGGTATATGTGATGTGCTGTTAGTGCAATTGGGTTTATATTGTGGTGTATGTATGTGTGCAGGGTATATTTGTTGTGTGTGTTTATTATATATAATATACTTACTGTATTATAAATGTATTTAATTTGTATTTAACGTATTATTTCTTCACTTGTTGGTCAGTTGCTTGAGAGATCTGGTTACTTAAGTCTACTATAGATGGAAAAGAGAAAAGAATAATTGGAAGAAACAAATTGGCAAGTTTAAGCAGTTTGGTATGGGAGAAGGAATCTTAACTGATGAAATGCCTTGTTGGAAACAATGAAACAAGAATTGATGTATATATATATATATATGAATACCCAACCCATGTCCTCCCAACTGGAATATTTCACTCTAAATAGGATAATACATAGATTAAATGCAGGAATACAGTGTTCTCAATGGCAAGGGCCCCGTTGGCAGGGACCCCCAGAGGTCATCTAGACTTACCCTATGCTTATATATATATATATATATATATATATATGAATACCCAATCTATGTCCTCCCAACTGAAATATTTCACTCTAAATACATGGATGAAATGCAGGAATACGGTGTTCTCAATGGCAAGGACATAGTTGGAAGGGGCTCTCAAAGGTCATCGAGACTTACCCTGTGCTTATGTATGTGTGTGTGTATATCTATATATAGATATAGATATAGATCGATATTCCCAACCCAGCCAATGGAGATAATCAACAGAATTGTAGACTAGAAGAGCCAAGAAGGTGCCAAAGAGGAAGCTGTGAAGGTGTGTTGCCTGCGATTGTGCGTTTTTGTGCGTTTCTTTGGCACGCAAAGCCACCCCTTCGTACCTGTCGGACCGGCTCCGGCGCCTCTGAGTCACCTGCCGCCTCGGCACACGAAACTGCCCACCTTGCGAGCGAGCGAACGAACGCCGTTGCCTTTCAGGTGTTGCCAGGATGGGGATCCTCGGGGCCAAAAGTGATAACACGAAGAGACAATAATCATATGTCTCGGACCCTCATTTGGACTTATTTGGGGGTCAAGAACGTATCAGCCTGCACAGCCATTATAAGTTTCAAGGCCAAAACTTAAAAAATAAAAAACAACAACAACAACAAAATGAACAAAACTTTGAAATTGTATTTATTTATTTATCTATCATTTGATTCATCTTTTATTTTTTTTTTAATTTCAATTTTATTATTTATTTATTTATTAGTTTTTATTTGTTTATTTATTATCCATTTCTTAACATTCAGTATTTTTTTTTTGTTTGTTTGTTCTGCAGAGCCATACATTTCAGGACCAAGCAGGGATATTTTTTTAAAATATTTATTTATTTATTTATTTTGTATTTTATTTTGTATTTTATTTTGTATTTTATTTTATTTTGTATTTTATTTTATTTTATTTTATATTTTTGTATTTTTTATTCATTTTAATATTCATGGGTCATGGGGGCTCTGTGTGCCAAGTTTGGTCTTTATCAGTCTTTGTTGGGGGCCGCAGTAGTCTGTGGGAACAAAAGGGGTGGGAAAGTACTCCAAATCCCATAATCCATTGTCCGTCCTCCCCCAACCCTCACCAGGACGTAAAGTGGGTCATGGGGATTATATGTGCCAAGTTTGGTCTTGATTGGTCATTGGATGGGGGTCGCAGCAGTTTCGGGAATTGAGTGGGGGGTACTTCAAATCCCATCATCCATGGTCAGCCCTCCTCCAAACTGCAGTAGGATGTAGAGTGGGTCATGGGGGCTCTGTGTGCCAAGGTTGGTCTTGATTGGTCATTGGATGAGGGTCGCAGCAGTCTCCGGAATTGAGCGGGGGTACTTCAAATCCCATCATCCATGGTCAGCCCTCCTCCAAACTGCAGTAGGATGTAGAGTGGGTCATGGGGGCTCTGTGTGCCAAGGTTGGTCTTGATTGGTCATTGGATGAGGGTCGCAGCAGTCTCGGGAATTGAGTGGGGGTACTTCAAATCCCATCATCCATGGTCAGCCCTCCTCCAAACTGCAGTAAGATGTAGAGTGGGTCATGGGGGCTCTGTGTGCCAAGGTTGGTCTTTATCAGTCTTCATTTGGGCCCACAGTGGTCTGTGGGAACCAATGGGTTTGAAGTACTACGAATTCCATCATCCTTTGTCTGTCACCCATGGTGGTCACAGTGTCCTGTGAAAGTGGCAGCCAATCAGAAAGCTGCCACATGCCTCCCTCCCTCCCTCCGCATACAAACACTGACTTTTATTATATCCATCGATTGTGATATTTATTTTATTTTACTTTATTTATGTGGCCTTGTTTCAGGACCAAGCGTGGATTCGAACTCGGGTCTCTCTCCAGGATGGCCCCCGTCCTGACTGTCCTTGTCTTTGTCTCCGCAGGGGCCGTGGCCGTGGCGCTGGACCCTCCGAAGGCGATGGTGACGGCGGTGCTGGGCAAGGATGCGGTGCTGCCGTGCGCCTTCACCAGCGACGAAGCCACAGTGCTGCAGGTGCGGTGGCTCAAGCGCGGGGAGGACGGGGTGGACGTGGACGTGGCGGTGCTGAACGTGGAGCACGGGACCTACGTGGAGGAGGCCTACCTGGGCCGGGTGGCCCGCGCCTCCGAGTCCGACACCCTCCAGGACGGGTCCGTCCGGCTGCGCAACGCCGTCCAGGCCGACGAGGGGACCTACGAGTGCCACCTCATCACCTTCCCCTTGGGGAACTTCGAGTCCAGCGTCCGGCTCAAGGTCCTGGGTGAGGGGAACGCGAGACCTCCGTGGCCCAAGGACCAAAGCCTTGCTCTGTCCCTTGGGACACTCTCTGTGACATCTGTCGATCGACTGAATTGATCGATCAATCTGGGGTGTTGAGTGGTTTCCGAACTGTATGGCCATGTTCAAGAATATCTATCTATCATCTATCTATCTATCTGTCTATCTATCTATCTATCTGTCTGTCTGTCTGTCTGTCTGTCTGTCTGTCTGTCTATCATCTATCTATCTATCTATCTATCTATCTATCTATCTATCATCTATCTATCTATCATCTATCTATCATCATCTATCTATCATCTATCATCTATCTATCTATCTATCTATCTATCTATCTATCTATCTATCTATCTATCTATCTATCTCTTCTATCTATCTGTCTGTCCGTCCATCTGTCTGTCTGTCCATCCATCTATCCATCTATCATCTCGCTCTCTCACTCTCTCTAACTATTAAATCTATCTATCTATCTATCTATCTATCTATCTATCTATCTATCTTATCTATCTCTTCTAACTATTTAATCTATCTATCCGTCCATCCATCTATCATCACTCTCTCTCTTTTCTAACTATTTAATCTATCTGTCTATCTATCTATCCGTCCATCCGTCCACCCATCTATCCATCATCTCTCTATCTATCTATCTATCTATCTATCTATCTATCTATCTATCTATCTATCTATCTATCTATCTCTTCTAACTATTTAATCTATCTATCATCTATCTATCTATCTATCTATCTATCTATCTATCTATCTATCTATCTATCTCTTCTAACTATTTAATCTATCTATCTATCTATCATCTATTTATCTATCTATCTCTTCTATTTAATCTATCTATCTATCATCTATCTATCTATCTCTATCTATCTATCTATCTATCTCTTCTAACTATTTAATCTATCTATCTATCATCTATCTATCTATCTCTATCTATCTATCTATCTATCTATCTCTTCTAACTATTCAATCTATCTATCTATCTATCTATCTATCTATCTATCATCTATCTCTCTTCTAACTATTTAATCTATCTATCTATCTATCTATCTATCTATCTATCTATCTATCTCTTCTAACTATTTAATCTATCTATCTATCATCTATCTATCTATCTATCTCTATCTATCTATCTATCTATCTATCTATCTATCTATCTATCTCAATCTATCTATCTATCTATCATCTATCTCTCTTCTAACTATTTTATCTATCTATCTATCTATCTATCTATCTCTTCTAACTATCTATCTATCTCTTCTAACTATTCAATCTATCTATCTATCTATCTATCTATCTATCTATCATCTATCTCTCTTCTAACTATTTAATCTATCTATCTATCTATCTATCTATCTATCTATCTATCTATCTCTTCTAACTATTTAATCTATCTATCTATCTATCTATCATCTATCTATCTCTCTTCTAACTATTTAATCTATCTATCTCTCTTCTAACTATTTAATCTATCTATCATCTATCTATCTATCTCTTCTAACTATTTAATCTATCTATCTCTATCTATCTATCTATCTATCTATCTATCTATCTATCTATCTATCTCTCTTCTAACTATTTAATCTATCTATCTATCTATCTATCTATCTATCTATCTCTTCTAACTATTTAATCAATCTATCATCTATCTATCTATCTATCTATCTATCTATCTATCTATATCTATCTATCTATCTCTTCTAACTATTTAATCTATTTATCTATCTATCTATCATCTATCTATCTATATCTATCTATCTCTTCTATTTAATCTATCTATCATCTATCTATCTATCTATCTATCTATCCTCTATCTATCTATATCTATCTATCTCTTCTAACTATTTAATCTATCTATCTATCTATCTATCTATCTATCTATCTATCCATCCATCCATCCATCCATCCATCCATTTATCATTTCTCTCTCTCTTTTCTAACTATTTTATCTGTCTGTCTGTCTGTCTGTCCGTCCATCCATCTATCCATCTATCATCTCTCTTCTATTCTATCTATCTATTATCTATCTTTGTATCTATCAATTTCTATCTCTCAGTTTATCTTTCAATCTATCCATTGATCTATCTGTTTCTATTCTGTTTCTAGATATCTATCTATTTATCTATCTATCTATCTATCTATCTATCTATCCGTCTATCTATTTACCTCTTACCAATCATCCATCTACCAACCTACCTCTTCCTATCATTTACCTATATCTATCTATCTATCTATCTATCTATCTATCTATCTATCTATCTATCTATCTATCTATCTACCTATATTTCTATCTATCTTATATATCTATCTGTCTGTTTATCTTTGTTTCTGTCTTACGATCTATCTCTCTGTCATGATTCATTCATTCATTCTGCATTCCTGAATAGGGTTTGGGGTCTTAAGACTGGTTGATTGATTGATTGATTGATTGATTGATTGATTGATTGATTCATTCATTCATTCATTCATTGTGGGATTCTATGATTGATTGATTGATTGATTGATTCAATCATTGTGTCAGATTAGATGGCCTTTGGAGTCCCAAGTCTAGGATTCTATGATTGATTGATTCATTTATTCATTCCATGAATAAGGTTGGACTAGATGACTAGTAGGGTTCTATGATTGAATGGTTGATTGATTGATTGTGAGATTCTATGATTCATTCATTCATTTATTTATTCAATGTGACATTCTATGTTGATTGATTGATTGATTCATTGTATCAGAGTAGGTGACCTTTGGGGTCCCACCCTGTCTAGCATTCTTTGATTGATTGGTTGTGCATTCCTGAACGGGGTTGGGATGGATTACCTGTGGGATTCTATGATTGACTGATTGATTGATTCATTGTGTCAGAACAGATGGCCGTTGGGGTCCCTCCCAAGTCTAGGATTCTATAATTTATTCATTTATTGTTTCAGATGGCATTTGGGATCCTTTCCAAGTCTTGCATTCTATGATTGATTGATTGATTTATTATGTGGTTCTATGGTTGATTGATTGATTGATTGATTGATTGAGTTAATCATTGTCTCAGACTAGATGGTCTTTGGGGTCCCTTCCAAGTTTAGGATTCTATGATTGAGTGATTCGTTCATTCATTCATTCATTCATTCATTGTGGGATTCTATGATTGATTGATTGATTGATTCATTCATTCATTCATTCATTGTGCTAGACTAGATAACCTTTAGAGTCCCTTCCAACTCTATGAATCTATGATTGGTTGATTGATTGATTGATTGATTGATTGATTGATTGATTGAGTGATTCAGACTAGATGGCCTTTGGGTGTCCCTTCCTGGTCTAGGATTCTATGATGGATGGATGGATGGATGGATGGATGGATGGATGGATGGATGGATGGATGGATTCCTTCGTTATGTCAGACTAGATGGCCTTTGGAGTCCATTCCAAGATTCTATGAAGGATGGAAGAATGGATGGATGGGTTCCTTCATTGTTTCAACCTAGATAGCCTTTGGGTGTCCCTTCCAAGTCTTGGATTCTATGATGGATGGATGAATTCCTTCACTGTTTCAGACTAGATAACCTTTGGGTGCCCCTTCCAATTCTTGGATTCTATGATGGATGGATGGAGGGATGGATGGATGGATGGATGGATTCCTTCACTGTGTCAGACTAGATGGTCTTTGGTGTCCCTTCTCAGTCTAGGATTCTATGATGGATGGATGGATTCCTTCATTGTGTCATACAAGAAGGCCTTTGGGTGTCCCTTCCAATTCTAGGATCTCCAGGATGGATAGGTGGATAGATTCCTCCACTGTGTCAGACTAGATAGCCTTTGGGGTCTCTCCCAAGTCTAGGATTCCATGATGGCTGGATGGATGCCTTCACTGTGTCAGACAAGATGGCCTTTGTGATCCTTCCCAAGTTTAGCGTTCTATGATGGATGGGTGGATGGATGGATTCCTTCATTACTTCAGACTAGATGGCCTTAGGATGGATGGATGGATGGATGGATGGATGGATTCTTTCACTGTGTCAGACTAGATGGCCTTTGGGGTCCCTTCTCAGTCTAGGATTCCATGATGGATGGATGGATGGATGGATGGATGGATTCCTTCATTGGTTCAGACTAGATGGCCTAGATGGGGTCCCTTCTTAGTCGAGGATTCCATGATGGATGGATTCCTTCATTGGTTCAGACTAGACGACCTCTGTGGTCCTTCCCAAGTCTAGGATTCCATGATGTGTGGTTCCATGATGGATGGATGGATGGATGGATTCCTTCATTGGTTCAGACTAGATGGCCTTTGTGGTCCTTCCCAAGTCTAGGATTTCATGATGGATGGATGGATGGATTCCTTCATTGGTTCAGACTAGATGGCCTTTGGGGTCCCTTCTTAGTCTAGGATTCCACGATGGATGGATGGATGGATGGATGGATTCCTTCATTGGTTCAGACTAGATGGCCTTTGAGGTGCCTTCTCAGTCTAGGATTCCATGATTGATAGATGGATGGGTAGATGGATGGATGCAGTCCTTCATTGCTCCAGACTAGATGGCCTTTGGTGTCCCTTCTCAGTCTAGGATTCCATGATGGATGGATGGATGGATGGACGGATTCCTTCAGTGTCTCAGACTACATGTCCTTTGGGGTCCCTTCTCAGTCTAGGATTCCATGATGGATGGATGGATGGATGGATGGATGGATGGATGGATGGATGGATGGATTCCTTCACTGTCTCAGACAAGATGACCTTTGTGGTCCTTCCCAAGTCTAGGATTCCATGATGGATGGATGGATTCCTTCATTGGTTCAGACTAGATGGCCTTTGGTGTCCCTTCTCAGTCTAGGCTTCTATGATGGATGGATGGATGGATGGATTCCTTCATTGGTTCAGACTAGATGACCTTTGTGCTCCTTCCCAAGTCTAGGATTCCATGATGGATGGATGGATGGGTGGATGGATGGGTGGATGGATGGATGGATCAATTCTTTCATTGGTTCAGACTAGACGACCTTTGTGGTCCTTCCCAGGTCTAGGATTCCATGATGGATGGATGGATGGATGGATGGATGGATGGATGGATGAGTGGATGGATGGATGGATTCCTTCATTGGTTCAGACTAGACGACCTTTGTGCTCCTTCCCAAGTCTAGGATTCCATGATGGATGGATGGATGGATGGATGGATGGATGGATGGATGGATGGGTGGATGGATGGATGGATCGATTCCTTCATTGGTTCAGACTAGACGACCTTTGTGGTCCTTCCTAAGTCTAGGATTCTATGATGGATGGATGGATGGATGGATGGATGGGTGGGTGGATGGATGGGTGGATGGATGGATGGATTCCTTCACTGTCTCAGACTAGATGGCCTCTGGGGTGGCCTCCCTAGCCTGGTGTGCTGACCCCCTCTTCCTCCCGCAGTGCCTCCGCTGCCCACGCTGAACCTGGGCCCACCGCTGGAGGAGGGCCAGGGCCGGACGCTGGCGGCCTCGTGCACGGCAGAGGGCAGCCCGGTGCCCAACGTGTCCTGGGAGACGGCGGTGCGCGGGGAGACCCGCAGCCAGCAGTCCTCGCACCCGCGCTCGGCCTCCGTCACCAGCGAGTTCTACGTGGTGCCCGGGCGCAGCATGCACGGCCAGGCCCTCACCTGCGTGGTCTCCCACCCGGGCCTCCAGCACAAGAAGAAGATCACCCACACCCTCAACGTGGCCTGTAGGTACACCCCACACGCGGGCCCTTCAGGGGAGGAAACTCCGGGTGAGAGGGATGCCTTGAAAAGCATTCGGGATGGAGAGTATTTCCAAAGGGGGAGGAAACTCTGGGCGAGAGAGCCGCCTTGGAAAGCATTGGGTCCTAGTGAAGTCAATACGAACTTTAGGAGGGTCTCCCCAGTAAAGGAGACCCCTAGGACCGCACAAAAGAGGGTCTATGACCTTGGCGAGCTGTCAGAGAAGCCTGATTAGAGCAATTTTATTAATATTAATAATTGAAATGAGACTCTTGCCAAGGCGAAGAAGAGGCATCGAGGTTTAATGAGCGATTCAGCTGAGTCGGATGCAAATGCGGGGATAGCTCACCCACAAGCATACCAGTATATTGATCAGAGGCATATTTATAGCAAATTCAAAGTTGCAGAGTTCAAACTCCCCACCCCGGCTTCCCTGTTGTTCCCTGCCCCTGGTGCCTCTGAACCAGTCAGGAAGCTCCAGTGGTCCGTAGGAACCAATGGGGAGACCTCTGCCACCTGGTGGTGACAGCCAATCAGGAGAGATGGAGGCGGGTTGAGGGAGCACAAAGGAATCTTGGAAAGGAAATGCCATGTGGCCAGTGAGACAAAGGGGAAATCTCAAGCCAGCCTGATCTATCAACATGTGTAGACTGGGGTGATTGTTTCTTGGTGGAGATAGCTGAGTTAATCAGAGCGAAGGCAAAAGGTTTTTTGAGGACCTTTTGTCCTTCAGGAGGAAATATGGTTAAGATTTTTGCCAAAGGGGCAAGCTGAGGGCTGGGCAATTCCTCCGAGGGCCACCCGCTGCCCAGGCTATTGTTCATGCAAAAGGAAGTTGTGGATAAAAAATTCCTGGAATGTTTGGGGCTTTGTAGTCCCTTTGGTGGAGTTTCTTCGTGTATATAGGGGAAACAAAGGGCAGAGGAAAAGGGGAAAGGCTTCTGCCACACAAAGAAATCAGAAAACACATTTCATACATCTAAAGTTCATAAAAGGCAAGATTTCATAAGGTTTGTCCATGTGGGGGGAAAGAGTGTCCATAGGGGATGGCTAAGACGCAAGGGTGTTGCACAAAGGTCCTGGCAGGAGCTCTTGAGTGGCCCAAATGGACCTGGTGTCTCTGGAAGCAAGCTTTGCTCCCCGTCCTTGGAGAACTACAGCTCCTGAAAGAGGCAGAGACTCCAAGGTCTAGCTATTCCCAAAGTTTCATGGGGTCCTCATTGTTGTTAAGGCCTTGGCAAATTGACCAAGACTTAACCCCTATTGTGCAGTCCTTTGTCCTTTGCAGAACTATAAGTCACCATCCCTTGTTTGGGGGGGGGGGGCATGCTCGATGTCACTAGTATTTATATTATTTTCAAAGGGAGGAAACTCTGGGCGAGAGAGACGCCTTGAAAAACATTGGCTTTTTAGAGGAGGAAACTTTGGGCGAGAGAGCCGTCTTGGAAAGCATTGGCCTTTTAGAGGAGGAAACTCTGGGCGAGAGAGCTGCCTTGAAAAGCATTGGCTCCTGGGATATATATTATTTTCAAGGGGAGGAAACTTTGGGTGAGAGAGCCGTCTTGGAAAGCATTGGCTTTTTAGAGGAGGAAACTTTGGGCGAGAGAGCTGCCTTGAAAACAATTGGCTTCTGGGATATATATTATTTTCAAGGGGGAGGAAACTCTGGGAGAGAGAGCCACCTTGAAAAACATTGGCCTTTTAGAGGAGGAAACTCTGGGTGAGAGAGCTGCCTTGAAAAATATTGCATCCTGGGATATATATTATTTTCAAGGGGAGGAAACTTTGAGCGAGAGAGCCGCCTTGAAAAACATTGGCTTTTTAGAGGAGGAAACTCTGGGTGAGAGAGCTGCCTTGAAAAATATTGCATCCTGGGATATATATTATTTTCAAGGGGAGGAAACTCTGGGCGAGAGAGCTGCCTTGAAAAACATTGCATTCTGGGATCTATATTATTTTCAAGGGGAGGAAACTCTAGGCGAGAGAGCTGCCTTGAAAAGCATTGGCTCCTGGGATATATATTTTTTCAAGGGGAGGAAACTTTGGGCGAGAGAGCTGCCTTGAAAAACAGAGTTGCCAGGTTTGAATTTCCCATTCCCCACCCCACCGCCGGCTCAGCAATGATTGGCTGGCACTCTTCAGGTAGGAGGAGGCTTGGCCTTCTTCTGAGCGCTGGGCTTCTGCCTCCTCGGAGAATCAGGAGAGAGGGAGACAGGACAAGAGGGAAACAATGGATTCTTGAGAGGATCATGGAAGTAGGAAATATCCAAGCGGCTAGCGAGTCCCGGGGGGGCGGGGGGTCTGCGAACCAGCCTTTGCTATTTTCTTTGACTGGCTGCAATAAACGTTGATGGCTGGCAAACCTGCCATAATCCGGATTTTTCCAGTGCTGAGAGACAGGAACAATGAGGGAATTTTAGTTGAATCAGTAACAGATTAGGACAAAGTGTGGCTTTCCGAAGGCTTCCTTTGTCTTATTGAGATATGATCATAAATGCCAAGTGAAAAACATTGGCTTCTGGGATATATATTATTTTCAAGGTAGAGGAAACTTTGGGTGAGAGAGCCGCCTTGAAAAACGTTGCCGTTCAGGATGGTATAGTCTTTTCAAAGAGGAGGAAACTCTGTGCAAAGGAGCTGCCTTGGCAAAAAAAAAAAAGGCTTTTAGAGGAGGAAGCTTTGGGCGAGAGAACTGCCTTGAAAAACATTGGACGAAACTTTGGGCAAGAGAGTTGCTTGGTAAACGTTGACCTCTGGGATTTAGGATAGTTTCAAAGAGGGAGGAAACTTGAAAAATATTTGCGGGTGGGATTCGAAATATTCCCAAAAGGGAGGAAATTCAGGGCGAGAGAGCGGCCTTGAAAAACATTGGATCCTGGGATATATATTATTTTCAAGGGGGAGGAAACTCTGGGCGAGAGAGCGGCCTTGAAAAGCGTCGGCACCTGGGACGTATAGTGCAAGCCACACTCTCTCGGCCTCGGGCGCCCTTCCTCATGCCTTCCTTCCTCTCCCTAGATCTCTCCGACGCCTCCATCTTGGGCCAGGAAGCGGAGGACAACTGGGTCGAAGGCCGGGAAGGGGCTTCGCTGAAATGCCTCGGAGACGGGAACCCACCACCCTCCTACAACTGGAGCCGGTGAGCCTTCCTTGCCCTCTTGCGGGGATCGTGGGGTCGTTCCAGGGGAGGCGGAAGCCTAGGCTCCTTTTGAGGTAGCCGAGAATTGCATTGGTCTTGCTTGCTGCTGCATCACACTCCTGGCTCATGGTCTTACGGAGACGCATGGATACCGTTTGCATGCATCATCATCATTATTATTATTATTATTATTATTATTATTATTTAATATAGTATTATATCTCAAGCCAAGCATAATCTATATCCTGCTTTGCCTACCTCAATTGAGGGACTAGATTAATAATAATAATAATAATAATAATAATAATATAACTAATAATGATAATATAACTTGAATATAATAATATAACTAGATTCCTATTGATGCAAGCTATAATCGCATTGGTCTTACTTGCTGCTGCATTGCACTCTTGGCTCATGGTCCTAATATAATAATAATAATAATAATAATAATAATAATAATAATAATAATAATAATAATCTAAATAATAACTAGAACATAGTAATATAACTTGACCCCTATTGATGCTACAACTGCATTGGTCTTACTTGCTGCTGCATTGCACTCTTGGCTCATGGTCCTAATATAATATAGTCATATAATAGAACATAATAATAATAATAATAATAATAATAATAATAGAATATAATAATATAACTAGATTCCTATTGATGCAGCCTAGAATCGCATTGGTCTTACTTGCTGCTGCATTGCACTCTTGACTCATGGTCCTAATATAATGTCATTTAAAAATATAATAATAATAATAATAATAATAATAATAATAATAATAAAATATAATATAAATAATAATAATAATAATAGTATAGTTTAGAATCACATTGGTCTTACTTGCTGCTGCATTGCACTCTTGGCTCATGGTCCTAATATAATATAGTCATATAATAGAACATAATAATAATAATAATAATAATAAACCTAGGTTATAATACTATAACTAGATTCCTATTGATGAAGCCTAGAATTGCATTGGTCTTACTTGCTGCTGCATTGCACTCTTGGCTCATGATCCTAATATAATATTATTTAAAATATAGTATAAATAATAATAATAATATAGGTTAGAATCACATTGGTCTTACTTGCTGCTGCATTGCACTCTTGGCTCATGGTCTTAATATAATATTATTTAAAAATATAATAATAATAATAATAATAATAATAATAATAATAATAATAATAATATAGGTTAGAATCGCATTGGTCTTACTTGCTGCTGCATTGCACTCTTGGCTCATGGTCCTAATATAATATTATTTTAAAATATAATATAAATAATAATATATTATTATTATATTATATTATTATATATTATTATTATTATTATTATTATTATTATTATTATTATTATTATTATTGATTCTTACCAATGCAGCCTAGTATCACATTGGTGTTATGTGCTGCTGCATCACGCTCTTGGCTCACTTTGTGGTCTATGCCATAAGCCTCCTTTCGCATGGGAGTTGGAGTTTTGCAAAGTCTTTCACCTTCCCTACAACTCCAACTCCCAGCATCCCATCACATTGAGCCACTGCACTTAAGCGGATGCTAAACTGCATCCCTGATCTCTATTGGGTTTGGTAGACCTGCCTTCAAAGGGAAGAAGCCCTGAGCCTCCGTAAACACTGATTCACGGCCCGGCCCTTTTTGCGTCTCTCTCTCTCTCTGTTGTTTTTTTCCCCAACCAGCTGGGACTTGCTCTGTGGGTTTCGGGGAAGCGCCCTCCGGGGAGAAAGGCACCTCCTGGCCCTTTCACTATCGGGATTTTTTGCAATTGTTGCTAATAATAATAATAATAATAATAATAATAATAGTTGGTTGAATTGTGCCTTGCTTCATGAAAGAAGAGGGTTGGACTAGATGACCTTTGGGGTCCCTTCTGACTCTACTATTCTATGATTAGGTCTTCCTTCATGGCATTGGGTTGGACTAGATGACCTTTGGGGTCCCTTCTCTCTAGGTCTTCCTTCACGGCATTGGGTTGGACTAGATGACCTTTGGGGTCCCTTCTCGCTAGGTCTTCTTTCATAGCATTGGGTTGGACTAGATGACCTTTGGGGTCCTTCTGACTCCATAATTCTATGATTAGGTCTTCCTTCATGGCATTGGGTTGGACTAGATGACTCTTGGGGTCCCTTCTGACTCCATAATTCTATGATTAGGTCTTGCTTCACAGCATTGAGTTGGACTAGATGAGTTTTGTGGTCCTTCGGACTCCATAATTCTACAATTAGGTCTTCCTTCATGGCATTGGGTTGGACTAGATTACCTTTGAGGTCCCTTCTGACTCTATAATTCTACAGTTAGGGCTTCCTTCATGGCATTGGGATGGACGAGATGACCTTTGAGGTCCCTTCCGATTCTATAATTATACAGTTAGGTCTTCCTTCATGGCATTGGGTTAGACTAGATGACCTTTGAGGTCACTTCCGACTCTATAATTCCATGATTAGGTCTTCCTTCATGGCATTGGGTTGGACTAGTTGACCTTTGGGGTCCCGTCTGACTCCATAATTCTATGATTAGGTCTTGCATCATGGCATTGGGTTGGACTAGATTTGCTTTGCGGTCCTTCTGACTCCATAATTCTACAATTAGGTCTTCCTTCATGGCATTGGGATGGACGAGATGACCCTTGAGGTCCCTTTTCTCTAGGTCTTCCTTCACGGCATTGGGTTGGACTAGATGACCTTTGGGGTCCCTTCCCTCTAGGTCTTCCTTCAGGGCATTGGATTGGACTAGATGACCTTCGGTGTCCCTTCCGACTCTATGATTCTACCATTAGAATCATGGCATGGCATTGGGTTGGACTAGATGACCTTCAAGTCCTTCTGACTATGATTCTACGATTAGGTCTTCCTTGGTGGAATCGGGTTGGACTAGATGGCTTTCAAGGACCTTCTGACTCTATGATTCTACGATTAGGTCTTCCTTCATGGCATTGGGTTGGACTAGATGACCTTCAAGGTCCTTCTGACTCTACTATTCTACGATTAGGTCTTCCTTCATGGCATTGGGTTGGACTAGATGACCTTTGGGGTCCCTTCTGACTCCATAATTCCACAATTAGGTCTTCCTTCATGGCATTGGGTTGGACCAGATGACCTTCAAGGTCCTTCTGACTCTATGATTCTACGATTAGGTCTTCCTTCGTGGAATCGGGTTGGACTAGATGACCTTCGAGGTCCTTCTGATTCTATGACTCTATGATTCTACAATTAGGTCTTCCCTGGTGGAATCGGGTTGGACTAGATGACCTTCAAGGTCCTTCTGACTCTATGATTCTACGATTAGGTCTTCCTTGGTGGAATTGGGTTGGACTAGATGACCTTCGAGGTCCTTCTGACTCTATGATTCTACGATTAGGTCTTCCTTCGTGGCATTGGGTTGGACCAGTTGACCTTTGGGGTCCCATCTGACTCCATAATTCTATGATTAGGTCTTCCTTGGTGGAATCGGGTTGGACCAGATGATCTTCAAGGTCCTTCTGACTCTATAATTCTACGATTAGGTCTTCCTTCATGGCATTGGGTTGGACCAGTTGACCTTTGGGGTCCCATCTGACTCCATAATTCTATGATTAGGTCTTGCTTCACGGAATTGGGTTGGACTAGATGACCTTCAAAGTCCTTCTGACTCTATGATTCTACAATTAGGTCTTGCTTCACGGCATTGGGTTGGACTAGATGAGTTTTGTGGTCCTTCGGACTCCATAATTCTACAATTAGGTCTTCCTTCATGGCATTGGGTTGGACTAGATGACCTTTGAGATCCCTTCTGACTATAATTCTACAGTTAGGTCATCCTTCATGGCATTGGGATGGACTAGATGATCTTCAAGGTCCTTCTGACTATAATTCCACAATTAGGTCTTCCTTCGTGGCATTGGGTTGGACTAGATGACCTTCTGACTATATATATCTATGAATATGCCTTCCTTGGTGGAATTGGGTTGGACCAGATGACCTTCAAGTTCCTTCTGACTCCATAATTCTATGATTAGGTCTTCCTTGGTGTAATCGGGTTGGACTAGATGATCTTTGGGGTCCTTCTGACTCCATGATTCTACGATTAGGTCTTCCTTGGTGGAATTGGGTTAGACTAGATGACCTTCAAGGTCCTTCTGACTCTATGATTCTATGATTAGGTCTTCCTTCATGGCATTGGGTTGGACCAGTTGACCTTTGGGGTCCCATCTGACTCCATAATTCTATGATTAGGTCTTGCTTCACGGCATTGGGTTGGACTAGATGATCTTCAAGGTCCTTCTGACTCTATGATTCTACGATTAGGTCTTCCTTCGTGGCATTGGGTTGGACTAGATGACCTTTTAACTATATATATCTATGAATATGCCTTCCTTGGTGGAATTGGGTTGGACTAGATGACCTTTGTGGCCTTCTGACTCTATGATTCTATGATTAGGTCTTCCTTCATGGCATTGGCATGGACTAGATGTTCTTCGAGGTCCTTCTGACTCTATGATTCTACGATTAGGTCTTCCTTGGTGGTATTGGGTTGGACTAGATGACCTTCGGGGTCCCAGGATGTGCCTCTCTGGGGAAAGAGGTGACAGGTTCCCCTGGATCCGGTTCTGCCCGTCTCGTGTGCCAAGCCGAGAAGGCAAGCCTGGGCTGGTGGAGAGGGAAGGAGAAGGCCGGGAAAGAAAGGAAGCGCCTTGATGACATCATGAACCCAGGCCGGGCTTCCCGGTTCCCACGCTTGGCCTTGCCTTGCCTTGCATAGCCAAGCGTGTCCAGGCGCCTCCCCATGTGCAAGCGTGTGCAATCTTCACGCAAGGCAGGCGCCTCCCCAAAGGAAGGCGACACACAGGCAGGAGGGGGCCCCAAAGGTCATCCAGACTGACCCCCATCCTGAAATCCCAGGCATCCCAGTAGAGCCCACCGTCCTCAAAGGCCATCTCTCATCCATGAGAGTCCATCCATCCATCCATTAGAGAATCATAGTGTTGCAAATGACCCCGAAGGTCATCTAGTCCAACCCAATGCCATGAAGGAAGACCTAATGACCCCAAAGGTCATCTAGTCCAACCCAATGCCATGAAGGAAGACCTAATCGACCCCGAAAGTCATCTAGTCCAATCCAATGCCATGAAGGAAGATCTAATCAACCCCGAAGGTCATCTAGTCCAACCCAATGCCATGAAGGAAGATCTAATCGACCCCAAAAGTCATCTAGTCCAACCCAATGCCATGAAGGAAGTCCTAATTGTAAAATTATGGAGTCGGAAGGGACCCCAAGGTCATTTAGTCCAACCCAATGACATGAGGAAAAGCATAATCGTGGAATTATAGAATCGGAAGGGACCTTGAAGGTCATCTAGTCCAACCCTATACCATGAGGGAAGGCATAATCGTGAATTATGGAGTCGGAAAAATTCTTGAAGGTCATCTAGTCCAACCCAATGCCATGAAGGAAGACCTAATTGTGGAATCATAGCGTCGGAATGGACCCTAAAAGTCATCTAGTCCAACCCAATATCACAAAGAAAGTCCTAATCATAAAATTATGGAGCCGGAAGGGACCCCCAAGGTCATCTAGTCCAACCCAATGCCATGAAGGAAGACATAATTGCGGAATTATAGAGTCAGAAGGGACCTTTAAGGTCATCTAGTCCTACCCAATGCCATGAAGGAAAACCTCATCGTAGAATTATAGAGTCAGAAGGGACATTGAAGGTCATCTAGTCCAACCCAATGCCACGAAGGAAGACCTAATCAACCCCAGAAGTCATCTAGTCCAACTCAATGCAAAGAAGGAAGACCTAACTGTAGAATTATAGCATCAGAAGGGATCCTGAAGGTCATCTAGTCCAACCCAATGCCACGAAGGAAGACCTAATCGTGGAATTATAGAGTCGGAAGGGACCCCGAAGGTCATCTAGTCCAACCCAGTGCCACGAAGGAAGACCTCATCATAGAATTATAGAGTCAAAAGGGACATTGAAGGTCATCTAGTCCAATCTAATGCCATGAAAGAAGATCTAATCGACCCCAAAAGTTATCTAGTCCAACTCAATGCCATGAAGGAAGACCTAACTGTAGAATTATAGAGTCAGAAGGACCCCGAAGGTCATCTAGTCCAACCCAATGGCATGAGGGAAGGCATAATCGTAGATATATAGAGTCAGAAGGAATCTTTAAGGTCATATAGTCCAACCCAATGCCATGAAGGAAGACCTAATCTACCCTAAAGGCCATCTAGTCCAACCCAATGCCATGAGGGAAGACCTACCATAGAATTATACCGTCAGAAGGGACTCCGAAGGTCATCCAGTCCAACCCAATGCCATAAAGGAAGACCTAACTGTAGAATTATAGCGTCAGAAGGGAACCCAAAGGTCATCTAGTCCATCCCACTGCCATGAGGTAAGGCATAATCGTAGAATTATAGAGTTGGCAGGGACCCCAAAGGTCATCTAATCCAACCCAATACCACGAAGGAAGACCTAATTGACCCCGAAAGTCATCTAGTCCAACTCAATGTCATGAAGGAAGACCGAACTGTAGAATTATAGTGTCAAATGGGACCCCGAAGGTCATCTAGTCAAACCTGATGCCATGATGGAAGACCTAATCGTAAAATTATGGAGTCGGAAGGGACCCCAAAGGCCATCCAGTCCAACCCAATGCCATGAAGGAAGACGTCATCGTGGAATTATAGAGTGGGAAGGGACCCCGAAGGTCATCTAGTCCAACCCAATGCCATGAAGCATAATCATGGAATTATAGTCAGACGGGACCTTGAAGGTCATCTAGTCCAACCCAATGCCATGAAGGAAGGCATAATCATCGAATTATATCGTCAGACAGGACCTTGAAGGTCGTCTAGTCCAACCCAATGCCACGAAGGAAGGCATAATTGTAATATTATGGAGTTGGAAGGCAGCCCGAAGGTCATCTAGCCCAACCCAGCACCATATAATATAATCATAATAAAAACAATATAATATTATTATTATTATTTAATAATAATAATAATTAATAGAAATAATTAATAAATAAAAATATACTATAGTAATTAATAAAAATATAATAAATAAAATAATAATTTAATATTAATATTAATAAAATAAAATATTATAATAAATTAAATTATAATAATTGACAATTAATAATAATAATAATAATAATATAATAAGTTAGAATATAATATAAATAATAACTAAATAAAATGTAATAATAAATAAATAAATATATGATGATTATGATGATGATGATGATGATGATGATAATGATGATAAATATGATTTTATTCCCCAGGCTGGACGAGCCCCTTCCGGACGGTGTGAGGGTCAAAGGGGACACCTTGACCTTCCAGCGGGCCTTGAGTTCGGACGATGGAGGCGTCTACGTGTGCCAAGTTGCCAACAGCTTTGCCACCAAGGAGGTCCAGGCCTCCGTCAACATCAAAGGTACATTGGGGTGGTGCATGGCGAACTACAACTCCCAAAGGCGGTCCTAGCAAACTACGTTTCCCAACCCACTCTCTGTCTCTCTCTCTCTCCATAGGGAACCGGGCCCAGGAGGTGGACGTGGTCTCTGTCTCCATGATCGGGGCTGGGGTCATCGCCGTGGTCCTACTGGGCTTGCTGGTCTTGGTGGTGGCCCTCATGGCTTGCTACCACAAGCGGAAAACCAAGCGCATCACCGAGAAATAGTGAGCCTTCTTTTGGGGGATGGAATGGGACGGAGATCGGCCTTCTAATGCTATTATTATTATTATTATTATTATTATTATTATTATTATTATTATTATTATTATTATTATTATATTTTAATTTATTATTATATTATTATATTTGCATTAATTATTATTATATTATAATTTTATTTAATTGTTATTTTTATTTTCATTTATTATATTATTATATGTTTGTTCATTCTATTATATTTATATTTACTTATTATTATATTTATTATATTATTATATTTTATTTATTACAATATTTATTATATTATTTTTATTATTATTTTATTTATTATTAATTATTATACTGGACCTGGTACTGAATTTTTATTATTTATACCCAGCTCGCATCCTCGCAGATTATTATTATTATAAGTTTATTTATTCCATTCTATTTTTATATTATTATATTTTATTTATTACACTATTTATTATATTATATTATTTTTATTTATTATTATTATTATACTAGACCTGGTACTGAACTTTTATTATTTATACCCAGCTCACATCCTCACAGATTATTATTATTATTATTATTATTATTATTATTATTATTATTTATTCTATTCTATTTATATTTACTTATTATTATATTTATTATATTATTATATTTTATTTATTACACTATTTATTATATTATATTATTTTTATTTATTATTTTTTATTATTATACTGGACCTGGTACTGAATTTTTATTATTTATTCCCAGCTCGCATCCTTGCAGATTATTATTATTATATGTTTATTTATTCTATTCTATTTATATTTACTTATTATTATATTTATTATATTATTATATTTTATTTATTACATTATTTATTATATTATATTTCTTATTATTTTTATTTTTATTTATTATTATACTGGACCTGGTACTGAATTTTTATTATTTATTCCCAGCTCGCATCCTCACAGATTATTATTATTATTATTATTATTATTATTATTATATGTTTATTTATTCTATTCTATTTATATTTATTTATTGTTATTATATTTTATTTATTATATTATTTATTTTTATTTTTATTTATTATTAATTATTATACTGGACCTGGTACTGAATTTTTATTATTTATTCCCAGCTCACATCCTCACAGATTATTATTATTATTATTATTAGTTTATTTATTCTATTCTATTTATATTTACTTATTGTTATTATATTTTATTTATTATATTATTTATTTTTATTTTTATTTATTATTAATTATTATACTGGACCTGGTACTGAATTTTTATTATTTATACCCAGCTCGCATCCTCGCAGGTTATTATTATTATTATTATTATTATTATTATTATTATTATTTATTCTATTCTATTTATATTTACTTATTATTATAATTATTATATTATTATATTTTATTTATTACATTCTTTATTATATTATATTATTTCATTATTATTATTATTATTATTATTATTATTATTTAGTAGTATAACAATAGAATTATAATGTTTCAGGACAGCTGAGGAAAGATTCCAGGTGCATAAACGTCAATCAATCAATAATCACCGCAATGAGTCGCCATTAGGCTGAGAATTGCGGTATATAAGCGAAGTAAATAAATAAATAAATAAATAATCAATAAATGATGATCAATCCTCAATATGTTCCTTGCTCTAATTATTATTATTTTTCTTTCCTCTTCGCATTCAAAAAGTGAAGAGGAGCTGACGCTGACCCGAGAAAACTCCATCCGGAGGCTGCATTCGAGCCACAGCACCGACACTCGGAACCAGGTAAATGCATAATAATAATAATAATAATTATATTATATTATATTATTATTATTATTATTATTATAGTAATATAATAATACCATTATGGAGTTCAAAGGGACCCCACTGGTCATCCAGTCTGACCCTTCGATAAGAATAAGAATAATATAATATAATTATTATAATACAGAATAATATAATAATAGAATTATAAAGTTGGAAGGGACCCCCAAAGGTCATCTAGTCTGACCCGCAATAATAATAATGTAATTTAATTATTATATTATAGAATAATGTAATAATAAAATTATGGAGTTGGGACCCCAAAGATCATCCAGTCTGACCCCCAATAATAATAATAATAATAATAATAATAATAATGTAATGTAATTATTATATTATAGAATAATAAAATAATAGAATTATGTTTCCAAGCTCTGCAGTGCCACCTATAGGAAAACAAGTGGAAAAACAATTGAAACTGAAATAATAATAATAATAATAATAATAATAATAACAATATAATGTAATATAATTATTATATAACAGAATAATATAATAATAAAATTATGTTGGAAGGGGCCCCAAAGGTAATCTAGCCTGATCTCGATAATAATAATATTATATGATGATTATATTATAGAATGATTATTAATTATATTATAGAATAATTATATTGTAGAATAATATAATAATAGAATTATGGAGTTGGAAGGGACCCCAAAGGTCATCCAGTCTGACCCGCAATAATAATAATAATAATAATAATAATAATAATAACATATGATGATTATATTATAGAATGGTAATTAATTATATTATAGAATAATTACATTACAGAATAATATAATAATAGAATTATAGAGTTGGAAGGGACCCCAAAGGCCATCCAGTCTGACCCCCAATAATAATAATAATAATAATAATAATAATAATAATAATGTAATTTAATTATTATATATTATATTATATTATGGAGTTGGAAGAGACCCCAAAGGCCGTCCAGTCAGACCCCCAATAATAATAATAATATAATATAATATAATTATTATATTATAGAATAACATAATAATACAATTATAGAGTTGGACGGGACCCCAAAGGTCATCCAGTCTGACCCCCGATAATAATATGATATGATGATTATATTATGGAATGACCCGCAATAATAATAATATCATGTAATATAATTATTATATTACAAAATAATATAATAATAAAATTATGGTTGGAAGGGACCCCAAAGGTCATCTAGCCTGATTCTGATAACAATAATAATATGATGATGATGATGATTGTTATTATTATATTATAGAATGATATAATATAATAATTATGAATGCTAAAAATAGAATTAAACAAATAGCTGGGTGAATGCATGGGAAATCAGCTGGGTATTCCTACAGAAATGGTGTCAGACTGGGGGTCCCCTTTTAAGTGTAGTGGATGACAGACAGATTGCTTTGGAATAATAATAATAATAATAATAATAATAATAATAATAATAATAATATATGATGATTATATTATAGCATGATATAATACAGTATAATAATTATGAATGCTAAAAATAGAATTAAACAAATAGCTGTGTGAATGCATGGGAAATCAGCAGGGTATTCCTACAAAAATGGTGTCAGATTGGGGGGCCCCTTTTAAGCGTAGTGGCTGACAGACTGCCTTGGAATGGCATGGGCCTTGCTCTCTTTGGAAGCCATCAGGAGAGCTTAGAGTTGGGAAAGGGTTGGACTGGATGACCTTTAGGGTGCCCTTCTCCCTCTCCTTCTCGTTCCCAGACGGAAGAGAGCCTCCCGTTGAGGTCCGAGAGCCGCCAGGGCAGCTTCCGAGGGGACAGCCTTTGCCGGGAGAGCCTCCGTGGAGGGGACAGCCTTTGCCGCGACAGCCGACAAGGGAGCTTCCGCGCCGACAGCCTCCGCGAGACCAGCCTCTGCTCCGTCTTGGTGAGTTTCCGGAGTGGGGGGGACGTTTGCCGTGTCCCCTCCTTTAAAAATTCCCCCAAAATCAGTATTTGTATCACAGAACGCATATACGGCAACTATTCAATGCCAATTACACAATGACAAGACTATAGATAGAGATATTTATATAGGCCTTCACGTCACTCGGTCCCTATAGAGGCTTGCTCGGTTCCATCGCTACTACTCCTTGATGTAAACTTTCCTCCGAAACATAGTATTATTATTATTATTATAAAATACCTCCCCTTACTTACTTACTTACTTACTTACTTAGGCGATCCCTCGTTGACCGAGTAAGATCGTTTCCCAAGTTCGGCAAACATTCAATGCCGATTACACAATGACAAGACTATAGATGGAGGTACTTATATAGGCCTTCACGTCACTCGGTCCCTATAGAGGCTTGCTCGGTTCCGTCGCTACTTCTCCTTGACGTAAACTTTCCTCCGAATCATATTATTATTATTATTATTATTATTATTATTATTATTATTATATACTTCCCCTTACTTACTTACTTACTTACTTACTTAGGCGATCCCTCGTTGACCGAGTAAGATCGTTTTCCAAGTTCGGCAAACATTCAATGCCGATTACACAATGACAAGACTATAGATAGAGATATTTATATAGGCCTTCACGTCACTCGGTCCCTATAGAGGCTTGCTCGGTTCCATCGCTACTTCGCCTTGACGTAAACTTTCCTCTGAATCATATTATTATTATTATTATTATTATTATTATTATTATTATAAAATACCTCCCCTTACTCACTTACTTACTTATTAACTTAGGCGATCCCTCGTTGACCGAGTAAGATCGTCTTCCAAGTTCGGTGTCCGAAGGTGACTGTGGATTCTTGATCCGCATGTTCTCCCGCAGTGGAAGGCAGTCCCAGTCAGGGTTGGATTGACATGCCTTCCTCTTGGCACGTTTCTCCCTTTCGCCCTCCATTCGTGCCTCTTTGAATTCCGCAGCACTGCTAGTCACAGCGGGCCTCCAGCTAGAGTGCTCAAGGGCCAGGGTTTCCCAGTTCTCGGTGTCTCTGCCACAGTTTTTAAGGTTGGCTTTGAGTCCATCTTTCAATCTCTTTTCCTGTCCTCCGACATTCCGTTTTCCATTCTTGAGTTCGGAGTAAAGCAACTGCTTTGGGAAATGGTGGTCGGGCATCCGGACAACGTGGCCGGTCCAGCAGAGTTGATGGCGGAGGAGCATCACTTCAGTGCTGGTGGTCTTTACTTCTTTCAGCATGTTGATGTTTCCCTGCCTGTCTTCCCGAAAGATTTGCAGGATATTTCGGAGGCAATGCTGGTGGAATCATTCCAGGAGTTGAGTGTGACGTCTGTAGACGGTCCACGTTTTGGTTGAGTGTGACGTCTGTCAACAGTCTATGTTTCGGTTGAGTGTCACTGTCGACAGATGTCACACTGAACCAAAACATGGACATCACATCTGTAGACAGTCCACGTTTTGGTTGAGTGTGATGTCTCTAGACAGTCCACGTTTTGGTTGAGTGTGACATCTGTCGACAGTCCATGTTTTGGTTGAGTATGGTGCCTGTAGACCAGTGTTACTCAATCTGTGAGTGCCCAGGTGTTTTGGCCTACAACTCCCAGAAATCCCAGCCAGTTTACCAACTGTTAGGATTTCTGGGAGTTGAAGGCCAAAACATCTGGGGACCCACAGGTTGAGAACCACTGCTGTAGACAGTCCACGTTTTGGTTGAGTGTGACGCCTGTACACAGTCCACGTTTCAGTTGAGTGTGACATCTGTAAACAGTCCACGTTTTGGTTGAGTGTGACGTCTGTAGACAGTCCACATTTTGGTTGAGTGTGACGTCTGTCAACATTCCATGTTTTGGTTGAGTGTGATGCCTGTAGACAGACCACATTTTGCTTGAATGTGATGTCTGTAGACAGTCCACGTTTCGGTTGAGTGTGACGTCTGTCGACAGTCCACATTTTCCTTGAGTGTGACGTCTGCTGACAGTCCACGTTTTGGTTGAGTGTGACATCTGTAGACAGTCCACGTTTCGGTTGAGTGTGACGTTGGTAGACAGTCCACATTTTGATTGAGTGTGACGTCTGTAGGCAGTCCACGTTTCACAGGCATATAGCAGGGTTGGGAGGACAATAGCTTTATAAACAAGCCCCTTGGTCTCCCTACGGATGTCCCAGTCCTCAAACACTGTGCTTCATTCGGAAAAATGCTGCACTCGCAGAGCTCAGGCTGTGTTGTATTTTGGTGTCAATGTTGACTTTTGTGGAGAGGTGGCCGCTTAATGAGGTTCCTATTCATCTACTCACATTGCTGTTTTCGATCCACTAAGTGAGCAGCAGGTCAGACCTTGGAGGTGTCTATGGACAATGCCGGCTCTTCCACTTAGAAATGGAGATGAGCACTACAGTCCCAGAGTCGGTCTCGACTGGACTTAATGTCAGGGGAAAACCTTTACCTTTACCTTAATTATATATTGTAAGACTGTAGGATCTATATAGCAATATTAAATAAGCACTCACAAGCCGGTTTTGCTTTGAAATTGATATATTGCTTGTATCTCTGCAGCAAAGAAAGACACTACGGACTTTTTCCTACCACCACTTCCTTTTATACACCTTTCCTTAATAGAACTTGTTGCTTCACAAGTTCCACTACAAGGCTTCCAGCGCCCTCTGCTGGCTTCAAAATGTCACAGAGAGAGAATTGAGTCAGCCAGGATGATTCAGTCAGGATGTCACGGAGGGAATTTGTGATGTCTTCACACCATCAGAAATTGACTCCTGACATATATATAATTACTAGCTTGGGGACCCGGCGCTGCCCAGGTTATTTGAGATAGGCATTGTGTATCAAGGTTGGTCTTTATGAGTTATTTATATGGCTCGCAGTGGTCTCAGGAAGTTAGTGAAGGTACTGCGAGGCCCATCATCTGTGGCCCATTCTCCTCCAAACTGCACCAGGATGGAGAATGGGTCATGGGGGCTCTGTGTGCCAAGTTTTGTCTTGATAGGTCATTAGATGAGGGTTCCAGCAGTCTTGGGAAGGGAGTGGAGGTACTTGAAGTCCCATCATCCATGGTCTGTCCTCCTCGAAAGTGCACCAGGATGTGGAGTTGGCCACAGGGGCTCTCTGTGCCAAGTTTAGTCTTTATTGGTATTGGGATGAGTGTTGCAGTGGTTTCAGGAAGTGAGTGAAAGTACTGCAAGCCCCATCATCCATCGTCCGTCCTCCTCCAAACAGCACCAGGATGTAGAGTGGGTCATGAGGGTTCTGCCAAGTTCGGTTTTTATTGGTAATTGGATGAAGGTCAAAGCGGTCTCAGAAAGTGAGTGATGGTGGGAACCAAACCATTTGAAAGTACTACAAATCCCATAATCCATGGCCCACCTCCCCCATACCACGCCAGGACATAAAGAGGGTCATGGGGGTTATGTGTGCCAAGTTTGGTGCACATGTGTCACGCCTGTTGGTCACAGTGGCCTGTGAAAGTGGCAGCCAATCAGAAAGCTACCACATACACCTCCTCCACATACCCACATACAAACATTCTCTTTTATTATATATATATAGATGATTGGCTTCTCCTTCACCGAGTGTGGCTTCAGCTCCACCATCTCCACCTTGAGGTTCCCGTCTTATGTAATACATGTCAACGGAATAGTGATATGTTTGATGATTGGATGCCAATGTTATCATCGCCTGTTGTGTTTTCTCTCTCTCGTAGAGCGAGGAAGCGGAGGGCCGCAGCTACTCCACTTTGTCGACAGTGCGGGAGATCGAGACGCAGACGGAGCTTCCGCCGCCACCCCCGACTCCGGTCCAGGAGGAACGGAAGGAGGAAAAGGAAGAGGAAGCGGGCGAGGAAGAGGAAGACGAGGAAGCGGAGCGGGAGCAGCGGGACGGGGAGAAGACCATCAAGCAGGCCATGACCCACTTCGTCCAGGAGAACGGCACCCTCCGGGCCAAGCCCACCACCAACGGGATCTACATCAACGGGCGCGGGCACCTGGTCTGACTTCCTGACCCTCGGTGGGACCGAAATCCTAAACCCGAAATCCAATATGGAAACTGTAACGGGGAGTCCGATATGAACCCCGATTGAAAGGCAACCCTTCGTAATCGGGGAGCGGTATGATTTTTGTAAGACTATTTCAGAGTGGATTCGGGATGGGAAAAATTGTCTTTCGGAGCGAATTCGGAACTGGAAAAATTCGTCTTTCGGAACGAATTCAGACACGAAAACAGCGAATTCGTTTCCCATTCGACTCCGGACTCTCTTGTTATTAAGACAAGGAGGTCAGATTGAAAACAAACACATGTTAAGTTATGTATTATTATTATTATTGTGGGTCTTGGACGATGCCCGGATTAACATTACGGGAGAAGAATTGAGTCCCGTAAAGAGCGGAAACCCCAAAGTGTAATTGTGATGATTCGAACACTGATGACGATGACGATGACGCAATACCTGCCAGAATCCTTCTCCAATGGATTTCTGCATTGCCTTAATTGCACCCGCCGGGATTTGATAAGCCAGCGAAGGACTCTGCTCGTACGGATCCCAAACGGATGGGAAGCTATCTATCTGGAGAGCCAAATATGATGGAAGAATGGGGGGAAAGTGCCTTTCTGGGGAACTCTATGGACTTTGTAAGGTTTTCTGATCAATGGGTTGAAGTAGAGCCTTGGTGGTTTCCCATCCAAATCCCGACCGGGGCCAACCCTGCTTAGCATCCAAATTCTGACCGGATTTGGCATCTAAAAACACATCCAGATCAACCCATTGCAGTCTCAGATAGCTCAAGAATAAAAATGAATTGAAATAGACCCTTGTAAGGAATTGGCAGACTCCCATCCAAAGCCCGACCGGGGTCGACCCTGCTTAGCATCCAAATTCTGACAGGATTTGGCATCTAAAAACACCTCCAAATCTACCCATTGCATTCCCAGATATCTCAAGAATCAAAATGGGTTGAAATAGAGCCTTGCAAGGAACTGGCGGTCTCCCATCCAAATCCTGACCGGGGCCAACCCTGCTTAACATTCAAATTCTGACTGGATTTGGCATCTAAAAACACCTCCAAATCAACCCATTGCATTCCCAGATATCTCAAGAATCACAATGGGTTGAAATAGACCCTTGTAAGGAATTGGCGGACTCCCCTCCAAATCCCGACCAGGGCTGACCCTGCTTAGCATCCGAGTTCGGACTGGATTCGAATGCTTCGGCTTCTAAAATCACATCCAAATCAATCTACTACCTTCCCATATCTCACAAATCGACTTATCCTTTGGAGGAAACGGATTCAAAAATCCTATTAAGTGTTAAACTATATATATATATAGATATATATAAATGTATATTTTTAAATGTCTTTGTATTGTTTTGATCGGCGGATGCGTATCCGCACTGGAGGATTGATGCAGTTTGGCGCCACTTGGGCTCGTGACTATGGATCCCTTGCAAAACTACCACTCCCATAGCACTGAGCTATGGTCATTAGTTACACAAGTGGCGCTAAACTGGTTAATTCCGCAGTGTGGACGCTCGCCCCTTTGTGTGACTTTCCTGCAGCTATTTCTTGATCCATTCAAAAGGCAGCTTATACTTGGAAGAAAGAGGATGTAATGGGTTCGAATATATATATATATATATATATATATATATATATATATATATAGTGTGTGTGTATATATATGATATATATGTATCGTATATATATATAGTGCGTCTACATTGTAGATTTAATGCACTTTGGCTCCACTGTGATTTGGGATTTGGAGTGTATATATATATATATGATATATATGTATCGTATATATATCGTGCGTCTACATTGTAGATTTAATGCACTTTGGCTCCACTATATGTATGATATATGTATCGTACATATATATATAGTGCGTCTACATTGTAGACTTAATGCACTTTGGCTCCACTGTGATTCGGGATTTGGAGTTGTCGTTCGCCAAGCAAAGGCCTTGCCGAACTACAACGCCCAATATTCCATAGCATTGAGCCATCGCCATTCCAAGTGGTCCTGATCCGCATTAATTCCGCAGTGTAGACGCACCCAAAGAAGGCTAATATATGGAAGACCTTTGAGCGAAAACTACAACTCCCAGAAACATGAGGTCTTTTTTGTACGATCTGTAAATGTCTTTGTATATATGTCTATGTCTCTCCCTCTTTCTCCGTATTCATATATATATACACATACACA
This sequence comes from Anolis sagrei ordinatus, assembly GCF_025583915.1. Taxonomy (NCBI): domain Eukaryota; kingdom Metazoa; phylum Chordata; class Lepidosauria; order Squamata; family Anolidae; genus Anolis; species Anolis sagrei. The sequence continues at coordinate 1,487,055 of NW_026844700.1, forward strand.
TAAATACTAGCTTGAGGACCCAGCGCTGCCCGGGTTATTTGAGATAGGCACTGTTTACCAAGTTTGGTCTTTATCAGTTATTTATATGGCTCGCAGTGGTCTCAGAAAGTTAGTGAAGGTACTACGAGTCCCATCATCCGTGGTCCATCCTCCTCCAAACACCACATGGATGTAGAGTGGGTCATGGCGGCTCTGTGTGCCAAGTTTGGTCTTGATCGATCATTAGATGAGGGTTGCAGCAGTCTTGGGTAAGGAGTGGAGGTACCTGAAGTCCCATCATCCATGGTCTGTCCTCCTCGAAAGTGCACCGGGATGTAGAATGGGTCATGGGGGCTCTGTGTGCCAAGTTTGGTCTTTATCTATCTTTGTTGGGGGCCACAGTGGTCTGTGGGAACCGAAGGGTTGGAAAGTACTACAAATCCCATCATCCATTGTCCAGCCTCCCCCAAACCTCGGGGGCACATAAAGGGGGTCATGGGGGTTAAGTTTGCCAAGTTTGGTCTTGATCAGTCATTGGATGAGGATCGCGGCCGTCTCGGCAAGCGAGTAGAGGTACTTCAAGTCCCATCATCCATGGTCCGCCCACATCGAAACTGCAGTATGACGTAGAGTGGATCATGGGGGCTCTGTGTCCCAAGTTTGGTCTTTATTGGTCTTTGTTGGGGACCAGAGTGGTCTGTGGGAACCAAAGGGTTTGAAAGTACTACAAATCCCATCATCTGTTGTCTATCCACTCCCAAACTACACCAGGACGTAAAATGCATCATGGGGGTTATGTGTGCTAAGTTTGGTCCAGGTCTGTCGCTCATGCAAGTCTCTGTGGCCTGTGAAAGTGAGAGCCATTTGAGAAAGCTGCCACATACACTTCCGTCCTTCCACCCTCCGCATACATACATACAAACATTCACTTTTATATGTATATATGAATACGGAGAAATT
>NW_026844700.1:1490493-1584544 GCF_025583915.1 Anolis sagrei ordinatus
AGGGTTGATAGGTCTTCCATACTGAAAGGGTTGGTAGATCTTCCATATTATGAGGGGTGGCCCTTCCTTGAAGGCTAAGAAGGTTGGCTTATAGGCTTGGTAGGTCTTCCATGTTATGAGGGGTGGCCCTTCCTTGAAGGCCAAGAAGGTTGACTTATAGGGTTGGTAGATCTTCCATACTTATTGGGTTGGTAGGTCTTCCATATTGTAAGGGATGGCCCTTCTTTGGAGGCCAAGAAGGTTGACTTATAGAGTTGGTAGGTCTTCCATACTTATTGAGTTGGTAGGTCTTCCATATTATAAGGGATAGCCATTCCTTGAAGGCCAAAAAGGTTGACTTATAGGGTCCGTAGATTGTCCCTATTATGAGATTAAGTTACAGGGTAGGTTGGTCTTCCATATTATGAGGAATGGCCCTAACTTGAAGGCCAGGGAAGTTAACTTATAGGATTGGTAGGTCTTCCATACTTATTGGGTTGGTAGGTCTTCCATATTATAAGGGATGGTCCTTCCTTAAAGACCAAGAAGGTTGGCTTATAGGGTTGGTAGGTCTTCCATACATATTGGGTTGGTAGGTCTTCCATATTATAAGGGATGGTCCTTCCTTAAAGGCCAAGAAGGTTGACTTATAGGGTTGGTAGGTCTTCCATACTTATTGGGTTGGTAGGTCTTCCATATTATAAGGGATGGCCCTTCCTTAAAGGCCAAGAAGGTTGACTTCTAGGTTGGTAGGTCTTCCATATTATAAGAGATACTCCTTATCTGCAAAATTATCTATTTGATTGTTCTTTATTGGGTTGGTAGGTCTTCCATATTATAAGGGATGACTCTTACTTGAAGGCCAAGAAGGTTGACATATAGGGTCAGTAGACCTCCTGTATTATAATAGATGACCTCCACTTGAAGGCCAAGAAGGTTAACTTACGGGATTGGTAGGTCATCTCTATTATGAGATTGAGTTACAGGGTAAGTTGGTCTTCCATATTGTGAGGGATGGCCCCTATCTCAAATATCAAAGAAGTTAACTTATAGGGTTGGTAGATCTTCTATGGATGAGTAGGTCTTCCATATTATAAGGAATAGCTATTTCTTGAAGGCCAAGAAGGTTGCCTTATAGGGTTGATAGATTGTCACTATTATGAGATTGAGTTACAGGGTAGGTTGGTTTTCCATATTATGAGGGATGGCCCTATCTCAAAGATTAAGGAAATTAACTTATAGGGTTGGTAGATCTTCTATACTTATTGGGTTGGTAGGTCTTCTATAGTATAAGGGATGGCCCTTCCTTGAAGGCCAAGTAGGTTGCCTTATAGGGTTGATAGATTGTCCTGATTATGAGATTGAGTTACAGGGTAAGTTGGTCTTCCATATTATGAGGGATGGCCCTAACTTGAAGGCTAGAGAAGTTAACTTTTAGGGTTGGTAGGTCTTCCATATTATAAGGGATGGCCCTTCTTTGAAGGCCAAGAAGGTTGACTTATAGGGTTGGTAGGTCTCCCATACTTATTGGGTTGGTAGGTCTTCCATATTATATGGGATGGCCCTTCCTTGAAGGCCAAGAAGGTTGACTTATAGGGTTGGTAGGTCTTCCCTATAATAAGGGATGGCCCTTCCTTGAAGGCAAAGGTTGACTTATAGGGTTGGTAGGTCTTCCATATTTAAAGGGCTGGTAGGTCTTCCATATTATAAGGGATGGTCCTTCCTTGAAAGCGAAGAAGGTTGACTTATAGGGTTGGTAAGTCTTCCATATTATGAGGGGTGGCCCTTTCTTGAAGGCCAAGAAAGTTCACTTATAGGGTTGGTATCGTGCTGTGATTCACAAATCTTCCATATTTGTGGGCCAAGAAGTTTGACTTATAGGGTTGGAAAGGCTTTCATTTTATGGGATAGCCCTTCCTTGAAAGCTAAGAAGGTTGATTTACAGGGTTGGTAGGTCTTCTGTATTATAAGGGATGGGCCTTACTTGAAGCCTAAGGTGGTTGTAGATTGTCTCTATTATGAGATTGAGTTACACAGTTGGTTGGTCTTCTGTATTATTATGAAGGATGGTCCTTCCATGAAGGCCAAGAAAGGTTGACTTATAGGGTTGGTAGGTTTTCCATATTACAAGGGATGCCTCTTATTTGAGAACCAGAAGGCTTACTTGAAGACAAAGAAGGTTAACGTACAGAGTGGGTAGGTCTTCTACAAGGGATACCACTTATTAGATGACCAAGAAAGATGGCATAAGATTGGTAGATTGTCCATATTTCAGGGCCATGAAGGTTGACTTATAGGATTGGTAGGTCTTCCAAATTATAATTAATGCTCCTTCCTTGGAGGCTGAGAAGGTTGACATAGGATTGGTAGGACTTCCATAAGGAATACCTCCTATTAGGGGGGCAAGAAGGTTGACTTATAGGGTTGGTAGATCATCCCTACTATAAGGGTGATCCTTCAGGGCCAGAAAGGCTAACTGGTTTAGTAGGTCTTCCATATTATAAGAGAGCCTCCTTATCTGAGGGTTGGTAGACCTTGCAAAGTATAAGGGCTGCCCCTTATTTGATGGCCAGGAATATTGACCCTTGTAGGATTGGAAGACCTTACATATTACAAGGGGTGTCCTTTACTTGAGATCTGGAAAGTTTGAGCCTTATTAGGTTGGTAGGTAGAGTGATGGACCTTCCTTGAAGGCCAAGAAAGTTAACTTATAGGGTGGGTAGATTGTTCTGGTTATAAGGGATGATCCTTGAAGGCCAGAAGGGTTGGTAGGTCTTCCATATTATGAGGGATTGCCCTTAGGGTTGGTAGATCGTCGGGATTATGAGATTGGTTGTTTCTCCATATTATTATCAGGGATGGGCCTTACTTGAAGATCAAGGAAGTTAACTTATAGGGTTGGTAGGTCTTCCATATTGTGAGGGGTGGCCCTTCCTTGAAGGCCAAGAAGGTTGACTTATAGGGTTGGTAGGTCTTCCATACTTATTGGGCTGGTAGGTCTTCCATATTATGAGGGGTGGCCCTTTCTTGAAGGCCAAGAAGGTTGACTTATAGGGTTGGTAGGTCTTCCATACTTATTGGATTGGTAGATCTTCCATATTATGAGGGGTGGCCCTTCCTTGAAGGCCAAGAAAGTTGACTTATAGGGTTGGTAGGTCTTCCATATTATAAGGGAATGCCATTCCTTGAAGGCCAAAAGAGTTGACTTATATGGTTGGTAGATTGTCCCTATTATGAGATTAAGTTACAGGGTAGGTTGGTCTTCCATATTATGAGGGGTGGCCCTAACTTGAAGGCCAGGGAAGTTAACTTATAGGGTTGGTAGGTCTTCCATATTATAAGGGATGGCCCTTCCTTGAAGGCCAAGAAGGTTGACTTCTAGGTTGGTAGGTCTTCCATATTATAAGAGATACTCCTTATCTGCAAAATTATCTATTTGATTGTTCTTTATTGGGTTGGTAGGTCTTCCATATTATAAGGGATGACTCTTACTTGAAGGCCAAGAAGGTTGACATATAGGGTCAGTAGACCTCCTGTATTATAATAGATGACCTCCACTTGAAGGCCAAGAAGGTTAACTTACGGGATTGGTAGGTCATCTCTATTATGAGATTGAGTTACAGGGTAAGTTGGTCTTCCATATTGTGAGGGATGGCCCCTATCTCAAATATCAAAGAAGTTAACTTATAGGGTTGGTAGATCTTTTATGGATGAGTAGGTCTTCCATATTATAAGGGATAGCTATTCCTTGAAGGCCAAGAAGGTTGCCTTATAGGGTTGATAGATTGTCCCTATTATGAGATTGAGTTACAGGGTAGGTTGGTTTTCCATATTATGAGGGATGGCCCTAACTTGAAGGCCAGGGAAGTAAACTTTTAGGGTTGGTAGGTCTTCCATATTATAAGGGATGGCCCTTTGAAGGCCAAGAAGGTTGACTTATAGGGTTAGTAGGTCTTCCATACTTATTGGGTTGGTAGGTCTTCCATATTATATGGGATGGCCCTTCCTTGAAGGCCAAGAAGGTTGACTTATAGGGTTGGTAGGTCTTCCATATTATGAGGGATGGCCCTTCCTTGAAGGCCAAGAAGGTTGACTTATAGGGTTGGTAGGTCTTCCATACTTATTGGGTTGGTAGGTCTTCCATACTTATTGGGTTGTTARGCCTTCTATAAGGGATGCCACTTATAAAGGGAACAAGAAAGATGACATATATGTTTGGTAGATCTTCCATATTTGAGGGCCAAGAAGTTTGACTTATAGGGTTGGAAAGTCTTTCAGATTTTATGGGATGGCCCTCCCTTGAAGGCCAAGAAGATTAATTTATTGGATTATCTATAAGGGATGCCCAAAAAAGATGACTTATATGTTTGGTAGATCATCCATATTTGAGAGCCAAAAAGGTTGACCTATAGGGTGGCTAGGTCTTTCATATTATAATAGATGTCCCGTACTTGAAGGCCAAGGAGGTTGACTTATAGGGTGGGTAGATCATCCAGATTATGAGATTGAGTTACACAGTTGGTAGGTCTTCCATATTATAAGGGATTGCCCTTCCTTGAAGGTCAAGTAGGCTGGCTTATAGATTTGGTAGGTCTTCCATATTATAATAGATGGCCATGGAAGACCAAGAAGGTTGACTTATAGGATTGGTAGGTCTTGGAGGACCATCATCCTTGGCCTACGAGGGATCGCCCAAGTAAGTAAGTAGGAGGATTTATAATATGGAAAAACTACTAACCCTAGAAGGTTGAAACTTTATGGTCCAAAATAATATGGAAGGTCGAGTCTTATAAGTTTGGTAGATAATTTTTTTTTCTGAGCAGAAAGTGGCACTTTTGGGGGAAAATGTGTCCAAAGCAAAACATGCACACAGGAAGCAGGTTGGTTGCAAAGTTTGAAAGCAAGCAAGCAAAGCTTATATAAGACGAGCAAAAGGGAGGAGACGTGAACAGTTTCCGTATTCAGCGTAGAGGATTTGCAGCATTGCGAAAAAAAACACAATCAGGACGTTGAGCAAGAATCAAGGGAGACACAACAAAAAGGAGCTTCATTTCTGGCTCGTTTCACATTGGCGAACAGATAGGTTCAGCACCTTCCACCCGCCTCATAGGAAACCTGCTACAAAACAGGAGCTTTTTTGTTGAGTTTCTGGGCCAAAGAATCAGATGGTGGAAACAGATGAAGGCCCTGCCTCTGGGGAGCGTGTTTGCTCCAACAATGTTTATCATCTACACAAATGATCAGCCACATACACTGACGATTGTGTCATCACCGCCCAAGCAGGGAGCTTTGAAAAGGCTGAACAGAGGCTTTCCAAAGCTTTAGGTCATTGTTTCTCCACCTGCCTAATGCCTCTTAATACACGGCCTTGTGTTTAACATCTACACAAATGACCAGCCACTGCCAGAAGGGACAGAGAGTTTAACATATGCTGACGACAGTGCCATCACCGCCCAAGCAGAGAGCTTTGAAAAGGCTGAACAGAAGCTCCCCGAAGCTTTAGGTCAGTGTTTCTCAACCTTTGTAATGCTGCGACCCATTAATAGAGTTCTTTGTGTTTAACATTTACACAAATGGCCAGCCACTGCCAGAAGGGACAGAGAGTTTAACATACGCTGATGATCGTGCCATCACTGCCCAAGCAGGGAGCTTTGAGATGGTTGAACAGAACCTCCCCAAAACTTTAGGTCAATGTTTCTCAACCTTCATAATGCCGCAACCCATTCATAGAGTTCCTCATGTTTAACATCTACACAAAGGCCAGCCACTGCCAAAAGGGACAGAGATTTTAATATACGCTGATGATCGTGCCATCACCTCCCAAGCAGGGAGTCTTGAAATTTAAATAATATAAAAATAAATATACATAATAATAATAATAATAGTAAAATATATACATTAAAATATGCATCTCTCTCTCTCTCTCTCTCTCTCTCTCTCTCTCTCTCTATATATATATATATATATATATATATATACACACACACACACACACACACACATAATAAAAGTGAAAACAAAGACCAAACTTGGCACACAGAGCCCCCATGAAACACTCTACATCCTGGTACGGTTTGGAGGAGAATGGACCTTGGGTGATGGGATTTGCATATGGGAGTTGTAGTTCACCCTCACTCACTGGACCCATCTGACATTGGATCTAGACTAAACTTGGAGAATAGACAAACAATGCCTTTCTCAAATAGCCCGGGCACTTCCATGTCCCCATATTATTGTATATTATATTATTATATTATATTATTGTATATTATATTATTATATTATATTATTGTATATTATATTATTATATTATTATAATATATTGTATTATATATTATATATTATTATATTACGAAAATAATTACGAAATAATTACGAAAATTGGAAAATTGTTTCGATTCTTAATTACTCCTCACACTATTCCAAAATGGCTCAATATCGGATTGTAAGCTAATTTAAATACGAATTAATAACGAATTACGAAATTAACGAACGAAACCGCCCAAGCCTAATATATACATACACACACACACGCAAACACACACACACACACATATACATGCAAACACATATATACACATAAACACAAAAATATACATGCACATATACGCACACAAAACACATATACACAGACTGGGCCACAGCAACGCGTGGCAGGGAACGGCTAGCAATAATAATAATAATAATAATAATAATAATAATAATAATAATAATAGATAACAAAATCGACTTGTGATTTTGTGATAGGAAACTCATACTACTTCGTCACACTAGAGAATGAATCCACTTTAAATCCGGTTTCTGCCTCCTGCAGAATTCTGGGATTTGTAATTTAGGGAGGATTAAAAGCTCCTCCCTAAACTACAAACCCCAGAATTCTGCAGGAGGCAGCAAACAGATTTAAAGTGGATTCATTCTCTAGTGTGATGACTGTGTTTTGGAGTCAGTAAAATGATAATAGAAGTATTTAAAGTATCTGTTTTGAATCCCATTTGGGATTTACTTGCCAAGGCAGCACGAACTAGAAAAGTCAACTCTTCCTTTCTGCCCAAGGAAGAGGCTTGGAAGGCGAGGAAAACCGATTCTGTCGTGAGATAGGGCTGCGGGATGGCTGGACCCCATCTTGGACCCGAAGAGAGTGAAAATCCGGAGCATCCAATGCCTAACTCGCTGGCAAGCCAGCTCCAAAAGGAACGAAATCAGAGACTGGTGTGCAAGACTTCTCCCAAAACTTGCCTTTGCCTTTCTCCGAGGCTGAGAGACTGAAACCAAACCCATTCACGCTGAATCTGGTCTTCCGGGTTCCTAATAATATATAAAAATAATCTAATTTATTTGAAAAAATATCTTTATTTTGGGTGGGGGAAAGCCCATACATACTAATATATAAGTGAGTTTCTCTGTTCCTGGCCCATTCGGTTTAGCATATGCTCGCCGGGCACAGATCCTCTTTAACAGCGGTCCTAGTTAACCACGGACAGAGAGGGCCAAATTCGAGAGAGCTTGAAGGCAGTGGATGAGCATGTTGCTTGCCACTATCCAGACTAATTCCCCTGTAATGGATCCAGTCCCACAGGTCCTGAAGAGCTGCACGGAGTTTGTGGAGCACCACGGGATCGTGGATGGGATCTACCGGCTCTCAGGGGTCTCCTCCAACATCCAGAAGCTCAGGTGAGGCTCTCCTTGGACATACTTTGTGTTCCAAATAATTTTATTAAGGTGTTGTTGAAGGCTTTCATGGGTTTTCTGGACAGCGTGGCCATGTTCTCCAGATGGCATCATCTCCAGATGTTTATGTAGAAGACCAAAACACCTGGAGGGCCCAAGTTTGCCCATGCCTCGCTTATATTAGATAATTTCCCAAGGTCAATTCACAAGATGCTCTTGGACATTAGAAGAGTCAACCAGGTGGGTCTCTTCATCAAGGGTATCATCCTGATGTTCCCATGATGCTTCTCTTTTCCATCCATTCTTCCAGGCTGGAGTTCGACACAGAGCGGACACCTGACCTCAATAAGGACGTCTACCTGCAGGACATCCACTGTGTCAGCTCCCTCTGCAAGGCCTACTTCCGGGAGCTGCCCAACCCACTCCTCACTTACCAACTCTATGACAAATTTGCGGTGAGTGCCGAGGAGGTGACCCCTCTAGGCCTTTTCTTAAGTCTTCCAGCTCCACTCAATGGTTTGCTTCCACTCGGGATTGACCATAGATTCCTTTCCCCTTGACCCAGGAAGCAGTGGCCATCCAGTTGGAAGAGGGGCGGCTGGAGAAGATCAAAGAGGTGTTGAAGGAGCTCCCTCCTCCTCATTACAGGTAAGTGATGAGACTCCAAAGCCATAGGAAGTTGAATACAGAGTTGGGAAGTGTCCTCTCTAGGCATTTCCTTGGTATTCCATTGTGACTCTATGGTAAGCAGCTGCTGCGGGCTGACCATAGAATCAAGAGGAGTCTTCTCTCAGAATTTTCTTGGTCTTCCAGTGTGACTCTATGGTATGTGGCAGCTGGGAGTTGACCATAGAGTTGAGAGGCCACTAGGCATTTCCTTAGTCTTCCAGTGTGACTCTATGGTATGTGTCCAGTGGGATTTGACCATCGGATCGAGAGGAATCATTTCTAGGCATTTCCTTGGTCGTCCTGTGTGACTCTATGGTAAGCATCTGATGAGGGCTGACCATAGAATCAAGAGGAGTCTTCCCTAGGCATTTTCTTGGTATTTCAGAGTGACTCTATGGAAATAGCTACTGGGAGTTGACCACAAAGTCAAGAAGTGTCATATTTAGGCACTTCCATGGTCTTCCATTGTGACTCTTTGGTATATGGCTGCTGGGAGTTGACCATAACATCAAGAAGTGTAATCTCTAGGCATTTCTATGGCATGGTCTTCCAGTGTGACTCTATGGTATGTAGCTGCTGGGAGTTGACCATAAAATCAAGAAGTGTCACCTCTAGGCATTTCCATGGTATGGTCTTCCAGTGTGACTTTATGGTATGTGGCTGCTGGGAGTTGTCCATAAAGTCAAGAAGTATCACCTCTAGGCATTTCTATGGCATGGTCTTCCAGTGTGACTCTATGGTATGTGGCTACTGGGAGTTGACCATAGAGTCGAGAAGTCACTAGGTATTTCCATAGTCTTCCAGTGTGCTTCTATGGTATGTGGCCAGTGTGATTTGACCACAGAATCAAGAGAAGTCATCTCTAGGCATTTCTATGGTCTTCCAGTGTGACCCTATATGGTATGCACCTGGTTGGATTTGACCATAGTCAAGAGGAGTTCTCTCTAGGTATTTCCTAGGTCCTCTAGCGCATTTCTGTGGCACACTCCATTCATTCATTCATTTGGGTTCATTCTTACCCACTGCTTCCATACCAAAGTCCTTCCTTGATACAAGGATCATACTGTAATTAAATTGAATTAAAATACAACGAGAGGGGGTCACACCATCTTCACCCAAAATCCCATGGATTGAGACTTTCATTTTCTTCTTCCTTCCTCCGTTCTGTCCTTCCAGGACCTTGGAGTTCCTGATGAAGCACCTGGTCCGCATGGCCTCCTTCAGCCCCCAGACCAACATGCATGTCCGGAACTTGGCCATTGTCTGGGCTCCCAACCTCCTCAGGTGAGAACGTGAGGCACCTCAGGGATGGAACATCCACCCCGTGGACCCATAATAATAATAATAATAATAATAATAATAATAATAATAATAATTTGTGATTGGTGTGAACTTGGCTCAAACATGACCCCAAAATATCTCTCCGTAGGTCAAAGGACATTGAGACATCGGGTTTCAATGGCACGGCAGCCTTCATGGAGGTCCGCATCCAGTCCATCGTGGTGGAATTCATCCTCACTCATGTTGAGCAGATCTTCGGAGATGCTCCTCTCCGCGGTAGGACAACCCCATTCACTTCCCAATAAGGAACCCTCTCCTTTCCTTGTGAGCAAAGTTACTGTATGTAGACAAACTCCTGGTTGTCCATCGAGCAAAGTTACCATACCTAAGCAACCTCCTAGTTGTCCACCAAGCAACATTATTGTATATTGACAACCTCCTGGTTGTCCATCAAGCGAAGTTCTCATACCTAGACAATCTCCTAGTTGTCCACCAGGCAACATTACTGTATCTTGATGACCTCCTGGTTGTCCATCAAGCAAAGTTATCATACTTAGACAATGTCCTAATTGTCCACCAAGCAACATTATTGTATGTTGACACCTCCAATTGTCCATCGAGCCAAGTTATAACACCTAGACAACCTCCTAGTTGTCCACCAAGTAACATTACTGTATGTTGACAACCTCCTGGTTGTCCATCAAGCAAAATTATAATACCTAGACAACCTCCTAGTTGTCCACCAAGCAACATTACTGTATCTTGATGACCTCCTGGTTGTCCATCAAGCAAAGTTATCATACCTAGACAACGTCCTAGTTTTTCACCAAGCAAGGTTACTGTATGTTGACAACCTCCTGGTTGTCCATCGAGCAAAGTTAACATACCTAGACAATGTCCTAGTTGTCCACCAAGCAACATTATTGTATGTTGAGGACCTCAATTGTCCATCGAGCCAAGTTATAACACCTACAACCTCCTAATTGTCCACCAAGCAACATTACTGTATGTTGATGACCTCCTGGTTGTAGTTCAAACACATCATGTTCCAGATGTGAGAAAAATCCAAGAAAGCTTAGCTGAAAACCCACATGATCCTATTAAACAATATAATTTTTGAAAAAACAACACTAATTTTAACACATTCAGACCAGGATGTGATTGAGTATCCATCATCAGGTGGGAGACAACCGGTAAGTCGTCAATATAGGGGAACTTTGCTCGTAAGGAAAGGAGAGGTGAGAGGGTCAAATCTATGGGACTATGGCACCCCAAAACCTCCTTTTTTGTCTATGGTCCATCTCAAAATGGGGGTCATAATCTGAATATAACATATTGGGGTGCTTCTTTCTGCCAACAGGGGGCACCCGTGAGTCTCTCAGGAAGTCCCTCCTCCTCATGGGGTCACCACTTCCTCTCACGGATGAGAAATGCTGCTTCTCATACAATGTCCCCACCATGTTGAACCAAGGCGACGGCCCACCGCAGATGCGCCCGTACCACACCATCATTGAGCTCAGCGACAGCAAGTAGGCGCTATTCGTTGGCCCTAAATATAAGAATTTAAATATGTGAATATTTTGTCCCCACCCCCTTTGGGCTAATGACCACTCCTCTTTTGCTTGTCGTTCCTCCCACCTGCTGTGAGAGGAGCCAAAGGAGAAATAGCTCTGGCCAACGGCAAAACTCACATTTTTGTGCTTGGCCCCACCCCTTTTGCCATTGACTCCTCCCAACAACAGAATGAACCCCCTGAACGTCTCAAATGCACCGCCATTCCCTTTGACCACGCCCATTCCTTTTGGTCACACCCCCTTCTCTTTTGGCTCCTCCCACAGGAGTATTTGACACTGCCCTTTCCCCCATTGACCAGGCCCCTTGCTCTAGGCCACACCCCCTTCACCTTTGGCTCCTCCCACAGGAATATTTGACACCGCCCTATCCCCATTGACCAGGCCCCTTGCCTTTGGCCACACCCTTTTTGCCCTTGGCTCTGCCTACAGGAGTATTTCACACTGCCCTATCTCCATTGACCACGTCCCTTGCTCTTGGCCACACCCCTTTCATCTTTGGGTCCTCCTACATGACTGTTTGACACCACCCTTTCCCCATAGACCACGCCCCTTTCAACTTTGACTCCTCCCACATGAGTATTTGACACTGCCCTATCCCCATTGACCATGCCCCTTGCTCTAGGACACACTCCCTTTGCCTTTGGCTCCTCCCACAGGAGTATTTGACACCACACTTTCTCCATTGACCACACCCCTTCACCTTTGGCTCCTCCTACATGAGTATTTGACACCACCCTTTCTCCATTAACCACACCCCTTTCAACTTTGGCTCCTCCCACAGGAATATTTGACACCGCCCTAACCCCATTGACCGGGCCCCATGCCTTTGGCCACACCCTTTTTGCCCTTGGCTCCTCCTACAGGAGTATTTGACACTGCCCTATCTCCATTGACCACGCCCCTTGCTCTTGGCCACACTCCTTTCATCTTTGGGTCCTCCCACAGGACTATTTGACACCACCCTTTCCCCATTGACCACGCCCCTTTCAACTTTGACTCCTCCCACAGGAGTATTTGACACCGCCCTTTCTCCATTGACCACGCCTCTTGCTCTTGGCCACACCCTCTTCACCTTTGGCTCCTCCCACAGGAGTATTTGACACCGCCCTATCCCCATTGGCCACACCCCTTGCTCTTGGTCACACCCCTTTCAACTTTGGCTCCTCCCATAGGAATATTTGGTACCGCCCTATCCCCATTGATCACGCCCCTTGCTCTTAGCTAGACCCTCTTTGCCCTTGGCTCCTCCCACAGGAGTTTTTGGCACCGACCTTTCCCCATTGACCACGCCCCTTGCTCTTGGCCACACCCCCTTTGCCCTTGGCTCCTCCCACAGAAGTATTTGACACCACCCTTGTCCCATAGACCACGCCCCTTTCAACTTTGACTCCTCCCACATGAGTATTTGACACCGCCCTATCCCCATTGACCACGCCCCTTGCTCTTGGCCACACCCTCTTTGCCCTTGGCTCCTCCCGCAGGAGTATTTGACACCGCCCTTTCCCCATTGGCCATGCCCCTTGCTCTAGGCCACACCCCTTTGCCTTTGGCTCCTCCCACAGGAGTATTTGACACCTCCCTTTCCCAATTGACCACGCCCCTTGCTCTTGGCCACACCCCTTTGTCTTTGGCTCCTCCCACCCACATGTTGATCTTCTGACCCCCAATTCTTCCTAGAAGGAAAGGCTCCCTCAAAGGAAAGAAATGGAAGTCCATCTTCAACCTCGGCCGCTACAGCCAAGACGCCAAGCGGAAATTCGTCAAAACGGAGGACAAAGGTAACGAGGATGAATATCGATCGCCGATCTTTCAAATCCATTGATCGAGGCATTTTGCAGTGGGATTCCGGCAGGATCCTAGTTCTGAGGCTGCTAAAAAGCCTCCAGCTGGAGAGAGGAAGAGGAGAAGGAAAAATGAAAGGCTCGGGAAAGACTTACGGGAGAGGGAAGGATGGTTTCCAATGACATCGAATTGATGACTTTCTGTTTCAGATTATAAATCCGGAAAGCTACGCCTACGGCCGGCGAAGAGCATGGATTCACTCAGCTCGGTTCCGTGCGCAGGAAATGGTAAGCGGTCGTTCTACTCCAGAAATGTTGTTGTAGTGCTTCAAACTATGTGGAATTGATTGGAATTTGATGAGATACTCATTGAAAAACGAACAAAATGCACCACATCCATTGTTATAGCGTGTTGGGCATGCATACTCAGCAGCAGAGTAGCAAAGCGCAAGGGCAAATGCCGTCACTGTGTCTAGTTGTGAACCCCAGGATATGCCAGTCAGCTTTCGTACAATGTTATTTCTAGCACCCACTTTTTGCTAGATAGTCAAACAGTGCCTCTTATAAGTCAGAGCACGGTCCAGAATGACTCCCAGGTATTTGGGGTGCTGCAATGCTCCAATGGGATTCCTTCCCAGGTCATCCTCAGAGCTCGAGATTCTTGTCTGTTCTTAAGGTGAAAAGCATATATCTGCATTTTAGATGGATTAGGGATCAGCTGGTTTCCCCTGTAACAAGCAGTAAGAGCACCTAAAGCTTCAGAGAGCTTCAGTTCAACCATCTCAAAGCTTCCCGCTTTGAGATGGGTGGTGATGGCACGATCGTCAGCATAGATGGATTGGGAATCGGCTGGTTTCCCCTGTAATAGACAATAAGAGCACCTAAAGCTTCAAAACTCCCTGCTTGAGCGGTAATGGCATGATCGTCAGCATAGATGGATTAGGAATCGGCTGGTTTCCCCCGTAATAGGCAGTAAGAGCACCTAAAGCTTCAGAGAGCTTCAGTTCAACCATCTCAAAGCTCCCTGCTAGGGTGGTGATGGCACGATCATCAGCATAGATGAGACTCTCTATCCCTTTCTGGCAGTGGCTGGCCATTACTGTAAATGTTAAACATGGATGGAGCAAGCTGGTTTTCCCTGTAATAAGCAGTAAGAGCACCTAAAGTTTTGGAGAGCTTCTGTTAAATCGTTTCAAAGCTCCCTACTTGAGCGGTGATGACATGATCATCGGCATAGATGAAACTCTGTCTCTTCTGGCAATGGCTGGTCATTCGTGTCAATGTTAAACATGAGGAACTGTATTAAGAGGCATTGAGAAACACTGACCTTTGGAGTGCTTCTCTTCAGCCATTTCAAAGCTCTCTGCTTGGGCGGTGATGGCATGATCGTCAGCATAGAAGAAACTCTCTATCCCTTCTGGCAGTGGCTAGTCATTTGTGTAAATGTTGAACATGGATGGAGCAAGCACGCTCCACGGAGGCAGGCCGTTCTTCTGTTTCTGCCATCTGCTTCTCTGGCCCTGGAACTCAACAAAAAAGCTCCTGTTTTGTAGCTTTATAAGCTGCTGATATAACAATAATACACTAATAAATTATTATTATTATTATTATTATTATTATTATTATTATTATTATTATTATTATTGGAGTGGATCCCAGACCGGTCTCATGTTCCAAAGAAGGCGTCCAACCAATTGTGAGCTATGAGCAAGGTATAAATAAACATAAACAACAACAACATAACAATAACAACAACAACAACAACACCACTTGGGAAGTGTCTGATGTATGATTCAAAACAATAGCCAGCAGAGTGGGGAGTCATCTAATAATAATATTATATTATTATTAATAATAATAATAATAATACTGTATTTATACCCCACCACTATCTCCCCAAGGGGACTCGGGGCAGCTTACATGAGGCGGCTTACTACTACTACTACTAATAATAATAATAATAATTAGAATCACATTGGCCTTTTGTCACTATTTCCTGTTCTTTGGAAGCAGACGAGGCTGACCTCGGGAGGAAAACGTCACAGAAGAAGCTGCTGACCCTCGGACGAGAGAGCTTCGACGGCCCGGCCTCCCTCGATATCAGCTTCTTGTCATCCGGCGAGTGTCCTGAGAAGGCCAAAGTGGAGGCGGCAGTGGTCAGCAAGTCTGAGGAGGAGGGTGAATCAGCCACGGCCAAGTCGGAGCCTACCACACCCAAAACTGGCCGGTCCGGCGCGTTGGGTAGTTCAAACAGCAGTCCCCGCCAAGGCCGGTCACCCAAGAGCGGGCGTAACCGGGCCGAGAAGTGCCTGGGCGTCCACATCTCCGGCCCACTCTCAGTCACCGTGCCCTTCCACATCACCTCCAACCTGACCTTGTCCCGACTGACCCGAGGCTTGGAGTGTCCGGCCTTGAGCCACTGCGCCACCCCAGAGGAGGAGAAGGAAGGGTCGTCTAAGGACACCCAGGACACGATGACCATTGCAGCGGCCGCCGACGAGGACAAGCTTGCAAGTGAGTGGACGAACCGTCCGTACCTGGGATGGAGAGAATGAAACCGTGTACAACAGTGGTTCTCAACCTTCCTAATGCCACGACCCCTTAATACAACACCTCACGTTGTGGTGACCCCCAACCATAAAATTATTCTTATTGTAATTGTGTTATTCTTATGAATCATAATGTAAATATCTGAAATGCGGGATGTATTTTCATTCACTGGACCAAATTTGGCACAAATTTGGCAGCTTCGCGACCCCCCAAAATGGCCCAACGACCCCCCTGGGGGTTGCAACCCCCAGGTTGAGAACCGCTGGTGTACCTCTGTGACCCTTTCACGTTTTTATGAAATGTACTAGCCATCCCCTGCCATGTGTTGCTGTGGCCCAGTCTGTGTATATGTGTTTTGTGTATATATGTGTGTGTGTGTGTATGGTTATGCACATACATTGTAATGTAATTTTGGGGGGTTTGTGTATATATGTGTGTTTGTGTATATATATGTGGTTATGCGCATGCGTTGTAATGTATTTTTTGGCTGTTTAAGTCCCTTCCATTGTGTTTTTCCGTGTTTTTATGAGTGATGTTCACTCGTTGGCCGGAGAGGTGTCTTGTGTCCAAATTTGGTGTCAATTCGTCCAGTAGTTTTTGAGTTATGTTCATCCCACAAACAAACAGAACATTTTTATTTATATAGATTACTAGCCATCCCCTGTCATGTGCTGCTGTGGCCCAGCCTGGTCATATGTGTTTTGTGTGTGTATATGTGTGTATATATATTTGTGTATATTTGTATATATGTGTGTTTGTGTATATATGTGTGTGTGTGTGTGTGATTTTACACATGCGTTGTAATGTAATTTTGGGGTTTTTTTGGCTTTTTAAGTCCCTTTCATTGTGTTTTTCTGTATTTTTGTGAGTGATGGTCACTTGTTGGCCTGAGAGGTGTCTTGTGTCCAAATTTGGTATCAATTCGCCCAGTGGTTTTTGTGTTATGTTAATACCACAAACTAACATTATATTTTTATGTATTTTATTTCATTGTAATTTGTTGTTTGGACTTGGCCTCATGTAAGCCACCCCGAGCCACCGCTGGGGGAGATGGTTGCGGGGTATAAATAAAGTTTATTATTATATTATATTATTTATATAGATTATTAAATCAGTAAAACACTAAACTAATAATTATTGAACGATTGGTATGGCCTGCTTGTCATGGAAGAGGGGGGCGGGGCCAGGGGAGTTGTTTCTGCGCATGCACTGTATCATCATTTAGTTTTTTGGGTTTTTAAGTCCCTTCCACTGTGTTTTTCTGCGTTTTATGAGTGATGGTCACTCGTTGGTCCGTTAGGCATCTTCTGCCCCAAATTGGTGTCTTATCCAATGATCTGATCCGACGCCGATCCCCTTTTCCTCCAGCATTTCCCCTTCAAATAATGGAGAGCATTCCCCAACTCTTACTCCATTCTCAATAAGTGAAAAAGGCAAGACGAGGAGGAAGAGGAGGAAGAGGGAGGAAAGAGGAGGAAGAGTGTCCTCCCTCCTTCCCTCTTGATTTCCACGCTCCTCTTCCACATCCGGGCACTTCTTGCTGAGCCTCTCTAGCCCTGAGGCATCACCTTGCCTTAAACCTTTGAGTTCCTGTTGTTAGTATTTTAGCGCTGCATTGGACGGGAAACAGTAGGAGACTCCGTATTATCAAACATTTATCCGACATTCTCTTGATCCATTTATGTCGGACTAGCTGTACCCGCCACAGGTTGCTGTGGCCAACCTTCCCTCCCTCTTTCCATCCTTCTTGCCCTCCTTCCTACTCTCCCTCTTTCCTTCCTTTCCTTTCTTTCTCTCCGTTCTTCCTTCTCTACCTCTTTCCTTCCTTCCTTCGCTTTTTGCTTACATCTTTCCTTCTCTCTTTTCTTCTTTCCTTCCTTCGCTCCATCTTTCCTTCCTTTCCCTTTTTTCCTTCTCTCCTTCCTTCCTTCTCTACCTCTTTCCTTCCTTCCCCCCTTTTTCTTTTMCTTCTSCTTTCTCTCCTTCCTTCCTTCTYTACCTCTTCCCTTCCTTCMTTCRCTTTTTTCTYCCATCCTTCCTTCTCTCTTTCTTTCTTWCTYTCTTTCCTTCCCWCTTTCTYTCCTTCCTTYGYTCCATCTTTCCTTCCTCTCCCTTTTTCTTTCCTTCTCTCCTTCCTTCCTTCTCTACCTCTTCCCTTCCTTCCCCCTTTTTCTTTTCCTTCTCCTTCCTTCCTTCCTTCTCTACCTCTTTCCTTCCTTCCCCCCTTTTACTTTTCCTTCTCCTTTCTCTCCTTCCTTCCTTCTCCCTTTTTCTTTCCTTCTCTCCTTCCTTCCTTCTGTACCTCTTCCCTTCCTTCCTTTGCTCTTTGCTTGCATCCTTCCTTCTCTCTTTCCTTCCTTCCTTCTTTCTTTCTTTCTTTCTTCCCTTCCTTCCCTCCCTCTTCCTTCCTTTTTTTCTGTATTGTCATTTAGCTTTTTGGGGTTTTTAAGTCCTTTCCACTGTTTTTGGGGAGGTTTTATGAGTGATGGCCACTTATTAGTCTGTTAGGGGTATAGTGTCCAAATTTTGAGTTATGCTAATCCCACAAACGAACATTACTTTTTTATATATATAGACAAGCGAGACTCTACTGTATGTAATGTATGTAATTGATGAACCACCCATACCTGGGATGGAGAGGAAGACAGTGTACACTACACTGATTCATTTCTATGGGGCATTTCTATACCTCCGAAGACCCAAGGCAGTATGGGGGGAATTGTTGGACAATCATATACCTGGTCCCTGCCCTGAATCCGGGACTCACCCTGACTTTGTTTCCCCATTGAAGCCGAAGCCAAAACGGGCGACTCGGAGGAGAACCGGATGTCGATGGAAGTGCAGGACTCCTTCTCGTTCTTGGACAGCCAAGAGGCCTGGCTGGAAGAGCCCCAAAAGAGCCCTTTCGGGGGGCCCGTGGAGGATGACGTGGGGACTGGGATCATGAACCAGATCATCGGAGGCGGCATGCAGGTGGGCTCGAAACCCTCGGAAAAACCCTATTTCCCCATTCCTTGTCTTTGTCATACTCTAGTGTTCGTATTGGTGCTTCTGGTATTTAGGTTTGTGCTTGTGGTATTTATATTATACTAGTTTGGCGGTGCCAGGGTTGTGCTCCAAGTTTAGTCTAGATCCAATGTCGGCTTGGTTCAGTAAGTGCGGGTGAACTACAACTCCCATATGCAAGTCCCATCACCCATGGTCCATCCTCCTCCAAACTGTACCAGGATGTAGAGTGGGTCATGGGGGCTCTGTGTGCCAAGTATTGTCTTGATCAACCATTGGTGTGGGTCACAATTGTCTCAAGAAATGAGTGAAGTTACTGCAAGTCCCATCATCCATGGTCCATTCTCCTCCAAACTGCACCAAGATGTAGAGTGGGTCATGAGGGCTCTGTGTGCCAAGTGTGGTCTTGATCAACCATTGGTGTGGGTCGCAATTGTCTCAAGTAATGAGTGATGGTACTACAAGTCCCATCATTCATGGTTCATCCTCCCCCAAACTGCACCAGGATGTAAAGCAGGTCATGGAGGGGCCTGTGTGCCAAGTTTGGTGCTGATCTGTCATTGTTGGGGGCCGCAGTGGTCTGTGGGTGCCCAAGCATTTGAAAGTAATACAAATCCCATCATCCATGGTCCATCCTCCCCCAAACCGCACCAGGACATAAAGGGGGTCATGGGGGTTAGGTGTACCAAGTTTAGTCCAGATCCGTCACCCGTGCTGGTCACAGTGGCCTGTGAAAGTGGCAGCCAATCAGAAAGCTGCCACATACACCACCCTCCCTCCACATACAAACATTCACTTATTATATATAGACAGATAAATTACAATTTATTATACTATATTATTATATTTATAGGGTGTTTATATATCTACTTATCTGCCTATCTATCATCTACTAATCTACCTATACATACATACATACATACATACATACATGCATACATACAAACATGGACTTTTATTATATATATATATATATATATATATATATATATATATATATATACACAGATAAATTACAATTTATTATACTATATTATTATATTTATAGGGTGTTTATATATCTACTTATCTGCCTATCTGTCATCTACTAATCTACCTATACATACATACATACATACATACATACATACATACATACATGCATACATACAAACATGGACTTTTATTATATATATATATATATAGACAGATAAATTACAATTTATTATACTATATTATTATATTTATAGGGTGTTTATATATCTACTTATCTGCCTATCTACTAATCTACCCATACATACATACATACATACATGCATGCATACATACAAACATGGACTTTTATTATATATATATATATATATATATATATATATATATATATATAGACAGATAAATTACAATTTACAACCATGGACTAAAAGCCATGTAAAACTAAAAGTTCTTCAGTGTGGATCTACCGTTGTTGTTGTTGTTGTTATATATTACTACCCTATAACTAACTTGGGGACTGCCTATATATACATTCCCACCTTGTTTACATTCAAGACGTGACTAGAATGAAGCTTGGCTCCTCTAACCTCACGCTCTTCTTCCTCTCCTAGTTGGATTTGTTCTCTTCTCTTCCACCGCTGAACTACCTGTCCATCGAGGAGTGCATGAACGAGCATTCGGAGGAGGAGGACGACCAATATTACCTGGCCATGGCCTGCCCCGACGGCAAGGAAGCCGATCCCGAGGAAGTCTACCTGAGTGCTTTTGATGACCTCAGCCCTTTGGCCAACAAAGCCGAGCAGCTGGATGAGAGAAGAGAAGAAGACGACCGATCCATCGATATCACTGGAGGTTCACCTCTAGTAGACTCAACCGATCCCCATTTCTTTGGAAGGAAAGCTCGTTCTCACGACTTGCCTGACTATTGCCAACATTCCGATCGGACTGGGAAAGAGCCAGCTGTTTTGCCGATGTGTTGTCTGGAATCCACCGACCCGACCGGGAAAGAATCAGCTGTTTCACCAACGTGTCTTCCAGAATCAACCGATCGGACCCGGAAAGAGTCAGCCGTTTCCTCAATGTCTTGTCCAGAATCGACCAATCCGACCCAGAAAGAGTCAGCTGTTTTCTTGAAGTGTCATCCGGAATCAACCAATTCAACCGGGAAAGAGTCAGCTGTTTCCTCGATGTGTCGTCCAGAATCGACCAATCTGACCAGGAAAGAGTCAGCTGTTTCCTCGATGTGTCGTCCAGAATCGACCAATCTGACCAGGAAAGAGTCAGCTGTTTTCTCGAAGTGTCATCCGGAATTGATCAATCCAACCGAGAAAGAGTCAGCTGTTTCTTCGACGTGTCGTCCAGAATCAACCGATCTGACCGGGAAAGAGTCAGCTGTTTTCTCGACGTGTCATCCGGAATCAACCAATTCAACCGGGAAAGAGTCAGCTGTTTTCTCGAAGTGTCATCCGGAATTGATCAATCCAACCGGGAAAGAGTCAGCTGTTTCCTCGATGTGTCGTCCAGAATCGACCAATCCGTCCAGGAAAGAGTCAGCTGTTTTCTCGAAGTGTCATCCGGAATTGACCAATCCAACCGGGAAAGAGTCAGCTGTTTTCTCAATGTGTCATCCAGAATCAACCAATCCAACTGGGAAAGAGTCAGCTGTTTTCTCAATGTGTTGTCCGGAATCGACCGATCGGACCGGGAAAGAGCCAGCGGTCTCTCCAAATCCGAATTGTCATTTCCACGAATCAACAAAGCCTGAGAAAGAAAGTTTAGTCTTGGAAGCAAGAAACAGAGACGACTTGCAGGTGGAGACAACTGAGCAAGCCTTAAGAGAATGTCTCCCAAAACCTACAGGTTCGGAGACAACTTCTACAAGCGTTGAAGTTGAGTGGCAGCTCGGACCTCAAAACGAGCAGAAGATGGACCTTTCCTTTTCAGAGCTCACTAAAAGTTCTGACCGCTATATGGAGCTCTCACATGATGACATGGATCTGCTGTGGATTGAAGACTTGGACCCTTCTCTTGTGGAACATCTCACCACATTTGATGGTCACCTGTCCACTTCGTTGGGCCGAAGTTCTGAAGATTATTCTTCAGTTCCTGATGATGTTTATTTACATGGTGGCTCCATAGAACCTGATGTCGTATCACTTGAGGCTCTCCTCCCAAAGACTCTTCATGAAGCTCCAAAGGCTTTCAAGTCCAAGCTTTCAGACGGGAGCGTCCACATGAGGCTGACCTCCAGCACCGTCTGCATCCAGCAAGTCAAGTCCTTCCCCGTCATCCCGCCAAAGCCCCACTTTGCGAGGATCCCACCATCAATGCCAAAAACTCCCGCCGAAAACGGGTCCGTTCGCCCCGTCAGTTTCGATGCTCGTTATACCGCGGAGAAGGATGTCAACAACACGGAGGAGGAATCGTTCGGTTTCGTTCCAGACTCGTTCAAGCCGCCTGCAACTTCGGCTCGGTTCCAGAAGCAAAGGAACTCCATGCCGGGGACTTTGGAGAAATATATTGGTGGCGAGGCGGAGTTCTGGAAAGGAAACAACACAGAACTTTCGCTAGAAAAACACAACCTTTCAGCTAAAGTTTACAGCGGAGAGGACCGCCATCCAATGAAGTCCTCCATGGCCGAGTGTTTGGAGCATTATGGAGGTCAAAGGAGGACAAGTGAGCCTTCTCAAAACCCTATAGATGCTCAACGGAGAGCTGATTGGTCAATGGATCCTTCTCGAAAACCTATAGAAGATCAATGGAGAGCTGATGGGACAATGGATCCTTCTCAAAACCCTATAGAAGGTCAACAGAGAGCTGATGGGACAACGGATCCTTCTCAAAACCCTATAGAAGGTCAATGGAGAGCTGATGGGACAATGGATCCTTCTCAGAACCCTATAGAAGGTCAACAGAGAGCTGATGGGACAACAGTTCCTTCTCGAAACCGCATAGGTCAATGGAGAGCTGATGGGACAATGGATCCTTCTCGAAACCCTATAGAAAGTCAACGGAGAGCTGATGGGACAATGGATCCTTCTCGAAACCCTATAGAAGGTCAACAGAGAGCTGATGGGACAACGGATCCTTCTCGAAACCCTAGAGAAGGTCAACAGAGAGCTGATGGGACAATGGATCCTTCTCGAAACCCTACAGAAGGTCAACGGAGAGCTGATGGGACAACGGATCCTTCTCGAAACCCTATCGAAGGTCAACGGAGAGCTGATGGGACAACGGATCCTTCTCGAAACCCTATAGAAGGTCAACGGAGAGCTGATGGGACAATGGATCCTTCTCAAAATTCTATAGAAGGTGAACGGAGAGCTGATGGGACAATGGATCCTTCTCGAAACCCTATCGAAGGTCAGCTGAGAGCTGATGGGACAGCAGTTCCTTCTCAAAACCCCATAGAAGGTCAACGGAGAGCTGATGGGACAATGGATGCTTTTCAAAACTCGACAGAAGGTCAACGGAGAGCTGATGGGACAATGGATCCTTCTCGAAACCCGATAGACGGTCAACGGAGAGCTGATGGGACAACTGATCCATCTCCAAAGTTTATAGAAGGTCTCAGCTCTGTATTGAAGCATCATGGGAGAACAGATCCTTCTCGTAACCCTATAGAATGTCAACAGAGAGCTGATAGGACAACCGATCCATCTCCAAAGCCAATAGAAGGTCTCAGCTCTGCGTTGAAGCATTATGGGACAACGGATCCTTCTCCAAGCCCTATAGAAGGTCGAGGAAGAGCTGAGGCCTCCCCGCAAAGGCGGGCGCAATGGCACAACAACGGCGGCAGCATGTCCTTTGACGAAGCGGTTGCTCTGGCCAAAAAACGGCAAGGTGGCCAGGTCGCGATGCGGAGGATGAAGACCTGCGGTGGGGAGGTCGGGGCAGAGAAGAAGGCGGTGATGACAACCCTGCAGCGCAAGCCGGCCCTCAAGCTTTCGAGGCCCCAGAGCTGCGCAAGTCCCTCCGACGTCCACCTTGGGGTCAAGCTGACCTCACCAGATGGACAAGTAGCCTTTGATCCTGAAGGTATGAGGAGCTCGGCGAAAGGGAGGCGCTTGTCACTGTCAGAAGAGGCGCCGTGAGGCCAAAAGGGGTTCCAGACTCGGAAGAGAACTCCGATACAATCCGGACTCTTCGTTGGAACAATTCAATCTGTCCCGACAGATGGCCATACAATTTTTTGGTTGGTTTTTGAGGCTGAATGGCTATCTGTCACCACTGGACTCTGAATGCTAGTCTGAGAAGGAACGCCCAAAGGTCATCTAGACATGTCCCATTCTGCCAAAGACGAAGACACCATGCAATCCCTCCTGACAGTCTTAGCACAGTTAGAAGTGAGGAAGAACTTCCTGACTGTGAGAGCCATTCAGCAGTGGAACTCTCTGCCTTCCCCGGAGTGTGGTGGAGGCTCCTCCTTTGGAAGCTTTGAAACAGAGGCTGGGTGGCCATCTGTCAGGGGTGATTTGAATGCAAAATTCCTGCTTCTTGGCAGAATGGGGTTGGACTGGATGGCCCAGGAGGTCTCTTCCAACTCTAGGATTCTAGGATTCTTGTTTAATCCGGGTTTCTTTCCCAGTTTAGCCTTGCGGACCTTTTCCCTACAGGTGTTGGCTATGTGTTGGAATTCTTCTTTGGTGATTTCTCCCTTTTTCCTCTTCTTGTGCATGTCTCTTTTGTGTCTTAGCACAGTTAGAAGTGAGAAAGAACTTCCTGACTGTGAGAGCCATTCAGCAGTGGAACTCTCTGCCTCCCCCGGAGTGTGGTGGAGGCTCCTCCTTTGGAAGCTTTGAAACAGAGGCTGGATGGCCATCTGTCAGGGGTGATTTGAATGCAATATTCCTGCTTCTTGGCAGAATGGGGTTGGACTGGATGATGGCCCAGGAGGTCTCTTCCAACTCTAGGATTCTAGGAT
The DNA here is from genome assembly GCF_025583915.1 of Anolis sagrei ordinatus. NCBI lineage: Eukaryota > Metazoa > Chordata > Lepidosauria > Squamata > Anolidae > Anolis > Anolis sagrei. The sequence continues at coordinate 1,514,898 of NW_026844700.1, forward strand.
TCTAGATGGCCATCCAGCTTCTCTTTTTTGACTCTGGGTGGATATCTGTCGGGGAGGAGACACCATTGAACTCTGAATGCTGTACTTGGAAGGAACACCCAAAGTTCATCTAGTCATGTTCTGCTATAAGGAAGGACACCATCTAATCCCTCCTGACAGATGGCCCTCCAGCTCCTCTTTTTTTGAGGCTGGGTAGCCATCTGTCAGGAAGAAAGAAGATGCACCAGACTCTGTATGTTATACTTGGAAGGAACCCCCAAAGGTCATCTAGACACGTCCCATTCTGTTATAAGGAAAGACACTATACAATCCCTCCCGACAGATGGCCATCCAGCCTTTGCTGAACAACCACCAAGGAAGGAAGAAAACACCACCGGACTCTGAATGCTATTCTTGGAAGGGCCCCCCAAAGGTCATCTAGAGATGTCCCATTCCGCTATAAGGAAAGACACCATTAAATCCCTCCCAACAGATGGCCAGCTGGCCTCTGTTTAATAACCACCAGGGAATGGAAACACCACACCATTGAATCCTATACTTGGAAGGGACCCCCAAAGGTCATCTAGACATGCCCCATACACAATTCACAATGCAATCCCTCCCTACAGATGGTCCTCCAGCTTCTTCTTTTATTTTGAGGCTGGATGGACATCTGTCAGGAAGGAAGGGTTCCAAATGCTATACTTGGAAGGGACCCCCCCCCCCAGTTCATCTAGTCATGTTCTGCTATAAGGAAATACTCCATCTAATCCCTCCCGACAGATGGCCTGTTTGGTTTGCTGGGTGGACATCTGTCAGGAAGGAAGGAAGGAGACGCCACCGGACTGTGAATGCTGAACCCCCAAAGGTCATCTAGACATGCCCCACGCTGTTAGGAAGACACTATGCAATCCCTCCCGACAGAAGCCCATCCGGCCTCTGTCGAACAACCACTTGGGAAGGAATACTTGGAAGGAACTCCAAAGGTCATCTAGACATGCCCCAATCTGCCATAGAGGAATACACCATGCAATCCCTCCCAACAGATGGCCATCTGTTGAAAAACATCTTGGGAAGGAAGGAGACGCTACCAGACTTGGTATGCTTTCTTCAGAAGGAACCCCCAAAGGTCATCTAGACATGCCCCGTTCGGCTATACGGAAAGACACAATTTAATCCCTCCCGACAGATGGCCATCTGGCCTCTGTAGGGACGTAAATAGACCCTTGAAACCCCGAGGAGAAGAACATAACAACTCTTACCGTCAGAACATTAGTTTTTCCTAATGTTTATTTGGCACCTGATATATGATTATATTTTGCTAATTGGTTTAGTGCCGTTATCTGATTTTCTGTATGCAACTGCTGCCTTCTTGTTGGATTGCCTGTGCCCATGTGTTTGTGAGATTGAGAGAGGAGCCCTTAGATCCACCAAAGAGGGCCCGGTACTCTGGCGAGCGGAGAGAGAGTGCGAGCCAAGAGATTTCCCCTGATTTTCCCCAAATAAATCTCACCAAAGTTGAAGAAAAGTTACCGAGTTGTCTTTATTTTGTCCAGCTGGTACGGATGTCAAACCGCGATAGTTCATCAGGAGAGACATACACGCAATACATTTTAGTACATTTTTATAGAAAACCAGAGCTGTCCAAGTTCAAATTTCATCAGCCAATCAGAGAGTCAGCGCCGCTTCAGGCTCTCAGCCAATGGGAGGCGGTCCTTGGGTAGAACAATGAAGAGAATAGATTATATATTTTTATATTTTATATTATATATATTTTACTTTATATTTTATTTTATCTATTTTTTTATATTTTGTTTTATATTTTATATTTTTATATTTTTATCTATTTTATTTTATATATTTTTACATTTTTATATTTTTATTACTTTATATTATATATTTTTATACATCTTGTTTTATATTTTATATTATATATCTTTATGTTTTATTTTATATTTTATATATATTATATATTTATATTTTATATTTTATTTTAATATTTTATATATTTTTATATTTTACATTATATACATTTTTATATTTTATGTTTTATTTTTATATTTTATTTTATCTATTTTTATATATTTTGATTTATATTTTATATTTGTATCTATTATTTTATATATATTTACTTGTTTATATTTTTATATATTATATATTTTTATATTATATATTATATTTTGTATATTTTACTTTATATTTTATCTATTTTTATTTACTTTATATTTTATTTTATTTCATCTATTTTTATATATTTTGTTTTATATTTTATATTTTAATCTATTTTATTATATATATATTTACATGTTTCTATTTTATTTTATATTATATATTTTTATTTTTTATATTTTATTTTAGATATAATACTCTCAGAAGCAAAAGCGGAAGTTAGAAGGCTGACCTTCTCCAAGATGGCGCCCAAAAAGAAACGTGCTGTCACCTCACCAAGATGGCACCGCCGGAAGTGGCGCCTCATTAACGTTTCCAATACAAACCCGTCTTCCTTTGTTGGAAGAGCAGGGAAGCCTTCCCTTCCCAAGATGGCGCTCAAATCGGGCCGTGTCCCTCAACAAGATGGCGCCTCCAACGCCAAGAAAGGCCTTAACTCAATCTGGCAGGGAAGCATTCCCTTCCCAAGATGGCGCTCAAATCGAAGCGGCCGTTTCCCTCAACAAGATGGCGCCTCCAATGCCAAGAAAAGCCTTAAGCTGGAAGGGAAACATTCCCTTCCCAAGATGGCGCTCAAATGGAGGACACAGTTTCCCTCAACAAGATGGCGCCTCCAAAGCCAAGAAAGGCCTTAACTCAATCTGGCAGGGGAATATTCCCTTCCCAAGATGGCGCTCAAATCGAGGCGGCCGTGTCCCTCAACAAGATGGCGCCTCCAATGCCAAGAAAGGCCTTAACTCAAGCTGGCAGGGAAATATTCCCTTCCCAAGATGGCGCTCAAATGGAGGACACAGTTTCCCTCAACAAGATGGCGCCTCCAAAGCCAAGAAAGGCCTTAACTCAATCTGGCAGGGGAATATTCCCTTCCCAAGATGGCGCTCAAATCGAGGCGGCCGTGTCCCTCAACAAGATGGCGCCTCCAATGCCAAGAAAGGCCTTAACTCAAGCTGGCAGGGAAATATTCCCTTCCCAAGATGGCGCTCAAATCGAGGACACAGTTTCCCTCAACAAGATGGCGCCTCCAAAGCCAAGAAAGGCCTTAACTCAATCTGGCAGGGGAACATTCCCTTCCCAAGATGGCGCTCAAATTGAGACGGCGGTGTCCCTTAACAAGATGGCGCCCCCAAAGCCAAGAAAGGCCTTAACTCAAGGCTGGCAGGGGGGACATTCCCTTCCCAAGATGGCGCTCAAATCGAGGCGGCCGTGTCCCTCAACAAGATGGCGCCTCCAATGCCAAGAAAGGCCTTAACTCAAACTGGCAGGGAAACATTCCCTTCCCAAGATGGCGCTGAAATCGAAGCCACCGTGTCCCTCAACAAGATGGCGCCTCCAAAGCCAAGAAAGGCCTTAACTCAATCTGGCAGGGGAACATTCCCTTCCCAAGATGGCGCTCAAATCGAGGCGGCCGTGTCCCTCAACAAGATGGCGCCTCCAACGCCCAGTTAAGGCGTCCGGAGACCGGAAGTGTAGGCCTCACCGTGCTTTTTGAGGCCTGCGAGAGGAGGCGGAGACCGGAAGTGAGGCAAAAGGCGGCGGAAGGAAGAGAGGAAGGGAGGGGCCCGGCAGTGCGCATGCGCACACCTATCCATGGAGAGCCATTGGGCCCAAAAGCAGACAGAGGAGGTAAAAGGAGGGCCAAAAACCCTCTCGTCGTCATGGAAACGGGTTGGGGGACAATGCCATACTTATTATATGCTTATTATACTGATTATCATATTATAATTACTATCACTTATCTGTCTATCTATTTAAATTACTCTTAATATTATTATTATTATATTGGATAGCCTTGCAGCTTCAAAGCCTGGCTGCTTCCTGCCTGGGGGGGAATAATCCTTGGTTGGGAGGTGTTAGCTGGCCCTGGTTGTTTCCTGTCTGGGATTCCCCTGTTTTCTGAGTGTTCCTCTTTGTTTCCTGCAATTGGCCACCATAATTAGCATTGAATAGCCTTGCAGCTTCAAAGCTTGGCTGCTTCCTGCCTGGAGGGGGAATAATCCTTGGTTGGGAGGTGTTAGCTGGCCCTGGTTGTTTCCTGTCTAGGATTCCCCTGTTATTCTTTGTTTGAGGCTATTCTTGGCCACCTTAGTTAGCACTGAATGGACTTGCAGCTTCAAAGCTTCGCTGCTTCCTGCCTGGAGGAGGAATAATCCTTGGTTGGGAGGTGTTAGCTGGCCCTGGTTGTTTCCAGTCTGGGATTCCCCTGTTCCTCTTTGTTTGAGGCGAGTCTGAATGCTACAATTGGCCACCTTAATTAGCATGGAATAGCCTTTCAGCTTCAAAGCTTGGCTACTTCCTGCCTGGAGGGGGAATAATCTTTGGTAAGGATGTGTTAGCTGGCCCTGGTTGTTTCCTGTCTGGGATTCCCCTGTTCCTTTTTGTTTGAGGCTATTTAGCATTGAATCGCCTTGAAGCTTCAAAGCTATCCTTTGTTGGGATGTGTTAGCTGGCCCAGGTTGTTTCCTGTCTGGGATTCCCCCGTCATCCTCGTGTTCCTCTTTGTTAGCATTGAGTAGCCTTGCAGCTGGCCCTGATTGTGGGCAAAACGTCAGGAGAGAATGCTTCTGGAACATGGCCACCCAGTCTGGAAAACTGACAGCAACCCATGAAAGCCTTCCACAAGATATTATTGCTCTCTTATATATGTATACAATGTATACACTATTCTTAAATTATTACTAGCCGTTCCCTGCCACGTGTTCCTGTGGCCCAGTCTGCATATATGTGCTGTGTGTGTGTATATGTATTTCTATGTATGTATATATTTGTGTATATATGTGTGTTTGTGTGTGCATATATGTGTGTATATATGTGTGTATAAATAAATATGTATACATATGTGTATATGTATGCATGTGCATGCATGTGTATATGCATATATATGTGTACGCATGTGCATGCATGTGCATGCATGTATATGTATATATGTGTGTATGCATATGCATGCATGTGTATATTTGTGTGTATATGCATATATGTGTGTATGCATGTGCATGCATGTGTATGTGTGTATATGTATATATGTGTGTATGCATGTGCATGCATGTGTATATTTGTGTGTATATGCATATATGTGTGTACGCATGTGCATGCATGTGTATATTTGTGTGTGTATATGCATATATGTGTGTATGCATGTGTATATTTGTGTGTATATGTATATATGTGTGTATGCATGTGTATATGCATATATATGTGTACTCATGTGCATAAATGTGTATGTGTGTATATGTATATGTGTGTGTATGCATGTGCATGCATGTGTATATTTGTGTGTAAATGCATATATGTGTGTACGCATGTGCATGCATGTGTATATTTGTGTGTATATGCATATATGTGTGTACGCATGTGCATGCATGTGTATATTTGTGTGTATATGTATATATGTGTATGCATGTGCATGCATGTGTGTATTTGTCTGTATATGTATATATGTGTTTATGCATGTGCATGCATGTGTATGTGTGTATATGTATATATGTATATATGTGTGTATATGCATATATGTGTGTACGCATGTGCATGCATGTGTATATTTGTGTGTATATGCATATATGTGTGTATGCATGTGCATGCATGTGTATATTTGTGTGTATATGCATATATGTGTGTATGCATGTCCATGCATGTGTATATTTGTGTGTATATGTATATATGTGTGTATGCATGTGCATGCATGTGTATATGCATATATATGTGTACACATATGCATGCATGTGTATATTTGTGTGTATATGTATATATGTGTGTATGCATGTGCATGCATGTGTATATTTGTGTTTATATGCATATATGTGTGTATGCATGTGTATATTTGTGTGTATATGCATATATGTGTGTACGCATGTGCATGCATGTGTATATTTGTGTGTATATGCATATATGTGTGTATGCATGTGCATACATGTGTATATTTGTGTGTATATGTATATATGTGTATGCATATGCATGCATGTGTGTATTTGTCTGTATATGTATATATGTGTTTATGCATGTGCATGCATGTGTGTATTTGTGAGTATATGTATATATGTGTGTATGCATATGCATGCATGTGTATGTGTGTATATGTATATATGTGTGTATGCATGTGAATGCATGTGTATATTATAGTAATAATAATAATATATAGTAATTGTAATAAATATATATGATAATAATAGTAACATCTTATGAAGATATAATAATAATACTAATGTAATAAGAATAATAGTAATAGTAATGATAATATCTCATAATAGTAATAATAATATATCATAATAGTAACAGCCTATGAAAATATAATAACAATTATAATGTAATAAGAGTAATAGTATTAATAATATATCATAATAATAATAGTAATAATAATATATCATAATAGTAACAACCTATGAAAATATAATAACAATAATAATAATGTAATAAGAGTAATAGTAATAATAATATATAGTAATAGTAATATTAATAGTAATAATATTTAATAATAATAGTAACAGCCTATGATAAAATAATAATAATGTAATAAGAATATTAGTAATGGTAATAATAATATATAATAACAGTCATAATAATATATAATAATAGTAACGGCCTATGATAACAGAATAATAATAATACTAATGCAATAAGGATAATAGTAATAGTAATAACAATAATATATAGTAATAGTAATAGTAATAATATTTAATAATAATAGTAACAGCCTATGAAAATATAATAATAATAATAATAATAATGTAATAAGAGTAATAGTAATAATAATATATAATAATAGTAATAGTAATAATATTTAATAATAATAGTAACAGCCTATGAAAATAGAATAATAATAATAATAATGCAATAAGGATAATAATAATAGTAATAATAATAATAATATATAATAATATTAGTAATAATATTATATAATAATAGTAACAGCCTATGAAAAGATAATAATAATAATAATAATGTAATAAGAGTAATAGTAATAATAATATATGATAATAGTAATATTAATAGTAATAATATTTAATACTAATAGTAACAGCCTATGATAAAATAATAATAATGTAATAAGAATATTAGTAATTGTAATAATAATATATAATAATAGTCATAATAATATATAATAATAGTAACAGTCTATGATAATAGAATAATATTAATACTAATGCAATAAGGATAATAGTAATAGTAATAACAATAATATATAATAATAGTAATAGTAATAATAATATATAATAATAGTAACAGCCTATGAAAATATAATAATAATAATAATAATAATAATAATAATGTAATAAGAGTAATAGTATAAATAATATATAATAATAGTAATAGTAATAATATTTAATAATAATAGTAACAGCCTATGAAAATAGAATAATAATAATAATAACAATAATAATGCAATAAGGATAATAGTAATAGTAATAATAATAATAATATATAATAATAGTATTAGTAATAATATTATGTAATAACAGTAACAGCCTATGAAAATAGAATAATAATAATAATAATAATAATGTAAGAAGAGTAATAGTAATAATAATATATGATATTAGTAATATTAATAGTAATAATATTTAATAATAATAGTAACAGCCTATGAAAATAGAATAATAATAATAATAATAATAATAATGCAATAAGGATAATAGTAATAGTAATAATAATAATATATAATAATAGTACTAGTATTAATATTATATAATAATAGTAATAATAATATATGATAATAGTAATATTAATAGTAATAATATTTAATAATAATAGTAACAGCCTATGATAAAATAATATTGATGTAATAAGACTATTAGTAATTGTAATAATAATGTATAATAATAGTTATAATAATATATAATAATAGTAACAGCCTATGAAAATATAATAATAATGTAATAAGAGTAATAGTAATAATAATATATAACAATAGTAATATTAATAATAATATTTAATAGTAATAGTAACAGCGTACAATAATAGAATAATAATAATAATAATGTAATAAGAGTAATAGTAATAATAATATATAATATATTATTGTTATCTTTTCCAGGCGTTCAGACGAAAGCGACATTGAAGGATCCGAGGTGGAAGCAGGACGGACAATCCCTGAGGCCAGTTCTGATCTTCTGATGCCTCACAAGGCGAAGCCATGAAGGGGTGAGGGATCCGCGGGGCCAAGGGGAGTGGAACCGCATTCATCCCACGGTGTAGATGCTCCCTTCGAAGGGGGCCAGGAGGTCATCCAGTCCAACCCTCGCGCAATAGGGTTTTGGGGAGAGAGTGGACCCCCTCCTCTCTTTCGTTGATGTATTCCCTTTTGTTTTCCTCTCCGTTGACAGGCAGCAGAAGGCCGTGGAGGCGGACGAGGGGACCGTGCAGATCCAGGAAGGTGGGCAGGCCTTCCTCTGTCTTTCCCCCCATTATGGGAAGGGAAAAGAAGGGGAGGGAAGGAAAGAAAGAAAGAAAGAGAAAAAGAAGGGGGAGGAGGGAAGGAAAGAAAGAAAGGAAAAGAAGGGGGAGGAGGGAAGGAAAGAAAGAGAAGGGGGAGGGAGGAAAGAAAGAGAAAAAAGAAGGGGAAGGAAAGAAAGAAAAAGAAGGGGAGGAGGGAAGGAAAGAAAGAGAAAAAGAAGGGGAAGGAGGGAAAGAAAGAAAGAGAAAAAGAAGGGGGAGGAGGGAAAGGAAGAAAGAAAAAGAAGGGGAAGGAAGGAAAGAAAGAAAGAAAGAGAAAAAGAAGGGGGGGGAGGGAAGGAAAGAAAGAGAAGGGGGAGGGAGGAAAGAAAGAGAAAAAAGAAGGGGAAGGAAAGAAAGAGAAAAAGAAGGGGAAAGGAGGAAAGAAAGAGAAAAAAGAAGGGGAAGGAAAGAAAGAAAGAAAAAGAAGGGGGAGGAGGGAAAGGAAGAAAGAAAAAAGGGGAAGGAAAGAAAGAAAGAGAAAAATAAGGGAAAGGAGGGAAAGAAAGAGAAAAGAAGAGGAAGGAAGGAAAGAAAGAGAAAAAGGAGGGGAAGGAGGGAAAGAAAGAGAAAAAGAAGGGGGAGGAGGGAAGGAAGAAAGAAAAAGAAGGGGAAGGAGGGAAAGAAAGAAAGAGAAAAAGAAGGGGGAGGAGGGAAAGGAAGAAAGAAAAAGAAGGGGAAGGAAGGAAGGAAAGAAAGAAAGAGAAAAAGAAGGGGAAGGAAGGATAGAAAAAGAAGGGGAAGGAGGGATAGAAAGACAGAGAAAAAAGGGAAGGAGGGAAGGAAAGAGAGAAAAAGAAGGGGAAGGAGGGAAAGAAAGAGAGAAAAAGGGGGAGGAGGGGAAGGAAGAAAGAGAAAAAGAAGGGGGAGGAGGGAAAGGAAGAAAGAAAAAAAGAAGAAGAAGGTGGGAAAGAAAGAAAGAGAAAAAGAAGAAGAAGGTGGGAAGGAAAGAAAGAGAAAAAGAAGGGGAGGGAGGGAAGGAAGTAAGGAAAGAAAAAGAAAGAAAGAGAAAAAGAAGTGGAAGGAGGGAAAGAAAGAAAGAGAAAAAGAAGGGGAAGGAAGGGAATAAAAAATGAGAAAAAGAAGGGAAAAGGAGAGAAAAGAGAGGAAAATGTATGAGGTGGTGAAAGGAAGGAAGGAAGGGAAGAAAGCGAAAAAACGTATCTGGACAATGCTAGTCGTTAATCAAATAATTAATTCAGATCGCCCTCCTCCCCCCCCATGCCCCCCCTCCCCTCCCCCTTTGCCCCCCTTCTTTCCTGAAGGCGCAGTGGCCACAGGCGAGGATCCCACCAGCGTGGCCATCGCCAGCATCCAGTCGGCCGCCACGTTCCCCGACCCCAACATCAAATACGTCTTCCGGACCGAGAATGGGGGCGCTCAGGTGGGCCCTTCCCTACCCTATTGTTGTTGTTGTTGTTATTATTATTATTATACTACTACTGCTACTACTACAAAGACAGGGTGGCCACTGGGGTTGCACCTATTGTTATTATTATTATTATCATCATCATCAACAACAACAACCCCTGGAATATACTGGCTTCTTGTTATTGTTGTTATTATTATTATTATTATCAACAACAACCCCTGGAATATACTGGCTTCTTGTTATTGTTGTTATTATTATTATTATTATCAACAACAACCCCTGGAATATACTGGCTTCTTGTTATTGTTATTATTATTATTTATTATCAACAACAACCCCTGGAATATACTGGCTTCTTGTTATTGTTGTTATTATTATTATTATTATTATTATTATTATTATTATTATCAACAACAACCCCTGGAATATACTGGCTTCTTGTTATTATTATTATTATTGTTATTATTATCAACAACAACCCCTGGAATATACTGGCTTCTTGTTATTATTATTATTATTATTATTATTATTATTATTATTATCAACAACAACCCCTGGAATATACTGGCTTCTTGTTATTGTTGTTATTATTATTATTATTATTATTATTATTATTATTATTATTATTATCAACAACAACCCCTGGAATATACTGGCTTCTTGTTATTATTATTATTATTGTATTATTATTATCAACAACAACCCCTGGAATATACTGGCTTCTTGTTATTGTTGTTATTATTATTATTATTATCAACAACAACCCCTGGAATATACTGGCTTCTTGTTATTGTTATTATTATTATTATTATTATTATTATCTACAACAACCCCTGGAATATACTGGCTTCTTGTTATTGTTGTTATTATTATTATTATTATTATTATTATTATTATTATTATTATTATCAACAACAACCCCTGGAATATACTGGCTTCTTGTTATTGTTGTTATTATTATTATTATTATTATTATCAACAACAACCCCTGGAATATACTGGCTTCTTGTTATTGTTGTTATTATTATTATTATTATTATTATTATTATTATCAACAACAACCCCTGGAATATACTGGCTTCTTGTTATTGTTGTTATTTATTATTATTATTATTATTATTATTATTATTATCAACAACAACCCCTGGAATATACTGGCTTCTTGTTATTGTTGTTATTATTATTATTATTATCAACAACAACCCCTGGAATATACTGGCTTCTTGTTATTGTTATTATTATTGTTATTATTATCAACAACAACCCCTGGAATATACTGGCTTCTTGTTATTGTTATTATTATTATTATTATTATTATTATCAACAACAACCCCTGGAATATACTGGCTTCTTGTTATTGTTGTTATTATTATTATTATTATTATTATTATCAACAACAACCCCTGGAATATACTGGCTTCTTGTTATTTATTATTATTATTATTATCAACAACAACCCCTGGAATATACTGGCTTCTTGTTATTGTTATTATTATTATTATTATTATTATCAACAACAACCCCTGGAATATACTGGCTTCTTGTTATTGTTATTATTATTATTATTATTATTATTATTATTATTATTATTATCTACAACAACCCCTGGAATATACTGGCTTCTTGTTATTGTTGTTATTATTATTATTATTATTATTATTATTATTATTATTATTATTATTGTTATTATTATTATTATCATCAATCAACAACAACCCCTGGAATATACTGGCTTCTTGTTATTGTTATTATTATTATTATTATTATTATTATTATTATTATCTACAACAACCCCTGGAATATACTGGCTTCTTGTTATTGTTGTTATTATTATTATTATTATTATTATTATTATTATCAACAACAACCCCTGGAATATACTGGCTTCTTGTTATTATTATTATTATTATTATTATTATTATTATTATTATCAACAACAACCCCTGGAATATACTGGCTTCTTGTTATTATTATTATTATTATTATTATTATTATTATTATTAACAACAACCCCTGGAATATACTGGCTTCTTGTTATTGTTGTTATTATTATTATTATTATTGTTATTATTATTATTATTATTATTATTATTATTATTATTATTATTATCAACAACAACCCCTGGAATATACTGGCTTCTTGTTATTGTTGTTATTATTATTATTGCTTCTCCCTCCCGCAGCTGATGTACCGAGTGATCCAAGTGGCCGAAGGGCAGCTGGACGGTCAAACGGAGGGCTCTGGCGCCATCAGCGGTTATCCTGCCACCCAGTCCATGACACAGGTCATTATTTTATTAGTCAATATTATTGTTGTTGTTGTTGTGAAAGTGTCGTTCCAGCCGACAGTAACATTAAAAATATTCAAATAATGTCGAATGTTGAGCCAGCAATGTGATGCTACAGCAAAGAAGGCCATATCATATTAGTAATAGTAATATTATAATATCATATTATTATTACTGTTATATTGTATTGCATTATTATATTATAATATCATATTATTACTTATATTGTATTGCATTATAAAATTATAATATTATTATAACTATTATATTGGATTGCATCATAATATTATAATATCATATTATCATTACTATTATATTGTATTACATTATAATATTATAATATATTATTATTACTGTTATATTGTATTGCATTATAATATTATAATATCGTATTATTATTATATTACATTATAATATTATAATATATTATTATTACTATTATATTGTATTGCATAATAATATCATAATATCACATTATCATTACTATTATATTGTATTACATTATAATATTATAATATCGTATTATTATTATATTGCATTATAATATTACAATATATTATTATTACTATTATATTGTATTGCATAATAATATCATAATATCACATTATTATTACTATTATATTGTATTACATTATATAATAATATATTATCATTACTATTATATTGTATTGCATTATAATATCATAATATCGTATTATTATATTGCATTATAATATTATAATATATTATTATTACTATTATATTGCATAATAATATTATAATATCACATTATTATTACTATTATATTGTATTACATTATATTATAATATATTATCATTACTATTATATTGTATTACATTATAATATTATAATATCGTATTATTATATTGCATTATAATATTATAATATATTATTATTACTATTATATTGTATTGCATAATAATATTATAATATCACATTATTATTACTATTATGTTGTATTACATTATAATGTTATATAGACAGACACAGAGGCAATTTAACATTCCAGCTTTTCCAACTTAATGGAGTACTTCCTCATTCTTTTGCACGCTGCTGGAGAATTTTATGGCATTGTAAATTCGTTAAATTAGCCTCTCCGCAGGAAAGCGGTACCTAAATTTCCGACTTGACAGATGCAACTGTCTTTCGAGCTGCATAGGTCAACAGCAAGCTAGACTATGAATGGTTGAGAGCTCACTCTGACCCGGGCTGGCTTTGAACTCATGACCAATCGGTCAGTAGTGATTTAGTACAACTGGCTACTAACTAGTTGCGCCACAGCTCGGTCCTTGTACTCCGCTTTTTCTCTCCACTATTATTGTTGTTGTTGTTGTTGTTGTTGTTGTTGTGATGGTGTTTATTTACCCCTGTCTTGCGTGGCAGGCGGTCATCCAGGGGGCCTTCACGAGCGAGGATGCGGTGGAGACGGAGGCGGCGGCCACGGAGACGCACTACACGTACTACCCGGCCACGGCCGTGTCCGACTCGGGGGCCTCCTCGGGGGCCGGGAGCGCCACCGCCACCGCCGTGGTCACTGCCCAGAACTCGGACGCCTTGCTGGGCCAGGCCACCCCCACCGGCACTGGTCAGTCCCCTTCCTGCCCTCTTCCCTTCTTCCATCGCTTCCTTCCTTTCGTTTTTTCCCCTTTCCTATTTTCTTTCTTTTTTATTTTTCCTTTCTTTTTTCCCACCTTTCTTTCCCTTTCCTCCTTCCCTCCCTTCCTTTTCTCCCTCTTTCCCTTCTTCTTTTCCTCTTCCATTGCTTCCTTCCTTCCTTTCCCTTTCATTCTTTTCATTTTTCCTTCCTTCCTTTCTCTTTTTTCCTTTTCCTTTTTCCTTCCCTTCCTTCCTTCTTTCCTTTTTCCTCCCTCTCTCGCTCCGTCTTTTCCTCTTCTTTCTTCTCTCTCTGCTTCCTTCCTTCTTTTCCTCCTTCCTTCTTTCTTTCTTTCTCTTTTCCTCCCTCTCTCACTCCTTCTTTTCCTCTTCTTTCCTCTCTCCCTCTTTCCTTACTTCTTTTCCACTTTCCTTCCTTCCTTCTTTCTTTTCTTCCCTTTTCCTCCCTCTCTCACTCCTTCTTTTCCTCTTCTTTCCTCTCTCCCTCCTTCCTTAATTCTTTTCTTCCTTCCTTCCTTCCTTCCTTCCTTCCTTCCTTCCTTCTTTCTTTTCTTCCCTTTTCCTTCCTCTCTCACTCCTTCTTTTCCTCTTCTTTCTTTCTTTCTTTCTTTCTTTCTTTCCTTCTTTCTTCCCTTCCTTCCTTCCTTCCTTCCTTCCTTCCTTCCTTCCTTCCTTCCTTCCTTCTTCTTTAATCCTTCCCTCCCTCTCCTCCTTCTTTCCTCTTCTTTCCTCTCCCCTTCCCCCTCCTTCTTTCTTTTCCTCTTCCTTCCTTCCTTCCTTCCTTCCTTTCTTCTTCCTCCCTCTCCCGCTCCTTCTTTTCATATTCTTTCTTCTTTCCTCTCTCCCTCCCTCCTTACTTCTTTTCCTCCTTACTGCCTTTCTTCCTTCCCTCTTTCCCCTTTCTCTGCCTTCGTCTTTCCCTTCCTTCTTTTTTCTCTTTCTGTTCTCCTTTCTCTCTTTCTTTTCTTCCTTCCCACCTTTCTTTCCCCTTTCCATCCTTCCCTCCTTTCCTTCCTTTCTATTTTTTTCTATTTTTCTTCCCTCCCTCGCCCCATTTGTCTTTTCCTTTCCTTCCTTCCTGTCCTTTTCCTTTCCCTTTTCTCCTTCTTTCTTTCCTTTCTCCTTTTCCTCTTTCCTTCCTTCCTTCCCTCTTTCCATTTTCTCTGCCTTCAGCTCTTCATCACCTTCCTTTCTTTCTTCCTTCCCACCTTTCTTTCCCTTTCCTCCAGTATTATATATTACTCTATTGTACTATACCATTATACTGTAATATTATTAGTAATATAAAAATACCTAATTATAATATAATATTAGTATTATACTGTATTACATTATAATATTATCAATATTATATTATTACCATAGCATAATATCAGTATTATATACTACTATATTGTATTATACCATTATATTGTAATATTATTAATAATATAAAAATATCTAATTATAATATCTTACTAGTATTATATTGTATTACATTATAATAGTATCAATATTATATGTATTTATATTATATTATATTATATTATATTATTTTATTTTATTTTATATTATATTATTAGCAGAGTGCAGGATTTGCCTTCCTTTCTGCATCAGCTAATAATAATAATAATAATAATTACTATATTGTACTATACCATCATACTGTAATATTATTAGTAATATAAAAATACCTAATTATAATATAATATTAATATTATACTGTATTGCATTATAATAGTGTCAATATTATATGTATATAAAATATATTATATTATTACCATAGCATAATATCAGTATTATATACTACTATACTATACCATACTATATACTACTATACTATACTATACCACGGCGCTCCATGCAGTCATGCCGGCCACATGACCTTGGAGGTGTCTATGGACAACGCTGGCTCTTCGGCTTAGAAATGGAGATGAGCACCACACCCCAGAGTCAGACATGACTGGACTTAACGTCAGGGGACTACCTTTACCTTTACCTACTATACCATTATACTGTAATATTATTAGTAATATAAAAATACCTAATTATAATATACTAGCTGTGCCCTGCCACGCGTTGCTGTGGCCTATAGTAAAACTTATCAAAGTTGAGGTAGATATCAAAGTTGTGTTATGGGCATGGGAATTTTGGTTAAGTTTCGTTGGGGGGTTTTGAGTTTTGTTGTTTTGCCGTTTTGTGAGTGTGTTGTTGTGTTGTTTTTCATTTTGAGTAGATATGTTTGTACCTTGTGGGTTGTGTTATGGGCATGGGAATTTTGGTTAAGTTTCGTTGGGGGTTTTGAGTTTTGTTGTTTTGCCGTTTTGTGAGTGTGTTGTTGTGTTGTTTTTCATTTTGGGTAGATATGTTTGTACCTTGTGGGTTGTGTTATGGGCATGGGAATTTTGGTTAAGTTTCGTTGGGGGGTTTTGAGTTTTGTTGTTTTGCCGTTTTGTGAGTGTGTTGTTGTGTTGTTTTTCATTTTGAGTAGATATGTTTGTACCTTGTGGGTTGTGTTATGGGCATGGGAATTTTGGTTAAGTTTCATTGGGGGGTTTGTGAGTTTTGTTGTTTTGCCTGTTTTGTGAGTGTGTTGTTGTGCTGTTTTTCATTTTGAGTAGATATGTTTGTACCTTGTGGGTTGTGTTATGGGCATGGGAATTTTGGTTAAGTTTCGTTGGGGGTTTTTGAGTTTTGTTGTTTTGCCGTTTTGTGAGTGTGTTGTTGTGTTGTTTTTCATTTTGAGTAGATATGTTTGTACCTTGTGGGTTGTGTTATGGGCATGGGAATTTTGGTTAAGTTTCGTTGGGGGGTTTTTGAGTTTTGTTTCCTCGTTGGATGCCCCTAACAAATTTATAGATATAGATTAGTATTATATTGTAGTACATTATATTATCAGTAATATATGTATATACAATATATTATATTATTATATTATATTATTAGCAGAGTGCAGGATTTGCCTTCCTTTCTGCATCAGCAAATATTATTATTAGTAATAATAATAATAATAATAATTATTATTATTATTATTATTATTATTATTATTATTATTATTATTATTATTATATTCTGTTTAAGAATGATGTTTTCTCCTCTCCTTTCCAGGCCAGTTTTTCGTCATGATGTCTCCGCAGGAGATCCTGCAGAGCGGGACGCAGCGCTCCATCGCTCCCAGGACCCACCCCTATTCGCCGTGAGTCCGCTCTTAGCCACACGGCTCTTGTTTACATATTTCGAAACCCAGCCTTCTCTTATAAACACATCCCAAAGGACATCTAGTCCAGCCTCCTCCCTATATTATATTATATTATATTATATTATATTATATTATATTATATTATATTATTAGCTGTAGTTGCTGTGGCCAACCTTCCCTCCCTCTTTCTCTCCTTTCTTTCTCTCCTTTCCCTCCCTCTTTCCTTCCTTCCCTCTTTTTCTTTCCCTTCTTCTTTCTTCTCTACCTGGTTTCTTCTCCTTCCTTTCCTCTTTTTCCTCCTTCCTTCCCTCTTCCTTCCTTCCTTCCCTCCCTCTTTCTCTCTTTCGTTCCTTCTCTCCTTCCTTCCCTCTTTCACTTTTTTATTTCCTTCTTTCTCTACCCTTCTTTCTCTCCTTCCTTCTCTCCTTCCTTCCTTCTCTACTCCTTTCTTTCCTTCCTTCTCTCCTTCCCTCTTTCTCTCCCTCCTTATCTCCCTCCTTCTCTACCTTCTTTCTTTCCTTCTTCCTTCTTCTCTCCCTCCTTCTCTTCCCCTTCCTTCTCTACCTTCTTTTTTACCTTCCTTCTCTCCTTCTCTTCTTCTCTCCCTCCTTCCTTCTCTACCCTTCTTTCTCTCCTTCCCTCCTTCTTTCCCTTCTTTCCCTCCTTCTCTCCTTCCTTCCTTCTCTACCCTTTTTTCTTTCCTTCTTTATGTCCTTCTTCTTTCCCTCCTTCTCTCCTATCTTCCTTCTCTACCCTTCTTTTTTCCTTCCTTCTTTCCCTTCTTCCTCCTTCTCTCCCTCCTTCCTTCTCTACCTTTCTTTCCCTCCTTCCCTCCTTTATTCTCTTCTTCTCTCCCTCCTTCTCTCATTCCTTCCTTCTCTACCCTTCTTTCTCCCCTTCTCTCCTTTCCCTTCTTCTTTCCCTCCTTCTCTCCTTCATTCCTTCTCAACCTTTCTTTATGTCCTTCTTTATTTCCTTCTCTACCCTTTCTTTCTTTCTTTCTCCTTCTCTCTTTTCTTTCCCTTCTCTTTCCCTCTTTCTCCCCTCCTTCTCTCCTTCCTTCCTTCTCTACCTTCTTTTTTCTTTCTTCCTCCTTCTCCCTTTCTTCTCTCCTTCTTCCTCCTCCTCTCCTTCCTTCTTTCTACTCCTTCTTTCTTTCCTTCTTTCTTCCTCTCTTCCCTCCTTTCTCCCTCCTTCCTTCCTTTCCTTCTTCCTTCCTTCCTTCCCTTTTCTTTCTCTCTCCCTCCTTCCTTCTCTACCTTTCTTTCTCTCCTTCTTTCTCTTCTTCTCTCCCTCCTTCTCTTTGTCCTTCCTTCTCTCCCTTTCTTTCTTTCCTTCCCTCCTTCTTTCCCTTCTTCTTTCCCTTCTTCTCTCCTTCCTTCCTTCTCTACTCTTCCTTCCTCCTTTTTGTGTATGTTTTGTGTGTATATATGTATGTTTGTGTATATGTATATGTGGTTTTGCGTCTGCGTTGTAATTTTTGGCTTTTTAAGAGGAATGCTAAACACTGGTTCTTCCTGTTTTCAGAAAATCCGAAGCCCCGCGGACGACTCGGGATGAGAAGCGGAGGGCCCAACACAATGAAGGTCAGGCACAATGCGCCTCGATACTATATAGTATGGCTGGCATTACAAGCTGTAGGCTTCCATAGAGAGAAAAGAATAGGAAAGGGTGAAAGGAGAGACAGTGGGCGGGGGTCATGCAAATTCTGCACCAATGGAGAGAGAGAGGAAGGAACACTGGGGTGCCTGTGGTGGAGGAAACACAGGAAATGTAGGATGGGCGTGCCTGTCTTGCAGTGGAGCGCCGTCGCCGGGACAAGATCAACAACTGGATCGTGCAGCTGTCCAAGATCATCCCCGACTGCTCGATGGAGAACACCAAGTCTGGGCAGGTGAGAGGACACCATCCGATCCCTCCCGACAGATGGACGCCCAGCCTCTGCTTCACAGCCTCCAGAGGAGATGCCGTCATCCTCATTTATTATTATTATTATTATTATTATTATTATTATTATTATTATTATTGTGTTGGAAGGGACAATCCAATCCCTCCCAACAGATAGCCATCCAACCACCAGAGGAGATGCCATCATCATTATCACTATTATTATTAGAGAGTTGGAAAGAACCCAAGGGCCATACAGTCTGACATCATCATCATCATCATCATCATCATCATCATCATCATCATTATTATTATTATTATTATTATTATTATTGTGTTGGAAGGGACCCCCAAAGGCCATCCAGTACAACCTCCTTCTGGAAGGTATTACTATTATTATTATTATTATTATTATTATTAAATCAGAAGGAACCCAAGGGCCATCCAGTCTGACATGATTGTTGTTGTTGTTGTTGTTGTTGTTATGTTATTGAGTCAGAGTGTTGGAAGGGACCCCCAAAGGCCATCCAGTCCAACCCCCTTCTGGAAGGCATTATTATTATTATTATTATTATTATTATTATTATTATTATTATTATTATTGAATCAGAAAATCAGAAGGAACTCAAGGGCCAGACAGCCTGACATTATTATTATTATTATTATTATTATTATTATTATTATTATTATTATTGAATCAGAAAATCAGAAGGAACTCAAGGGCCATCCAGTCTGACATYATTATTATTATTATTATTATTATTATTATTATTATTATTATTAAATCGGAAAATCAGAAGGAACCCAAGGGCCATCCAGTCTGACATTGTTGTTGTTGTTGTTGTGTTATTGAGTCAGAGTGTTAGAAGAGACCCCCAAAGGCCATCCAGTCCAACCCCCTTCTGGAAGGCATTATTATTATTATTATTATTATTATTATTATTATTATTATTATATCAGAAAATCAGAAGGAACTCAAGGGCCAGACAGCCTGACATCATTATTATTATTATTATTGTTGTTGTTATGTTACGGAGTCAGAGTGTTGGAAGGGACCCCCAAAGGGCCATCCAGTCCAACCTCCTTCTGGAAGGCGTTGTTGTTGTTGTTGTTGTTACGTTATTGAATCAGAGTGTTGGAAGAGACCCCCAAAGGCCATCCAGTCCAACCCTACTCATCGTTTGACCCTTTGGTGCCTCTCCTTCCTTCCTCCCTTGTGCAGAGCATTATCATTATTATTATTATTATTATTATTATTATTATTATTATTATTATTATTGAATCAGAAGGAACCCAAGGGCCATCCAGCCTGACATTATTGTTGTTGTTGTTGTTGTTATGTTATGGAGTCAGAGTGTTGGAAGTGACCCCCAAAGGCCATCCAGCCCAACCCCCTTCTGGAAGGCATTATTATTATTATTTTATTATTATTGAATCAGAAGGAACCCAAGAGCCATCCAGTCTGACATCATCATCATCATTATTATTATGTTATTGAGTCAGAATGTTGGAAGGGACTCCCAAAGGCCATCCAGTCCAACCCCCTTCTGGAAGGCATTGTTGTTATTGTTGTTGTTGTTGAATCAGAAAATCAGAAGGAAGGGCCATCCAGTCTGACATTATTGTTGTTGTTGTTGTTGTTATTGTTATGTTATTGAGTCAGAGTGTTGGAAGGGCCCCCCAAAGGCCATCCAGTCCAACCCCACTCATGGTTTGACCCTTCGTTGCCTCTCCTCCCTCCCTCCCTCCCTCCCTCGTGCAGAGCAAGGGGGGCATCCTTTCCAAGGCCTGCGACTACATCCAGGAGCTGCGCCAGGGCAACGTCCGCCTCTCCGAGGAGCTCCAGAGCCTGGAGCAGCTCCACGTCGACAACGAGGTCTTGCGGCAGCAGGTGAGGACCCCGCCTGGCAACGCGTAATGTTGGCCCTCCTTCCCGCCGGGTGTTGGGGACTCCACCTCCCCCAGCGTGCTAATCCTTGTCCCGACTCCTCCGCTTCTCCCGCAGGTGGAAGACCTCAAGAACAAGAACCTGATCCTGCGAGCGCAGCTGCGCCAACACGGCGTGGAGGTCATCATCAAGGACTCGCACTGACCGGACGATCCGTCGCTTGGCATTTTGGATTAATCGGCGCAGAAGGACGACAACGACACCGAGGTCGGTCCCAACCCAGCGCCACCTTGGTTGTATATAGGACCTTACAAAAAAACCCGCGGTCCCGTGGGATGGGAATATGGCCGTCGCTGTGGACATTCGGCCTGCTTTCCGGCCTCCGGCTTTGCCTACGGAAGGACCCTCGTCTCTCTCTCTCTCTCCGGCACGCATGCGGAATCACGGTCGCCATATTGCACGCCCCTATAGATGCCCCCCCCCTGCACCCGCCTCCCTGGAGGACAAGACCTTCCCTCTTTCTTTTTATTTCCTGTATTATTATTATTAATTAATTAATAAGATTAATACTGTTTTGTGTTCTGGTGAAGAGAACGGGACGCTGTGTTTTGGTGGACGGAGCCCAGGAACCCGAGTGCCAAGGCCCCCAAATAGTCGAGGAACCCGAGTGCCAAGGCACCCAAATAGTCGAGGAACCCGAGTGCCAAGGCACCCAAATAGTCGAGGAACCCGAGTGCCAAGGCCCCCAAATAGTCGAGGAACCTGAGCGCCAAGGCACCCAAAATAATCAAGGAACCCGAGTGCCAAGGCACCCAAATAGTCGAGGAACCCGAGTGCCAAGGCACCCAAATAGTCGAGGAACCTGAGTGTCAAGGCACCCAAATAGTTGAGGAACCCAAGTGCCAAGGCACCCAAATAGTCGAGGAACCCGAGTGCCAAGGCCCCCAAATAGTCGAGGAACCTGAGCGCCAAGGCACCCAAAATAGTCGAGGAACCCGAGTGCCAAAGCACCCAAATAGTCAAGGAACCCGAGTGCCAAGGCACCCAAATGGTCGAGGCACCCGAGTGCCAAGGCACCCAAAATAGTCGAGGACCCCGAGTGCCAAGGCACCCAAATAGTCGAGGACCCCGAGTGCCAAGGCACCCAAATAGTCGAGGAACCCGAGTGCCAAGGCCCCCCCAAATAGCCCCGCATTCCTTCACTCCTTCCTTTCTGCTTTTCCTCTTCTGTCTTTTTAAGAAAAAAGAAGAATAAACCTGGGAAATACAACCGGGGAAATAATTGTGTTCTCTTCTGGAAGGTTCATTCCGCGGCTACCAAATGCCTGGATGTGGCCAGTAATCACATTATTATTGCACTACTAGCCGTACCCGCCACATGTTGCTGTGGCCAACCTTCCCTCCCTCTTTCTCTTCTTTCTTTCTCTCCTTCCCTCTTTTCTTCCTTCCCTTCCTTCCATCTCTTTTTTTCTTTCCTTCCTTCCTTCTTTCCTTCTCCATCTTTCCTTCCTTCCCTCCCTTTCTTTTTTCCTTCCTTCCTTCACTTTTTTCTTCTTCTCTTTCCTTCCTTCTCTTCTTTCCTCCTTCTCCTTCCTTCCTTCCTTCCTTCTCTTTTTTCTTTCCTTCTCTCCTTCCTTCCTTCCTTCCTCCTCCTTCTCTCTCTTCTCCTTCTTCCTCTCTCTCCTTCTCTTTCCTTCCTTCCTTTTTTTCCTTCCTTCTCTCCTCCCTCCCTTCTCCCCCTTCCCTTCCCTTTCCTTCTCTTCTTTCCTTCTCTCTCCCTTCTTCCTTCCCTCCTTTCTCCTTCCTTCCTTTCTTTCCTTCTCTCTTCTTCCTTTTCTTCTTCCTCTCTCTCTTTTCTTCTTTCTCTTTCCCTCTTCCTCTCCTTTTTTTCCTCCTCTTCTCCTTCCTTCCTTCCTTCCTTCCTTCCTTCCTTCCTTCCTTCCTTCCTTCCCAATTCCCTTCCTTCCCTTTTTTTCTTTCCTTCTCTCCTTCCTTCCTTCTCTTCTTCTTCCCTTCCTTCCCCCCATCTTTTCTTTCCCTTCCCCTTTCTCCCCTTCCTTCCTTCTCTATCTATTCTTGGACTTCAACTCCCAGCACTCCTCCTGATCGATCGATCTACCTACCTACCTATCTCTATCCAATCTATCCATCTGGAGGATTTCTGGGAGTTGTAGTCCTGGAATAGGAAATTGGAAATATGCTGGGATTGAGATGCTCTCAAAGAAATCCAAGGAGAAAAAATATTATTTATTGTTTATCAGAGGTTGGATGTCCATCTGTCGGGAGGGATCGGGTGGTGCCTTCCTGTTGAACCAAATGACCTTGTTTCTATCTTCCAACTGGGATTCTATGATGCAGAGGCCGGATGTCCATCTGTCGGGAGGGATCGGGTGGTGCCTTTCCGTTCGCCCGAATGACCCTGGGGCTCTCTCCCAACTCGAGAATGATAAGGGATTATTCATTGATTATGAGATTATTATGATTATTATTTATTGAATTTATTATTATTATTTATTGTTTATCAGAGGTTGGATGTCCATCTGTCGGGAAGGATCGGGTGGTGCCTTCCTGTTGAACCAAATGACCCTGTTGGTGTCTTCCAACTGGGATTCTATGATGCAGAGGCCGGATGTCCATCTGGCGGGAGGGATCGGGTGGTGCCTTTCCGTTCGCCTGAATGACCCTGGGGCTCTCTCCCAGCTTGAGAATGATATGGGATTATTTATTGATTATGACATTATGATCATTATTTATTGAATTTATTATTATTTATTGTTTATCCGAGGCCAGATGTCCATCTGTCGGAAGGGATCGGGTGGTGCCTTCCCGGGGGGGGGGGGGGTCCTTCCCTAGACCAGGAACCCGGTGGGCCTGGGGAAGGGGCCGGGGGCGGGGAGGGGCTCTTCCTCTTCCAGGGCCAAGTGGGGGGCAGTTGTCCCGCCCGGCAGGGTGGGCGTGGCCGCGGTGGTCCTCCACTCTCGGTGGGCGAAGGTGGCATTGGGGGCGGCGCTGGTGAAGACCCAGAGGGGCCGGGCGGGCGGGGGACCCCCTTTCGCAACCCGCAGGCGCCCCAAGGAGAAGCTGTCCATTCTGCAGGGGAAGAAGAGGTCATCACAACCACTTTCTGATGATGATGATAATAATAATAATAATAATAATAATAATAATAATAATAATAATGTATAATAAAAACAATGCAATCTTAGGGCAGCCCCAAAGGTCATCCAGTCCAACCCCCTTCTGCCAAGCACTAGGATTAGTATTCACAGACCCCAACATTATTACTATTATTATTGTTGTTGTTATTATTATTATTATTATTATTATCAGTTTGTTGTGACCTCACAATCTCTGAGGATGCTTGCCACAGATGCAGGCAAAACGTCAGCTGAGAATGCTTCAGGAACACGGCCATGCAGTCCAGAAAACTTACGACAAACCAATAATAATAATAATAATAATAATAATAGGTTTGTTGTGACCTCACAATCTCTGAGGATGCTTACCAAAGATGCAGGCGAAACGTCAGGAGAGAATGCTTCATGGAGAGAGAAAGGAACATAGGGAAGGGTTAAGGGAGAGGCAGTGGGTGTGGGTCATGCAAATTCCCCACCAATGGAGAGAGAAGGGAACACTGGGATGTGGTGTTTACTCTAACGTGCAAGGTCAGTGGATTATTACGTGTATAGTTTGATTGATGTTGTTATTACCGTATTTCGTTATGGGACTCCTCGTCGTCGTGGTCGTGGTCGTGGTGGGCGCCTTCCCTCTGCTTGCGGAGTCCGCGCTGGTGGAGCCAGAGGACGAGGGCCAGCAGGGCCAGGAGAACCGTGCCCATGGCCAGCAGGAGGGCAATGCCCACCACCAGCGAGGTGGCCCCGTCCGGAGCTGGAAATGAAGGAGCCCAGAAGGTGACGTGGTTCTGGATCGCCCAAGGCAGTTCTGGATCGCCCAAGACGGTTCCGGATTGCCCAAGGCGGTTCCGGATCGCCCAAGGCGGTTCCGGACCGCCCAAGTGGGTTCCGGACCACCCAAGGCGGTTCCAGATCGCCCAAGGCAGTTCCAGATCTCTCAAGGCGGTTCCGAATCGCCCAAGGCGGTTCCCGACCACCCAAGGCTGTTCCGGATCGCCCAAGGCTGTTCCGGATCGCCCAAGGCGGTTCTGGTTCGGAGTGTCAAGAGGGGGTCACTCACGGAGGTGGACGTGGAGCTCCAGGGCGCACGAAGCCGAGCCCAGCATGTTGGAGGCCGTGCAGCGGTACAGGCCAGACGCCGACGACGTCACATTGTGCAGCGTCAGCAAGGCCCGGCGGTCACCTGCCCATCATCATCAACAACAACAACAGTAATAATAATAGTGAAATAATAATATAATAGCAATAATAATAATAATAATAATAATATTGTTATCATTTAATAATATTATAATTGTCACGTCGTGCAGCGTTAACAAGGCGGGGCGTTTGCCTGCCCATCATCATCATCAATAGTAATAATAATGAAATAATAATATAATAGCAATAATAATAATAATAATATAATAATAAAATATTATTAATAATAACAGGATGCTACTTAGAAGGCCACAAACACAAATAAATCCCTCCCAACATGGTCATTTTGCCCCTGCTTAATAATAATAATAGTAGTAGTAATAATAATAATAATAATAATAATAATATATTACTATAATAATAAACTACAAAATAATAATATACTATACTATATTAATGATGATAATAGTAATAATAATAATAGTTGGAAGGCCACAAACACAAATAAATCCTTCCCAACAAATGATCATTTTGCCCCTGCTTAATAATAATAATAATAATAATAATAATAATAATAATAATAATAGAAATAATAATATATTACAATAATAATAAAAAACTATAAAATAATAATATACTATACTATCTTAGTAATAATAATTATAAAAATAATAGTAATAATAGGATGCTAGTTGGAAGTCCAAAAATAAACACAAATAAATCCCTCCCAACAGATGGCCATTCTGTCCCTGATTATTATTATTAATAATAATATTACTATAATAATAATAGCAACAATATATTACTATAATAATAAACTATAAAATACTATAATATATTAATAGTAATAATAGGATGC
Source organism: Anolis sagrei ordinatus (assembly GCF_025583915.1). NCBI lineage: Eukaryota > Metazoa > Chordata > Lepidosauria > Squamata > Anolidae > Anolis > Anolis sagrei. The sequence continues at coordinate 1,540,829 of NW_026844700.1, forward strand.
TAGTTGGAAGGCCATGAATAATAATAATAATTTATTATTATTATTATAATACACTAAAAAATAATAATATACTATATTATATTGATGATGATGATGATAATAATGGGATGCTAATTGGGAGGGAACCTCAAAGGCCATCCAGTCCAACCCCATTCTGACATTCGATTCAATCACTCCTGAAAGATGCCCATCTGCTGAAAGTTCCTCGAAGAAGGAAAGCCCATTGGCATTTGCTAGAGTGGGAAGGGGCTCCCAAAGCCCATCTAGTCCAACCCTGTTCTTTCCGCCAGGCAGGCAGGCAGGGAGACGCAAGGAAAACCCTCCCGACAGATGGCCATCATCCCCTCCTTGCTTACCTTCGTAGGTGGTGACCAAAGGGTGCCAGGCGTCGGCCGGGATTTTCTCCCAGGTGAAGGTGGGGTGGGGCACCCCGTCGCCCACCGAACACGCAAATCGTAGTCCGTCCCCTTCGCCCAGGTCGCCCTCACGCCAGCACTGCGGGCCCGATGGCGGCACTGAAAGGGAAGCGACATTATTATTATTATTTTATTTTTATTACTATCATTATTATTATTATTATTATTATTATTATTATTATTGCATAGAATAATAATAAAATAATATATAATAATAATATTATGATATATTACAATAATAATATATGAATCTTAGAATTGAGAGGGGGGCCCCAAAGGCCATCTAGCCCACCCCGCAATGTGGGTTACCGAAGACGGTGAGCTGGACGACCCCGATGTTGGGCAGCTGGTTGTCTATCTATCCATCCATCCATCCTTCTTTCTATCTATCCATCCGTCCATCCATCCTTCTATCTATCCATCCATCCATCCATCCATCCATCCATCCATCCATCCTTCTTTCTATCCTTCTATCCATCCATACATCCTTCTATCCATCCATCCATCCTTCTATCCATCCATCCATCCATCTTTCTATCCACCCATACATCCATCCATCCATACATCCTTCTATCTATCCATCAATACATCCTTCTATCCATCCATCCATCCTTCTATCCATCCATGCATCCTTCTACCATCCATCCATCCTTCTATCCATCCTTCTATCTATCCATCCATCCATCCTTCTTTCTGTCTATCCATCCGTCCATCCATCCAAGCTTCTATCTATCCATCCGTCCGTCCATCCATCCATCCCTCTATCCATCCATCCATCCTTCTTTCTATCTATCTATCCATCCGTCCATCCATCCACCCTTCTATCTATCCATCTGTCTGTCCATCCATCCTTCTATCTATCCATCCATCCATCCATCCATCCATCCTTTTTTCTATCTATCCATCCGTCCATCCATTCACCCATCCATCCATCCATCCTTCTTTCTATCCTATCCATCCATACATCCTTCTATCCATCCATCCATCCATCCATCCATCCTTCTATCCATCCATGCATCCTTCTATCCATCCATCCATCCTTCTATCCATCCATCCATCCTTCTATCCATCCATCCTTCTATCTATCCGTTCATCCATCCATCTTTCTATCTATCCATCCGTCCATCCATCGATCCTTCTATCTATCCATCTATCCATCCATATATGAATCTTAGAATTGAGAGGGGGCCCCAAAGGCCATCTAGCCCACACCGCAATGTGGGTTACCGAAGACGGTGAGCTGGACGACCCCGATGTTGGGCAGCTGGTTGTCTATCTATCCATCCATCCACCCATCCATCCATCCTTCTTTCTATCTATCCATCCGTCCATCCATCCTTCTAACCATCCATCCATCCATCCTTCTTTCTATCCTTCTATCCATCCATACATCCTTCTATCCATCCATCCATCCATCCTTCTATCCATCCATCCATCCATCCTTCTATCCATACATCCATCCATCCATCCATCCTTCTATCCACCCATACATCCATCCATACATACATCCTTCTATCTATCCATCAATACATCCTTCTATCCATCCATCCATCCTTCTATCCATCCATGCATCCTTCTACCATCCATCCATCCTTCTATCCATCCTTCTATCTATCCATCCATCCATCCTTCTTTCTGTCTATCCATCCGTCCATCCATCCAAGCTTCTATCTATCCATCCGTCCGTCCATCCATCCCTCTATCCATCCATCCATCCATCCATCCATCCATCCATCCTTCTTTCTATCTATCTATCCATCCGTCCATCCATCCACCCTTCTATCTATCCATCCGTCTGTCCATCCATCCTTCTATCTATCCATCCATCCATCCATCCATACTTACATTCTTCTATCTATCCATCCATCCTTCTATCCATCCATGCATCCTTCTACCCATCCATCCATCCTTCTATCCATCTATTCATCCATCCTTCTATCTATCCGTTCATCCATCCATCTTTCTATCTATCCATCCGTCCATCCATCGATCCTTCTATCTATCCATCTATCCATCCATATATGAATCTTAGAATTGAGAGGGGGCCCCCAAGGCCATCTAGCCCACCCCGCAATGTGGGTTACCGAAGACAGTGAGCTGGATGACCCCGATGTTGGGCAGCTGGTTGTCGGGCGGGTTGAGGACGCTGCACTGGTACCGGCCGCTGTCGGAGCCTCGGGTGTCGTTGAGGAGGAGGGTGGCGCTGGCCGTGGGGGGGAAGGCGAAGGACGCCCGGCCCGTGAAGCCCGACACGCTCTCCACCACCTGGCCCCCTTCGTAGGACAACACCTGCTCCACACGCAGAGGGAGGGAGGGAGGCACACAAGCATCAGCTGGCAGGCTGCTAGGGATTGTGGGAGTTGTAGTCCAAAACACCCGGAGGACCAAAGTTGGCCCGTGTCTGGTCTATCATCTATCTAGCCTTCCTTCCTTCTTTCCGTTCATCTATCTATCCATCTGTCCATCCATCCTATCTATCCATCCGTCCGTCCGTCCATCCATCCTTCTATCTATCCATCCATCCATCCATCCATCCTTCTTTCTATCTATCCATTCATCCATCCATCTTTCTATCTATCCATCGATCCTTCTATCTACCCATCCGTCTGTCCATCCATCCATCCTTCTTTCTATCCATCCGTCCATCCATCCATTCTTCTATCTATCCATCCGTCCATCCATCCATCCTTCTTTCTATCTTTCCATCTGTCCATCCATCCATCCTTCTATCTATCCATCCGTCCGTCCATCCATCCTTCTATCTATCCATCCGTCCATCTATCCATCCTTCTATCCATCCATACATCCTTCTACCCATCCATCCATCCATCCTTCTATCTATCTATCCGTTCATCCATACATCTTTCTATCTATCCATCTGTCCATCCATCCATCCTTCTTTCTATCCATCCCTCCATCCATCCATCATTCTATCTATCCATCCGTCCATCCATCCATCCTTCTTTCTATCTTTCCATCCGTCCGTCCATCCATCCTTCTATCTCTCCATCCATCCATCTATCCATCCTTCTATCTATCCATCCATACATCCTTCTACCCATCCATCCATCCTTCTATCTATCTATCCGTTCATCCATCCATCTTTCTATCTATCCATCCATCCATCCATCCATCCTTCTTTCTATCTTTCCATCCGTCCGTCCATCCATCCTTCTATCTATCCATCCATACATCCTTCTACCCATCCATCCATCCTTCTATCTATCTATCCATTCATCCATCCATCTTTCTATCTATCTCTATCCGTCCATCGATCTATCTATCTATCTATCTTCTATCCATCCATACATCCATACATCCTTCTATCCATCCATACATCCTTCTATCCATCCATACATCCATCCTTCTATCCACCCATCCTTCTATCCATCCATACATCCATCCATACATCCATACATACATCCTTCCATCAATCCATCCATACATCCATCCATCCATACATCCTTCTCTCCATTCATCTATCCATCCATAAATCCTTCTATCCATCCATCCATCTGTCCATCCATCTATCCATCCATCCTTCTCTCCATTCATCTATCCATCCATAAATCCTTCTATCCATCCATCTATCCATCCATACCTCCTTCTGTCTATCCATCTGTCTTTTGATCTATTTGTCTTTCTTTCTATCTATGTATCCTTTGATCTATCTTTCTATTGATCTGTCTGTATCTATCTATTTATCTTTCTATCTCTTTCTATATGTTCCTTTATATCTCTCTATCTGTCTATCCTTTGATCTACCTATCCCTCTATCTATCTATCTTTCTTTCTACCTCTCTGTGGAATGGATTCAGTTGGGGCTCACCTGCTGGGGTCTCCCGGGGTCCGAAGACGGGTCCACAGTCCAGATGATGTTGAGCCGGTCAAGCGGAGCCGTGGTCTGGAAGGAGCAAGGCAGGAGGGCGCTGCCCCCTCGGACCACCTGGATGCTGCTGGCCGCCACCGAGACCCTCACCGCCAACGACGCTGCAGGGGAACCATAATAAAAACCAGATGTATTTTCTCATCTGGGTTCTAGCTCACTCTTCATTGGGGTCTGCGTTCTAGACAGCTCTACTGTTGGGTCTAATTTCTCATTGGGTCTCCTTTTCGGTCTAATTTTGGGTGTAACTTCCAGGTAGCCCATGCTTTCATGTTCTCATTTCAGTTCTGGATAACTCTACTGCTGGTTGTGATGCTGGTTCAAAAGTTATAGGGCTAGCTCTACTGTGAGGTCTAGTTTCTGGTTGGTTCTAATTTTAAGTCCAATTTCCAAATAGAGTTTCATGCTCTAATTTGGAGTCTATATCCTAGATAACTTTACTATTGGGTCTAGGTTCTAAGTAGTTCTACTGCTGGTTCTAGTTTCTTATTGGTTCTATTCTCAGGTTGATTTTTGGGCATAGCTTCCAGGTAGCCCACATTTTTGTGCTCAAGTTTTGGGTCCAACTTCAGAATAACTCTACTGTTGGGTTTGATTTTGGTTCCAAGTTCTAGGTAGCTCTATTGTTGGTATACTTCTACATCTAATTTGTTTTGGTGCTCCTTTCTAGGGAATCTTCTGGGTTCTAGGTAACTATTTTGGAGTTTTGCATTCTCATCCATGCTACTTCATTGAGTTCTAGATAACTGTGTTGGAGCCTCACCATCTGGGAGCCTCACCATCTGGGTCTCTCTACTTCAGTGAGTTTGAAGTTCTAGGTAACTCTGTTTTGGAGTCATGTTCTGGTCCACTCAACTTCATTGAGTTCTAGGTAAATGTTTTGAAGCCTCACCGTCTGGGAGCCTCACCGTCTGGGTCCCTCTACTTCAGAGAGTTTGAGGTTCTAGGTAACTATTTTGGAGTCTTACGTTCTGGTCCGCTCAACTTTGTTGAGTTCTAGGTAACTCTTTTGGAGCCTCACCACCTGGGAGCCTCACCATCTGGGTCCCTTTACTTCAGAGAGTTTGAGGTTCTAGATAACTCTATTTTGGAATCTTGCATTCTGGTCCACACAACTTCCTTGAGTTCTAGGTAACTGTTTTGGAGCCTCACCACCTGGGAGCCTCACCACCTGGGTCCCTCTACTTCAGTGAGTTTGAGGTTCTAGGTAACTCTATTTTTGAGTCTTACATTCTGGTCCACTCTACTTCATTGAGTTCTAGGTAAATGTTTCGGAGCCTCACCACCTGGGAGCCTGACCGTCTGGGTCCCTTTACTTCAGAGAGTTTGAGGTTCTAGGTAACTCTATTTTGGAGTCTTACATTCTGGTCCACTCTACTTCATTGAGTTCTAGGTAACTGTTTTGGAGCCTTACCACCTGGGAGCCTCACCACCTGGGTCCCTCTACTTCAGTGAGTTTGAGGTTCTAGGTAACTCTATTTTGGAGTCTTACGTTCTGGTCCACTCAACTTCATTTAGTTCTAAGTAACTGTTTTGGAGTCTCACCCCCTGGGAGCCTCACCATTTGGGTCCATCTACTTCAGTGAGCTTGAGGTTCTAGGTAACTGTTTCGGAGTCTTACGTTCTGGGTTGCTCTACCTCAGGGACTCATGTCTGAGTGCAAATTCGGAGTATAACTTCCAAAAGCTTTGGAGTTGACCAGACCTTGGGACCCAGACAATGCTTCTTTGTGTCTGTCTCTCCATGAAAGAGATGTTTTGCATTGACCTCAATGGGAACGGCCCCTCGGATGCCTTCCCAGGCCAGAAAATGCACTAATTGGGGGGGGGGGGGGGAGTGGCATCGCTCGTCAAGGATAATTGGCGCTAATTGGGAAGGAGGACCCGGCGGGGCAGAAGACTCCGGCAAATAACTCAATCACCTAATATTACATACATTGCTTTAAGAATGTAACATAATATTATTAATCAAAATAAGATAATAATATATAATAATAATAATAATAATAATAACAATAATAATGTGATGCAATGTAATATAATAGTATTAAATACCAATAAGATAATAATCTATAATAATAATAATATAAATAATAATGTAACATAATAGTATTAATCACAATAAGATAATAATCTATAATAATAATATAATGCAATGTAATATAATAATATCAATAACAATGTAATATAATAGTATTAAATACCAATAAGATAATAATCTATAATAATAATAATAATAATAATATAAATAATAATGTAACATAATAGTATTAATCACAATAAGATAATAATCTATAATAATAATAATAATATAATGCAATGTAATATAATATCAATAACAATGTAATATAATAGTATTTATCACAATAAGATAATGTATAATAATAATAATAATAATAACAATAATAATGTAATATATTAATATCAATAATAATGTAATACAATAGTATTAATCACAATAAATAATCTATAATAATAATAATAACAATAATAATAATGTAATATAATAGTATTAATTAATAAGAATAATATAATGCAATAATAATAGTGTAATATAATAATAGTATTGATGATAATAATAATAATAATAATAATAATGTAAAGTAATATAAAATAATAATGGAACAATATTAATAAGAATATAATAATAATAATAATAATAATAATAATAATAATAATAATAATAATTTAATAGAATAGTAAAATGAATAATCCAAAATCCAAAACATGTATGCGTCCTGAGCTTTTGGAATAGGGACGCTTGACCCATATAGATAAATTGATTGATTGATTGATTGATTGATTGATATTCCGCATTCAAAGTGAAGCAAGCAGGTGGGAAGGGAAGGGGTCCCTACCTGTCCCACAGCCGAGGAGGAGGAGGATCCCGAAGCCAAGGAAGCGGGCGCAGAGACCCTTTGCCTTTGCCGGACATCCCATGGCAAAAGTGGACGGGTGGGTGGACGGACGGACGGACGGGTGGGTGGAGGCGAATGGCCCGAGCCCGCCCCCATTGGCCCCCATTGGCCTGCACATGGGCTCCTCCAGAAGGAAGGGGTCCCCAAAGGCCATCCAGCCCAACCCCACTATCATATTATTATCCATTATTATTATTATTATTATTATTATTATTCTATTCATATTAAATATTCATCATTATTATTATTATTATTATTATTATTATTATTATTATTATTATTATTATTCATTGAGTTGGAAGGGAATCCACAAGGCCATCCAGCCCAACCCCACTATCATATTATTATCCATTATTATCCATTATCTATTATTATTATTATTATTATTATTATTATTATTATTATTCTATTCATATTAAATTATTCATTATTATTATTATGATTCATAGAGTTGGAAGGGAACCCACAAGGCCATCTAGTCCAACCCCACTATTATATTATTATCCATTATTATTATTATTATTATTATTATCATTATCATTATTATACAATTCATATTACATTATTACCCATTATTTGGGGTTGGAAGGGAACCCCAAAGGGCATCTAGTCCAACCCCACTATAATATTATTATCCATTATTATTATTATTATTATTATTATACAATTATATTACATTATTATCCATTATTACTACTATTATTATTATTATTATTATTATTATTATTATGCAATTCATATTACATTATTACCCATTATTTGGGGTTGGAAGGGAACCCCAAAGGGCATCTAGTCCAACCCCACTATTATATTATTATTATTAAATTCATATTACATTATTATCCATTATTATTGTTGTTATTATTATTATTATTATCATCATCATCGTACAATTCATATTACATTATTATCCATTATTATTATTATATTATTATTATCCATTATTATAAGTCGCCTAAGGGCTGAGAACAGCAGTATACAAATAAAGTAAATAAATAAATAAATAAATTATTATTAGTAGTAGTAGTAATAGTAGTATATTCATAGAGTTGGAAGGGAACCCCAAAGGCCATCTAGTCCATCCCCACTATTATATTATTTATTATTATTATTAAATTCATATTAAATTATTGTCCATTATTACTATTATTATTATTATTATTATACAATTATATTATTATTATTATTAGTAGTAGTAGTAGTAGTAGTATTATATTCATAGAGTTGGAAGTGAAACCCAAAAGCCATCTAGTCCAACCCCACTATTTTATTATTATTATTATTATTATTATTATTATTATTATTAAATTCATATTAAATTATTATCCATTATTACTATTAATAATAATAATAGTTGGAAGGGACCCCAAATGCCATCCAGGCCAACCCCCTTTTGCAAAGCAGGGTGGTACAATGACTATTACCTATTATTATTATTATTATTATTATTATTCATAAATTCAGAAGGGACCCACAAAGGCCATCCAGACCAACCCCCTTCTGCAAAACAATAATAATAATAATAATAATAATAATAATAATAATAATAATAATTCATAGTTGGAAGGGGTCCCCAAAGGCCATCCAGTCCAACCCGCTTTTGCAAAACAAGACTAATAATAATAATAATAATAATAATAATAATAATTCATAGTTGGAAAGGGTCTCCAAAGGCTATCCAGTCCAACCCCCTTTTGCCAAACAAGACTAATAATAATAATAATAATAATAATAATAATAATTCATAGTTGGAAAGGGTCTTCAAAGGCCACCCAGTCTAACTTCAAGGCAGTCTGTATTCCACTAAAGGGAACCCCAAAGGCCATCCAGTCCAACCCCATTCTGTAAAGCAGAATGTTAGGTTGCAAAACATCTCAGTGTTTCTCAACTTGGGGTTCGCGGCCACCGGAGGGGTCGCACGTGAGTTCCAAAGGGTCGCACATATTTCTGGTGGTCTGAGGAACCCCTTTGACAGAGAAGGATGACGTTCTCTCCGCCAGAGGGAATCCTTTCACCAAAAACTCTCCTCCGCTGTGATTGGCCGGCCTCTCAGCCACGGGGAGGGCTCCAAGCAGGGAGGGGAGAGCAGGCGTGCTCAGCACATGTGCAAGCGAGGGAGAGCATGTGAGGCTGGAGGGAGGTTCTGTGTGGGAAGTCTGGCCCAAAATTCTATCCCTGGTGGGGTTCAGAATGCTCTTTGATTGTAGGCGAACTATAAATCCCAGCAACTACAACTCCCAAATGGCAAGTTCTATTTCCCCCAAACTCCACCGGTGTTCACATTTGGGCATACTGAGTATCCATGCCAAGTTTGGTCCAGATCCATAATTGTTTGAGTCTCTGGATGGAGGTGAACTACAACTCCCAACCCAAGGTCAATGCCCACCAAACCCTTCCAGTATTGGACAGATCCCAAGTGTAGGCTCTGCAAGGAAGCAGGAGAAATGATGGACAATATCCTCCGCTGCTGCAAGAAGATGGCGCAGACGGACTCCAAGCAGAGGCACAACACCATTGCTCAAACACCATCTGCCTGTTGTGTATCTAATCTGATAATAATATTTATTTATTTATTTATTTATTTATTTATTTATTTATTATTTAAAAATTTTATATACCGACCTTCTCACCTCTCTTGAGGGACTCAGACCGGTTTCCAACCATAATATCACATATAGTCAATAAAACATCATAATACATATTGCAATAAAACATTAAAACAGCAATTACATTCAATAAATACAATGGTAAGTCGTCACACTAAAATCTTTGCTCATCATCCTCCATCCACCTCAGGGTGTTGGCTCACTCGTCGAATGCCTGTCTCCATAACCACGTCTTCACCTGCTTCCTGAATGTCAGGATAGAAGGGGCGGTTCTGATCTCCAGTGGGAGAGAGTTCCAGAGTCGAGGGGCCACCACTGAGAAGGCCCTGTCCCTCGTCCCCACCAGACGCGCTTGCGAGGCCGGTGGGACCGAGAGCAGGGCCCCCCCAGACGATCTTAATAATCTTGATGGTACGTAGGGGAGAATACGTTCGGAGAGGTAAACAGGGCCGGAGTCGTTTAGGGCTTTATAGGTTAACACCAGCACTTTGAATTGTGCTCAGAAGCGAATTGGCAGCCAGTGGAGCTGGTGTAACAGCGGAGTGGTGTGCTCCCTGTACCCAGCATCCGTTAGTAGTCTGGCTGCCGAGCGTTGGACTAGCTGCAGCTTCCGGGCAGTCTTCAGAGGCAACCCCACATAGGGAGCGTTGCAGTAATCTAAACGGGATGTAACCAAAGCGTGGACTACCGTGGCCAAGTCAGACTTCCCAAGGTACAAGTTTTAGTTGTGCGAAAGCTCCCCTGATCACCGCCGAAACCTGGGGTTCCAGGCTCAGCGATGAGTCTAGGAGAACTCCCAGACTGCGTACCTGTGCTTTCAGGGGGAGTGTGACCCCGTCCAGCACAGGCCGTAACCCCGTACCCTGTTCGGTCTTACGACTGACCAGGAGTACCTCTGTCAATGCCCACCAAACCCTTCCAGTATTTTCTGTTGGTCATGGGAGTTCTGTGTGCCAAGTTTGGTTCAATGCCATCGTTGGTGGAATTCAGAATGCTCTTTGATTCTAGGTAAACTATAAATCCCAGCAACTACAACTCCCAAATGACAAAATCAGCCAAGTAAGACTTCCCAAGGTACGGGCGCAGCTGGCGCACAGTGAGCGACCAGGGCATCGACAGAATCACCATCCAAGGCAGCGGAAACATCCCCAAGAGCCATCAGGAGTCCTTCTGGATCCATAAGCCTCCTGGGGCGGACCATCTTAATGGGTCCACCACCCCTGCGAAGGTTAGAAGTTGCAGCCAGTCTAAACCTGATCAGGTGGTGGTCAGTCCACGGCAAAGGAGAGATTGACAACTCCTCCACACCGCCACCTTCTTCCCAGCCCTGACAGAAGACCAAGTCAAGTGTGTGTCCAGCACAGTGGGTAGGGCCAGATATTAATTGGGACAGCCCCATAGTTGCCATGGCAGCCATGAAGTCCTGAGCCGCTCCTGAAAGAGTGGACTCTGCATGGACATTGAAGTTCCCCAGCACTACAAGCCACCGGGACTCCAATGCCAGGCCTGAGACCAACTCTGCAAGCTCAGGTAGGGTGGCCGTGGTGCAGCGGGGTGGTCGGTATACGAACAACAGGCCTGGGTAACAACGGAAAAATTTGTTTCTAAACTCGTTTCATTTTTAGGGGGTCCATTGCGTTTCATTTTGTAAATGAATTCCGATTTTTTCTTTAAAATTTTTTCGTTATTTACGAAATTTCGTAAATTTCGAATTGATTCGTTAATGGAGGACGCGATTGCGCAATACGCTAAAAAACCCTCCAAATGGGACAGGGGGAACTTCTGAAGCTTCCCTCTCCCTCTGTTGTTGACTGTTGGTGTGATAATTTTTTTTTATCACTGATAAAACAAACAACAACCATAAAACTAGCACCAGACATACGGAAATAATAACGAAATAATAACGAAACAATTACGAAACAATTACGAAACAATTACGAAATAAATTTTAAAAATTCGTTTCGATTTTTAGTTGCTCCTGAATGGTTCAATATCGCTTCGTTATAAAAAAAATAACAAATTAATAACGAATGACGAAATTAACGAACGAAACTGCCCAGCCCTAACATTGAAGTCCCCCAGCACTACAAGCCGCCGGGACTCCAATGCCAGGCCCGAGACCAACTCTGCAAACTCAGGTAGGATGGCCGTGGTGCAGCGGGGTGGTTGGTACACCAACAGCCCTATTCTGTCCTGATCTCCTTACCTCAGGTGGACACATTCATAATAATAATAATAATAATAATAATAATAATAATAATAATAATAATAATTTATTTATTTACTTTGCTTATATACCGCTGTTCTCAGCCCGGGGGCGACTCACAATATAATAATATAATATAATATAATAATAATATAATAATAATAATAACAACAACAACAACAACAAAAACAATGCATTTCCACATTGGCAACGAATTACGGAATTGTGTGAGTTGAAGTCCAAAACGCTGGAGGGCCAAAGTGTGACCAGACCTGCTTTAAGGAATAATATACTGGTTGTGGATTCTAGAACTGACCACTGTCCAGGGTTTCGTGCAAGAGAAGCCACCCTGACCTTTAAACCGTGCCGAGAGAAGGAAGGGGAAAGGAGAACGCATTGCACAAAGTCTGGAGGCAAAAACGCAGGGCAAGTTGAGACGGAGCGAGTTCCCATCCTGGGAAACAGGTGGGGCAAAGGAGAGCGGAGCGTTCCAGGCTCGGATCCAGAGCGGCTCCGTTGGGATGCGGGGCATTCGAACCCAAGGCTTCCCCAAGGAGGGACGGAACCGCTCTCGGCCACCATGAAGAAGATGTTCTCCTGCTCCAGCAACCAAGTGGCTGTGAGTCACACAGGACTGCTCTCTCTTCTGCTCCTCTATTCTTTTGCTCTTCTTTCCTTCTGTCATTCGTTCTTTCGTTCTTTCCTTTTCATTCTTCTGCTCTTTGTTTTTTTCATTCTTTCCTTCTTTCAGCCTTTCTTTCCTTCTTTTGCTCTGTTGTTCTTCCGTTCTTTCGTTCTTTCACTCTTTCCTTCTTTTGCTCTTTCGTTCTTTCTTTCATCCTTTTGCTCTTTTTTCTTTTGTTCTTTCATTTCTTCCTCCCTTCACTCTTTCCTTCTTTTTTTATTTCCTTCTTTCCTTCTTTCACTCTTTCCTTCTTTCATTCATTCTTTCTTTCCTTCCTTCTTTCTCTCTTTCCTTCTTTGCTTCTTTCCTTCATTTGTTCTTTCATTCCTTCCTCCCTTCACTCTTTCCTTCTTTTTTCTTTCCTTCTTTCCTTCATTCGTTCATTCATTCATTCCTTCTTTCTCTTTTTCTTTCTTTTCTTCTTTTCTTCATTTGTTCATTCCTTCCTTCCTTCTCTCTTTCCTTCTTCATTCGTTTATTCCTTCCTTCCTTCTTTCTCTCTTTCCTTCTTTTCTTCTTTCACTCTCAATTTTTCCTTCTTTTATTCTTCTGCTGTTCTGCTCTTCTTTCAACCTTTCTTTCCTTCCATCTTTCTTTCCTTCCTTCTTTCTCTCATTCCTTCTTTCCTTCATTTGTTCATTCCTTCTTTCTCTCTTTCCTTCTTTTCTTCTTTCCTTCATTTGTTCATTCCTGCCTTCTTTCTCTCTTTCCTTCTTTCCTTCATTTGTTCATTCCTTCTTTCCTTCTTTTTTTTCTTTCCTTCCTTCCTTCTTTCTCTCTTTCCTTCTTTCCTTCATTTGTTCCTTCCTTCCTTCCTTCCTTCTTTCGCTCTTTCCTTCTTTCACACTTTCAATTTTTCCTTCTTTCATTCTTCTGCTCTTCTTTCAACCTTTCTTTCTTTCTTTTGCTCTGTTGTTCTTCCATTCTTTTGTTCTTTCACTATTTCTTTCTTTCTTTCTTTCTTTTGCTCTTTCTTTCCTTCTTTCGCTCTTTTGTTCTTTCACCCTTTCCTTCTTTCTTCTTTGGTTCTTTTGCTCTTTGATATATACAGTAGGCTCTCCATTAACCAGCACCTAGATTGCATCCATGTCATTTTCTGGTTGCTTGAGAGTTCCTCTTAAAGTGACAGGCCTCATACTCTACTCCATTGACTTTGTATTGACTTGTGAAACATAGTCATCACTTATATTGACTGCATATATATATGTATGTATGTATGTATGTATGTTTGCAGTGATGGGCCGTAACTTCAGCATCATGACTAATTCCGGGGAACAACGTTCCCAGGCTCGGAAAGGAGCGGCCTCGGGGCTTTGCACCAGCTTCCCTTTCCCAGAGGGATTGTGCAACCCGGTGTGTTTGTGTGTTGTGTGGTCCTTGTGAAAGATCCTCGTACGGCGCCTCTCGGGGCGGGACGCCTCCCCAACCGGATTGACTGCCTTCCCTTTTTACAATCATTTTCATATTATTATTATTATTACTATCCATTATTATTATTATTTGCAATTAATATTATATTATCCATTATTATTATTACTATTATTATTTGCAATTACTATCATATTTGCAATTACTGTCATATTATTATCCATTATTATTATTTGCAATTACTATCATATTATTATTATTATTATTATTATTATTATTTGCAATTACTATATTATTATTATTTGCAATTACTATCATATTATTCTTCATTATTATTATTATTATTTGCAATTAATATTATATTATTCTCCATTATTATTATTTGAAATTACTATCATATTATTATTATTATTATTTGCAATTACTATCATATTGTTATTCATTATTATTATTTGCAATTACTATAATATTATTATTCATTATTATTATTATTATTTGCAATTAATATTATATTATTATTCATTATTATTGTTATTATTATCATTTGAAATTAATATCTTATTATTATTTGCAATTAATATTATATTATCCATTATTATTATTATTTGCAATTACTATCATATTATTATTGTTGTTACTTGCAATTACTATCATTATTATTCATTATTACTATTATTATTACTTGTAATTACTATCATTATTTTTATTTTTATTTGCAATTACTATCATATTGTTATTCATTATTATTATTATTATTATTATTATTATTATTGGCAATTAATATTATATTATTCTCCATTATTATGATTTGCAATTACTATCATATTACTATTCATTATTAATGTTATTATTATTTGCAATTCCGATCATATTATTATTCATTATTATTATTATCATTTGAAATTAATATATTATTATTATTTGCAATTAATATTATATTATTATCCATTATTATTATTATTTGCAATTACCATCATACTATTATTCATTATTATTATTATTATTATTATTATTATTTGCAATTATTATCATATTATTTTCTATTATTATCAATTATTATTATTATTATTATTATTTACAGTTACTATCATATTATTATTCATTATTATTATTTGCAATTACTATCATATTATTATTATTATTTGCAATTACTCATATTATTATCCGTTATTATTATTATTAATATTTCTATCTAATGCATCATTTCTATCTAATGCATCATTTTCTACCTGGCACCATATGTCGACGATAGGCCATTAATTTCCTTCTCTACGCTGACAATATGGTGCTGATGTCTCCCTCGCAGGTGGGCCTGAGACAGCTATCGAAGGCATCCTTTTCCGTTGTTGTTATTATTATTATTATTATTATTATTATTATTATTTCTATCTAATGCATCATTTCTCTCTAATGCATCATTTTCTACCTGACACCATATGTCGACGATTGGCAATTAATTTCCTTCTCTACGCTGACGATATGGTGCTGATGTCTCCCTTGCAGGTGGGCCTGAGAGCTATCGAATGCAGCCTTTTCCCTGTATTCTACCTATTTTCTCTTCCTGAGAGTAAGATCTCTCCTTGTTTGCCTTCTCTCTGCAGTTCGAGAGTTGGAACAAGCAGGACCAGAAGCTCCTCGATGCCGTGGAAAAGGGGGACGTGGGGAGGGTCTCGGCCCTGATGGCCAAGAAGGCGGCCAAGCCCACCAAACTCAATGCGCTCGGCCAGTCGGCGTACGTACCCCCTTCCCGTAGACTGAGTTTTGCATTGGGCGTTACATTATTATTACTATAGGTTTACTATTGTCTTCGATCTCCTTCTCGCCTAGGTTCCACTTGGCGGCCTCCAAAGGCCTCACCGAATGCCTCACCATCCTCCTGACGAACGGGGCCGAAGTCAACGACACAAACGATGATGGTGAGCCTGTCCCATAATAGTATTATTATTACATTATATTGTCGAAGGCTTTCATGGCCGGAATCACTGGGTTGTTGTAGGTTTTTTCACGCTATATGGCCATATTCTAGAGGCATTCTCTCCTGACGTTTCGCCTGCATCTATGGCAAGCATCCTCAGAGGTAGTGAGGTCTGTTGGAAGTAGGAAAATGGGTTTATATATCCATAGAATGACCAGGGTGGGACAAAGGACTCTTGTCTGCTGGAACTAGATGTGAATGTTTCAACTGACCACCTTGATTAGCATATAATGGCCTGGCTGTGCCTGGAGCAATCTTTTGTTGAGAGGTGATTAGATGTCCTTGTTTGTTTCCTCTCTGTTGTTGTGCTGTTCTAATTTTAGAGTTTTTTAATACTGGCTCCGGTGATCTGCTGCCTTTCAAAGCCATCTTCTATGTGCTGAGTCAGGTTCAGCACTTGCGATGTGCAGCTTCTGCCTTTCCTGAAGCACAGTGTGCTCTGGATGCAGGTGAACTACATTGTTGCTTTCTTTGCGGCTACTATTGCGTCTGCAAAGAACCGTCCGGCGGAGCTGTTCCGGATTGTCAGAGGTCTTTTAACTCCCGCCACCTCAGACGGGAGCCCTGACAATTCGGCCACACGCTGCGAAGCATTTGCTCGGTTCTTTGCAGACAAAGTCGCTTTGATCCGTTCTGGGCTGGACACCATGTTAAATGCAGTCTCTGAGGATGTGACACGAGCACCTGCTTGTCCTATTTTGATGGATTCTTTTCAATTTGTGAAGCCCGAGGATGTGGACAAGATACTTGGAGGAATGAGGCCTACCACGTCCATCCTAGACCCCTGCCCATCCTGGCTTCTGAGGGAGGCCAGAGGGGGATTGGCTGAGTGGGTAACGGTGGTGGTTAACGCCTCCCTTCGGGATGGCGAGATTCCAGCGAGCTTAAAACAAGCTATTATAAAACCGCTGTTGAAAAAACCATCACTGGACCCCACCAAATTTGACAACTTTCGGCCTGTTTCCAATCTTCCCTTTTTGGGCAAAGTCATGGAAAGTGTGGTGGCCTCACAACTCCAGGTATTCTTGAGAGACACGGATTATCTGGATTCGGCACAGTCTGGTTTCAGACCGGGACATGGAACCGAGACGGTCTTGGTCGCCTTAGTGGATGATCGGCGCCGGGAGCTAGACAGGGGGAGTGTGTCCCTGTTGGTGCTCCTGGACCTCTCAGCGGCCTTCGATACCGTCGACCACGGTATCCTTCTGGGGCGCCTTGCGGAAATGGGTCTTGGGGGCACTGTTCTGCAGTGGCTCCGGTCATTTCTGGAGGGCCGCACCCAGAAGGTGTTATTGGGGGACACCTGTTCTACGCCACAGCCTTTGACTTGTGGGGTTCCACAGGGCTCTGTACTGTCCCCCATGTTATTTAATATCTACATGAAGCCGTTGGGAGAGATCATCCGGAGTTTCGGGGTGAGGTGTTATCTGTACGCAGATGACGTCCAACTCTGTCACTCCTTTCCACCCACTACTAAGGAGGCTGTCCAGGTCCTGAACCGGTGCTTGGCCGCTGTGACGGTCTGGATGAGGGCGAACAAATTGAAATTGAATCCAGACAAGACAGAGGTCCTCCTGGTCAGTCGCAAGGCCGAACAGGGTATAGGGTTACAGCCTGTGTTGGATGGGGTCGCACTCCCCTTGAAGGCGCAGGTTCGCAGCTTGGGTATGACCCTGGATTCGTCGCTGAGCCTGGATCCCCAGGTTTCAGTGGTGACCAGGGGAGCATTTGCACAGCTTAGGCTCGTGCGCCAGCTGCGCCCGTACCTTGGGAAGTCTGACTTGGCCACGGTAGTACACGCTCTGGTCACATCCCGCCTTGACTACTGCAACGCTCTCTACGTGGGGCTGCCCTTGAAGACGGCCCGGAAGCTCCAGCTAGTCCAGCGCGCGGCAGCCATGTTACTAACAGGAGCGGGACGCAGGGAGCACACAACTCCCTTGTTGTTCCAGCTCCATTGGCTGCCGATCTGCTACCGGGCCCAATTCAAGGTGCTGGTGCTGGCCTACAAAGCCCTAAACGGTTCTGGCCCAAAATACCTGTCAAACCGCATCTCGGCCTATGAGCCCACGAGGACTTTGAGATCGTCTGGGGAGGCCCTTCTCTCGATCCCGCCTGCCTCACAGGCGCGTCTGGCGGGGACGAGGGATAGGGCCTTCTCCGTGGTGGCCCCCCGGCTATGGAGCACCCTCCCTGTAGACATCAGACAGGCGCCCTCCCTCATGACATTCCGTAAGAAACTAAAGACGTGGTTCTTTGAGAAGGCGTTTGATTAAGTGCTTCGACAATTGGCAATGATGATTGGAACGGAATATGGAAAACGAGATTGGATTGTGATTCTACGATGAGACGTCGCGAATGATTTAGTTTAATTGTAGTATTAATAGTGATGTTGTTGTTGTTTGTGTAATTGCCTTATGGTAAAGTGTTTTTTATATGTTGTACACCGCCGTGAGTCGCCCTAGGGCTGAGAACGGCGGTCTACAAGTGCAGTTAATAAATAAATAAATAAATAATTGCTGTTGTTGTTGTTATATTTCTACTAGCTGTGCCCTGCCACGCGTTGCTGTGGCCTATAGTAAAACTTATCAAAGTTGAGGTAGATATCTGGACTATTATGAAAGAGAGGGACCTACCTATTCCTTCCCCCTTTTCCTCCCCCTTTCTCTCCTTTCTCTTTCCTTCTTTCTCTACTTGGTTTCATCCTTCTCTCTTTCCTTCATTCCCTCCCCCTTTCTTCCTTTGCCTTTCTTCCCTCCTTGTTTGCTTCCTTCTTTCACTTTTTATTTCCTTTTATTTCACCACCATCATAACAATAACAATAATGCAATGCATTGCCTCTGGGACCTGACACCTCTCCCATTCCCCCTAAAAGGGTCTCATAGGAACAATAGCATCATCATAATAATAATAATAATAATAATAATAATAATAATAATAATAATAGAATAGAAATAACAACCTTTACCCGCCACGTGTTGCTGTGGCCAATCTTCCCTCTTTCTCTCCTTCTTTCCTTCCTTCCTTCCTTCCTTCCTCCTTCCCTCCTATGTCTCTTTTCTTCCTTCTCTACCTCTTTCCTTCCTTCCCCCTTTTTCTTTCTCTTCTGCTGTCTCTCTTTTCTTTCCTTCCATCTTTCCTTTTCTTTCCTTTTCTTCTTCTTCTTTCTCTAACTTTCCTTCCTTCCCCCTTTTTCTTTACCTCCCTTTCTCTTTCTTCCTTCTTTCCTTCCTTCCTGTCTTTCCTAGATTTTGACAGGGCGGGAAGGGGCGGGGTGGGGTTTGGAGGTGGCGTGAAGTAAAAGGAGGTAAGATTGGGGTGGGGGGGTGATGGAGCGTGGGGTTGTGTGTGTGTGCGGCGGCGGGGGGAGTGATCGTGGGGTTGCGTGTGTGTGTGGCGCGGGGGGTGATGGAGCGTGGGGTTGCGTGTGTGTGTGCGGCGGGGGGGGGGGGAGTGGGGTTGCGTGTGTGTGTGCGGCGGCGGGGGGAGTGATGGAGTGTGGGGTTGTGTGTTGTGCGGCAGGGGTGTGTGTGTGTGCGGGAAGCGGCGCGGCGGGGCTTGGAGTGGGCATGGTTTCCGCAGAGGGAACGTTGGCCGGAAGGGCATGTGCGCGCGCCAGGGAACTTGCGGCTGGGCGCCAATGCGCATGCTCAGTTGTTTTGCCGTTTTGTGAGTGTGTTGTTGTGTTGTTTTTCATTTTGAGTAGATACGTTTGTACCTTGTGGGTTGTGTTATGGGCATGGGAATTTTGGTTAAGTTTCGTTGGGGGTTTTTTGAGTTTTGTTTTTTTGCCGTTTTGAGTGTGTTGTTGTGTTGTTTTTCATTTTGAGTAATATGTTTGTACCTTGTGGGTTGTGTTATGAGCATGGGAATTTTGGTTAAGTTTCGTTGGTTTTTTTTAGAGTTTTATCCTTTTGCCGTTTTGTGAGTGTGTTGTTGTGTTGTTTTTCATTTTGAGTAGATATGTTTGTACCTTGTGGGTTGTGTTATGGGCATGGGAATTTTGGTTAAGTTTCGTTGGGGTTTTGAGTTTTGTTGTTTTGCCGTTTTGTGAGTGTGTTGTTGTGTTGTTTTTCATTTTGAGTAGATATGTTTGTACCTTGTAGGTTGTGTTATGGGCATGGGAATTTTGGTTAAGTTTTGTTGGGGTTTTTTTAGTTCTGTTGTTTTGCCGTTTTGTGAGTGTGTTGTTGTGTTGTTTTTCATTTTGAGTAGATATGTTTGTACCTTGTGGGTTGTGTTATGGGCATGGGAATTTTGGTTAAGTTTCGTTGGGGGGTTTTTGAGTTTTGTTTCCTCGTTGGATGCCCCTAACAAATTTATATATATAGATTATTTGGACCCGGGGGCACCCCAGAGTCCATGTAGTCCACTCCTATTATTATTATTATTATTATTATTATTATTATTATTATTATTATTATTATTTCCTTATTAATATTATTAGATTACATTATTTTATATTCTTATAATAATAATAATATTGTTATTATTATATGACATTATTGTAATTGTGATATGTCTTTCTTTTCCCACTAGGCAGCACAGCCTTGCATCTGGCCACCATCGCCTGCCAACCTCAATGCGTCAAAGTCCTGCTGCAGGTAAATATTATTATTATTATTATTATTTGCTGAATTTGGGCTTCGAATCCCATAATTGGCTATATACACACACATACATACATACACACACACACATATATATATATATTCAAATATATTTTGCAGTACGGAGCCAACGAAGACTGCGTCGACGGGGAAAACCGAACGCCCCTCCATTGGGCAGGTGAGTTTGGAAAACCCATTGAGATAATAATAATAATAATAATAATAATAATAATAATAATAATAATAATAATAAATGTAATAATAATATAGATTGTGCCCTCTAATGGTCAATAAAGATATTGCTAGGTTAATAATAATAATAATAATAATAATAATAATAATAATAATAATAGTTGTTGTTGTAACTGTTGTTGTTATAGTTCCCCCTAGTGGTCAAGTGTGGGATTATTAAATATATTTATTACTATTATTATTATTATTATTATTATTGTTATTGTTATTATTGTTATTTGTTGTTGTTGTTGTTGTTGTTGTAACTGTTGTTGTTATAGTTCCCCCTAGTGGTCAAGTGTGGGATTATTAAATATATTTATTACTATTATTGTTATTATTGTTATTTGTTGTTGTTGTTGTTGTTGTAACAGTTGTTGTTATAGTGCCCCCTAGTGGTCAGGTGTGAGATGGTTAAATACATTTATTACTATTATTATTATTATTATTACTGTTGTTTGTTGTTGTTTGTTTGTTGTTGTTGTTATAAATGTTTTTGTTATAGGGCCCCCTAGTGGTCAAGTGTGGGATTATTAAATATATTTATTACTATTATTATTATTACTGTTGTTTATTTGTTGTTGTTTTTGTTGTAACTGTTGTTGTTATAGTGCCCCCTAGTGGTCAAGTGTGAGATGGTTAGATACAATTATTATTATTATTATTATTATTATTATTATTATTACTGTTGTTTGTTTGTTTGTTTGTTGTTGTTGTTATAAATGTTGTTGTTATAGTGCCCCCTAGTGGTCAAGTGTGGGATTATTAAATATATTTATTACTATTATTATTATTGTTATTTGTTGTTGTTGTTGTTGTAACTGTTGTTGTTATAGTGCCCCCTAGTGGTCAAGTGTGAGATGGTTAGATACATTTATTATTATTATTATTATTACTGTTGTTTGTTTGTTTGTTTGTTTGTTGTTGTAACTGTTGTTGTTATAGGGCCGCCTAGTGGTCAAGTGTGAGATGGTTAAATACATTTATTATTATTATTATTATTATTATTATTATTATTATTATTATTATCGAGAGGTCCCTCTACTGGTTTAGGAGTATATTGTTAAGTGAAAACAATAACAATGTTGATAGTAATAGTAATAATTATAATTATAATAATAATGGAGAGCTCCTTCTACTGGTTAAGGAACATATTATTAAGTGAAAACAGTAATAAGACTAATAGTGATAGTAAAAGTAAATAGGGAGATGGTTATTATTATTATTATTATCATCATGTTGTTTTTGTTGTTGTTGTTGTTGTAATTGTTGTTGTTATAGAGCCCCCTAGTGGTTAAGTGTGAGATGGTTAGATATATTTATTATTATTATTATTGTTTGTTTGTTTGTTTGTTGTTGTTATTTTGGTTATTATTATTATTATTATGTTGTTGTTGTTGTTATTTTGGTTATTATTGTTGTTGTTGTTGTTGTTGTTGTTGTTGTTGTTATAAATGTTGTTGTTATAGGGCCCCCTAGTGGTCAAGAGTGAGATGGTTAAATGCATTTATTATTATTATTATTATTATTATTATTATTATTATTATTATTACTCTTGTTTGTTTGTTATTGTTGTTATTTCTAATGCACGGTCTTGTTTTTCCCAGCCTTGTCCGGATGCGCCTCCAGCGTCTTGCTCCTTTGTGACCAAGAAGCCTTCCTCGACGTCATGGATAACGTATACACAAAATAATATTTTCACATTTGGGGGGTCCGCTCCTGGTTTTAGTCCGAACTTTAGGCGGATTTTGGACCCTAGAAATATTTCCAACCCTAGAGGGCGCTTATATAATCCTTCCTGTCATAAGATTCCCTTTAAAATTCATACTAAAACCCGGAACGGATAGAAGACAATTATTTATTAATCAAAAATAATCAATTAATTAATTAATTTCTATTTATTATTTATTTATTATTTATTATTAATAATAATTATTAATATATAATAATATTAATATAATATTAATTATTATAATAATTAATAATAAATTAATAAACAAATTAATTAATAATTAATTAATTAACCGCACAATTATTAATTAATTAATCAGATCTTCTCGTTTGCTATTGCAGGATGGACAGACGCCCTTAATGGTCGCCGCGCAAGGAAACCAGCCCGCCATATGCGCCCAGTTGCTCCAAAGAGGCGCCAAGGCCGACCTCGCCGAGAAAGAAGGGAAGTGAGTCTCTTTCGTTCCTTCGTTTAGTCCGAACTTTGGAGGAATTAGTCAACGAGCTAATATCAGAATCCCTTGAAGTCCGTCCATTCCTGGATTTAATCCAAACTTTATGGGAACTACTCAAGAGGCTCAAAGTTTCCTTAGTTCACCCTATTTTATTATTATTATTAACATATATATAATTTGATAAATATTTATTACATATATTAACTATTATTTACATTGTTGTTGTTCATTCGTTCAGTCGTCTCCGACTCTTCGTGACCTCATGGACCAGCCCACGCCAGAGCTCCCTGTCGGCCGTCACCACCCCCAGCTCCTTCAAGGTCAGTCCAGTCACTTCAAGGATGCCATCCATCCATCTTGCCCTTGGTCGGCCCCTCTTCCTTTTGCCCTTCCACTTTCCCCAGCATAATTGTCTTCTCTAGGCTTTCCTGTCTCCTCATGATGTGGCCAAAGACTTCAACTTTGTCTCTAGTATCCTTCCCTCCAATGAGCAGTCGGGCTTTATTTCCTGGAGGATGGACTGGTTGGATCTTCTCAAGTCCAAGGCACTCTCAGAACTTTCCTCCAACACCACAGCTCAAAAGCATCGATCTTCCTTCGCTCAGCCTTCCCTAAGGTCCAGCTCTCACATCCGTAGGTGACTACAGGGAATACCATGGCTTTGACTAGGCAATGGATCTTTGTGGCCAGTCTGATGTCTCTACTCTTCACTATTTTATCGAGACTGGACATTGCTCTCCTCCCAAGAAGGAAGCGTCTCCTGATTTCCTGGCCACAGTCTGCATCTGCAGTAATCTTTGCACCTAGAAATAC
Source organism: Anolis sagrei ordinatus (assembly GCF_025583915.1). Taxonomy (NCBI): domain Eukaryota; kingdom Metazoa; phylum Chordata; class Lepidosauria; order Squamata; family Anolidae; genus Anolis; species Anolis sagrei. Next base: position 1,564,728 of record NW_026844700.1, read on the forward strand.
AAACTCTGTCACGGCCTCCACGTTTTCTCCCTCTATTTTCCAGTTGTCAATCATTCTTGTTGCCATAATCTTGGTTTTTTTGACGTTTAGCTGCAACCCGGCTTTTGCGCTTTCTTCTTTCACCTTGATTAGAAGGCTCCTCAGCTCCTCCTCGCTTTCGGCCATCAGGGTGGTGTCATCTGCATATCTGAGGTTGTTAATGTTTCTTCCAGCAATTTTCACCCCAGCTTTGCCTTCCTCAAGCCCCGCACATCCTCGCATGATGTGTTCTGCATACAAGTTAAAAAGGTTGGGTGAGAGGATGCAGCCTTGCCGTACGCCTTTCCCAATCTTGAACCAGTCTGTTGTTCCGTGGTCAGTTCTGACTGTTGCTACTTGGTCCTTGTACAGATTCCTCAGGAGAGAGGGAAGGTGACTTGGGATGCCCATCCCACCAAGAACTTGCCACAATTTATTATGATCCACACAGTCAAAGGCTTTAGAATAGTCAATGAAGCAGAAGTAGATGTTTTTCTGAACTCCCTGCCTTTCTCCATTATCCAGCGGATATTGGCAATCTGGTCTCTCGTTCCTCTGCCTTTTCTAAACCCAGCTTGAACATCTGGCAACTCTCGCTCCATGTATTGCTGGAGGCTTCCTTGCAGGATCTTGAGCATTACCTTACTGGCATGAGAAATAAGGGCCACTGTACGGAAGTTTGAGCAGTCTTTAGCATTTCCCTTTTTTGGTATGGGGATATAAGTTGATTTTTTCCAGTCTGATGGCCATTCTTGTGTTTTCCATATTTGCTGGCATATGGCATGCATCACCTTGACAGCATCATCTTTTAAGATTTTAATTATTTACATTAATGATTAAATATTTAGATTATTTGAAACATTATTTATACATATTTATAGTAACTATTATTTATATTAACTAATATATATTAACATTATTATTATTATTAATGACACGATATAATTTGATAAATATTTATTACGTATATTATTATTATTTACATTAATGATTAAATATTTAGATTATTTATTTAGATTATTTAAAACATTATTTATATATATTTATATTAACTATTATTTATATTAACTAATATATTAACATTAGTATTATTATTAACAACACGATATAATTTGATAAATATTTATTACATATATTAACTATTATTTTCATTAATGATTAAATATTTAGATTATTTATTTAGATTATTTGAAACATTATTTATATATATTTATATTAACTATTATTTATATTAACTATATATATTTATTTAGTTTATATTATTTATTTAGTTTATATTAACTAATATATTAACACTATTATTATTATTAGTGACACGATATAATTTGATAAATATTTATATTTACGTATGTTAACTATTATTTACATTAATGATTAAATATTTAGATTATTTATTTAGATTATTTGAAACATTATTTATATATATTTATATTAACTATTATTTATATTAACTAATATATTAACATTATTATTATTATTATTATTATTAGTGACATGATAAAATTTGATAAATATTTATATTTACGTATATTAACTATTATTTACATTAATGATTAAATATTTAGATTATTTATTTAGATTATTTGAAACATTATTTATATATATTTATATTAACTATTATTTAAACTTATATATTAACATTATTATTATTAATGACATGATATAATTTGATAAATATTTATTACATATATTAACTATTATTTACATTAATGATTAAATATTTAGATTATTTATTTAGATTATTTGAAACATTATTTATATATATTTATATTAACTATTATTTATATTAACTAATATATTAACATTATTATTATTAATGACACAAATAATAACACAGATCCTCTATCCACTCCTGAATTAAGTCCGAACTTTAAGTCAAATGGATCTTAAAGTTCGGAGTAAAATTCGGAACAGACATGAAACGCCATTGAATAGAGCCGTATTAATTATCATTAATAATAACATGAATAATAATATGAATCCTCTATCCACTCCTGAATTAAGTCCGAACTTTAAATCAAATGGATCTTAAAGTTTGGAGTAAAACTTGGAACAGACGTGACACGCCATTGAATACAGCCATATTAATTATTATTAATAGTAACATGAATAATAACACGAATCCTCCATCCAGTCCTGAATTAAGTCCGAACTTTAAGTCGAATGGATCTTAAAGTTCGGAGTAAAACTCGGAACAGACGTGACACGCCATTATTATTATTATTATTATTATTATTATTATTATTATTATTATGGAGAACTCTTATTTTTTATTTAGGAAAAAATAACTATGCTAATAGTAATTATTAATTATTAATTAATTAATAACATGAATAATAACACAATTATTATTATTATTATTATGGAGAGCTCCCTCTACTGGTTTAGGAAAAAAATAACTATGCTAATAGTAATTATTAATTATTAATTATTATTAATTAATAACATGAATAATAACACAAATCCTCCATCCGCTCTTGAATTAAGTCTGAACTGTTAAAAATCAAATGGATCGGAGTAAAGCTCGGGACAGACCTGGCTATGCTTTCTTTCCTTCTCGGCACTCTATGCTCCTATAGAGGCCGCCTAGATTCGTATCGGCCTCGTTCGCCGCAGCTTCGCACTCTTTCGTCCTTTCGTTCTGGTAGCTGATATCCAAACAGAGGATAGGCCGGAGATGTCACTGCCTTGGTCCTTTCACTATTGTCTAGCCTGCTACTTTTGGACTCTTCCTTGCTGAGGTGTTCCTGCGAGTATCTCTGTGGATCTTAGGAAGCTATTCCTTAATTTAAGGCAGTGTCTTGGTAGCTGATATCTGTTCTGTCTTCCTTTCGCCCAGGACGGCCCTGATCCTGGCTTGCCAACAAGGCCACTTGGAAGTGGCGGAGCTCCTCCTCCAAAACGGGGCCGACGTCTCCGTCGCGGACAAGATGGGGCATGACGCCCTCCATTATTCTGCGCAGAATAAGAACAAAAAGCTGCGGCGATTGGTCCAGAACGCCCTCCGGAAGAGGAGGAAAAAAGGTGAAGGGCAACGGAAGGAAAGTTATGGGAGTTGTAGTTTTCCAAGGTCTTCGTCGGCCTCTCCGTTCAAACATATTTTTCCCTCTCTTTCCGCAGAACGAGGTCTCGATCTTTCGTCTGAAACCGTCTCCCAGGTAAGAAGGAATTGCTGTGGAAAATACCATATCGTTGGATATATGTTCCGGATTTTAGCCTGCCACTTTTGGACTCTTGCTTGCTGAGGTGTTCCTGAGAGTATCTCTGTACATCTTAATTTAAGGCGGTGTTTTGGTAGCTGATATCCAAACAGAGGATGGGCCAGAGATGTCACTGCCTTGGTCCTTTCACTATTGTCTAGCCTGCCACTTTTGGACTCTTGCTTGCTGAGGTGTTCCTGAGAGTATCTCTGTGGATCTTAGGAAGCCGTTCCTCAATTTAGGGCGGTGTCTTGGTAGCTGATATCCGAACAGAGGATGGGCCAGAGACATCACTGCCTTGGTCCTTTCACTATTGTCTGGCCTGCCACTTTTGGACTCTTGCTTGCTGAGGGGTTCCTGAGAGAATCTCTGTACATCTTAAGAAGCCGTTCCTTAATTTAAGGTGGTGTCTTGGTAGCTGATATCTGAACAGAGGATAGGCCGGAGCTGTCACTGCCCTAGTCCTTTCACTGTTGGCTGCTTCTTCACTGTTGGCTGCCACGGATGTCCGGTGGTACAATACCGGCAAAACAGTATAATTTCTCCAGCCTCGTAGGGTGTTGACATCCTGTAATAATGTGGCATGTCTCATTAAGAGCCACTTCCATTGTTTTATCATGGTGAGATGTGGTCTACACTGGGCATGCGTACTCAGCAGCAAGTACAAGGACAGATGCCGTCACTGTGTCTAGTTGTGAACCACAGGATATACCAGTCCACTTGCGTATGATGTTATTTCTAGCACTCACTTTTTGCTTGATAGTCAAGTAGTGATTCTTGTAAAGTCTGAGCACGGTCCAGAGTGACTCCCAGGTATTTGAATGTGCTGCAATGCTCCCGTGGGATTCCTTCCCAGGTCATCCTCACAGCTCAAGATGCTTATCCATTCTTAAAGTGAAAACCACACATCTGCGGTTTAGCTGGATTAGGAATCCACTGTTTTTCCATGTAATAGGCAGTAAGGCACCTAGAGCTTCGGAGAGCTTCTGTTCAACTATTTCAAAGCTCTCTGCTTGGGCGTAGATGGCACGATCGTCGGCATAGATGAAGCTCTCTGTCCCTTCTGGCAGTGGCTGGACATGTGTGTAGATGTTGAACATGGATGGAGCAAGCACGCTCCCCTGAGGCAGGCCGTTCTTCTGTTTCCGCCATCTGCTTCTCTGGCCCTGGCACTCAACAAAAAAGCTCCTGTTTTGTACTAATATTATTTCCAATATTTTCCATTATTTCTCTAGCTCCTCCAAGAACATTTAATAATAATAATAATAATAATAATAATAATAATAATAATAATAACAATAATAATGCCATTATTATTATTTGCAATATTTTCCATTTTTCTCTAGGTTCTCTATATAATAATAATAATAATAATAATAATAATAATAATAATAATAATGCTATTGTTATTCTTATTTGCAATATTTCCTATTATTTTTCTAGGATTCCCTAGGTCCAACAACATTTAGTAATAATAATAATAATAATAATAATAATAATAATAATAACATTGTAATTATTATTATTATTATTAGTAGTAGTAGTAGTAGTAACATTTTCAATTTTTTCTCTAGGTTCTCCAACAGTTAATAATAATAATAATAATATTTGTAATATTACTTGAATTTTACATATATTATTTGTAATATTTTCCATTTTTTCTCTAGGTTCTCCAACATTTAATAATAATACTAATAATAATAATTCTATTATTATTATTTGTAATATTTCCTATTATTTCTCTAGGATTCTCTAAGCCCAACAACATTTAGTATTATTATTATTATTATTATTATTATTTGTAATATTTTCCATTTTTTCTCTAGGTTCTCCAACATTTAATAATAATAATAATTCTATTATTATTTGTAATATTTCCTATTATTTCTCTAGGTCCAACATCATTTAGTAATAATAATAATAATAATAATAATAATAATAATAATATTATTGGTGTTAATATTATTATCATTATTTTCAATATTTTCCATTATTTCTCTAGATTTTCCATCTAATAATAATGATAATAATAATGATAATGCTATTATTATTTCCAATATTTTCTATTCTCTAGGTTCTCCAACAACATTTAATAATGATGATAATAATGTTGTTATTATTATTATTTGCAATATTTTCCTTTATTTAGACTTTCCAACATATAATAATGATAATAATAATAATGCTATTATTATCATTATTTCCAATATTTTCTATTATTTCTCTAGGTTCTCCAACATTTAACAATAATAATAATAATAATAATAATAATAATAATGTTATAAGTGATGTTATTATTATTATTTGCAATATTTTCCTTTATTTCTCTAGATTTTCCAACATATAATAATAATAACAATAATAATAATGCTATTATTATCATTATTTCCAATATTTTCTATTATTTCTCTAGGTTCAACATGTAATAATAATGATAATAATGTTATTTTTATTATTATTTGCAATGTTTTCCTTTATTTCTCTAGATTTTCGAACATTTAATAATAATAATGCTATTATTATTATTATTATTTCCAATATTTTCAAATTATTTCTCTAGGTTCTCCAACAACATTTAATAATAATGATAATAATGTTGTTCTTATTATTATTTGCAATATTTTCCTTTATTTAGATTTTCCAACATATAATAATAATGATAATAATAATAATGCTATTATTATCATTAATTCCAATATTTTCTATTATTTCTCTAGGTTCTCTAACATGTAATAATAATGATAATAATGTTATTAGTAATGTTGTTATTATTATTTGCAACATTTTCTGTTAATTCTCTAGATTTTCCAATATTTAATAATAATGATAATAATAATAATAATGATAATAATAATAGTAGTAGTAATAATGCTATTATTATCATTATTTCCAATATTTTCTATTATTTCTCTAGGTCCTCCAACAACATTTAATAACATGGCATGATCGTCAGCATAGATGAAACTCTCTGTCCCTTTTGTAGAGATAGATGGATAAAGACAGATCCATAGAGAGCGAGAGAGAGAGAGATAAACATAGAGAAATCGATATCGATAGGAAGAGATATTGATAGATAAAACATATTTGTGTTCGTAGTTCCTGTCGGAGAGCGGGAAAGAGACGGAGGTGAGCAGCCTCAGCCTCAACCTCAACGGCCGGAACGACGACGGCGACGACGACGGAGACAACGACAAGGACGACAGCGAGGAGGAAGAAGACCCGGAGCTGAAAGAGTGGAGGAGCCGGTACCGAGAGGAGAAGCTGAAGGTGATCCAGCTGGAGTTGTCTCTGGCCCAGAAGACGAGGGAGTGCGAGGCCCTTCTGGAAGGAGGCAAGGCCATGAAGGAACGAGTGTGGGACCATGTCCAGGAGATCAACCAGCTCCTTCCGGACGGAGAGGGCGAGAGCCACGGGTGGAACGAGCTGAGCCGGCGATACAGCCGGGACGCGACGGAGGAGGACTACTACCTCAACCTCTTGGCCGAACAAGTGCGAGAACTCAAGAGGAGGAAGGAGAGAGCGGAGAAGGAGAAAGAGGAGGAGATAAGGTCTTCTTCTCGGAAGGAAACGAGTCAACCTAGAGAGATCCAGTGGCCGGGAGTGGAAGACGAGGAGGAGAGGCAACGCCATGAAACCGAAGTCAAGGGTCTACAATTAGAAGTGGCCACAGCCCTCGAGGAGAAGATCGAAGCCCTGAAACGGGTGCAAGAGATGGAGGGACACATGGAGAACATGAGAGCGGTCATCAAGGTATACGAATCCAAGAAGAAGCACCAGAAAGAGGTGGAGGCCCGGGCGGCGGAGATGGAGGAGGAGAACCGACGTCTACACGAGATGTTGGCAAAGAAGCGTCTGGACGGAGATCCTCAAAAGGGGTTCTCTGCATTCTTAATGGAGATGGAGGCAACGTACAAGGAAACATGGAAGGAGAACGAAGCTATGAAAGCAGAGAACGCGGCTCTGAAGCAAGAGGCCGAGGAGACCCTTGGGAGCCGCCTCCTGTTCCAAGCGGTGCCATCAGGAGTGGTGAAGAAGGCCATGTTTGCTTGGAAGAAGGCCATCGAAGGTCTCGAAGGCGCCTTGGATAAGGTGGAACGAGCTCATTCAACGCTCCTGGAGAAGGCGAGAACGCTTCGGGAAGATGTTTCATTAGAAGATGTCAACAACGGACACCATGTCGAGGAGAACATCTCAAAGAACGAGAATGTGGAGGTCAGCGTATTCAACAAGGGACACCATGTTGAGAAGAACATCTCAAAGAATGAGAATGTGGAGATCAACGTCATCAACAAGGGACACCATGTTGAGAAGAACATCTCAAAGGACAAGAACGTGGAGGTCTGCATCATCAACAAGGGACACCATGTTGAGAAGAACATCTCCAAGGACAAGAACGTGGAGGTCTGCATCATCAACAAGGGACACCATGTTGAGAAGAACATCTCAAAGGACAAGAACGTGGAGATCTGCGTCATCAACAATGGACACCATGCTGAGGAGAACATCTCAAAGGACACCGAGAAGGCCCACAACGGGGAGGTCAAGCTCAGGCTGAAGCCTAGCTCGACTGAGGGCAAGGCCCGTCCGTGCCGGAAAAGTTCCGACTTGGAGAAAGAGGTGTGGGACCTCAAGAAGAACAATGGCCACCTCGCGACGGAGTTATCCCGACTCAGCAAAGAACGGGAGAAGCTACAACAAGAACTGAGAACCTTGTACAGTCCTAAAGAAGGATCTCGACAACTGGAACTGACGGAAGAGCTGAAGCGGAGGGTGGAGTCGTTGTCCAAAGAGCTCTCGGCCGAAAAGGAGGTCTCCGAGAACTTGCGGGTGAAGCTGGAAGCTCAGTCGGAGGAAACAGCGGCCATGAAGGCCCGCTTCCTGGAGAAGATGGAGGCCACCCGCCTCTTCGGGGCCGAGACCCTCAACAGCTGCATCTTGAAGGAACTCCACTGGAAGCTGGACAACGTGGCCAAGAAGCAGAGCAAGGCTCTACAGCTGGTGTCCGAGATGGAGGAGGAGAACCTCAACCAAAGCTTCCACCAGAGCGAGAGGACGGTGCCGGACATCCCTGCGGAAGCCCTGGACGCCGTGGGAGACAACTCAAAGGTCCGGCAGATGTTGGTCGAGTTGGAGGACATCCTTCACGAGCTGAAAGAGGCCTTGAATGGTGCTGAGAAGAACGAGGTAGTCTCCAAGTTGAAAGGTCTGGTGGACCGAATGGTGGCCACGATGGCCGCCCTGCGCCAGGAGGAAGAGGAGGCACTGAGGAAGCACGAGAAGGTCCGCGGGATGCTCTCCGTCCGAGCACAGGTCTTGGCCGAGGAGCTGGCCACGCTCCGGGATAAGTTCGAGGAGGCCAAAGGTGAAGCTGGTCGCCGGGCAGAGGCCCTCGAGAGCGAGGCGCGGATGAACCGGGAGCTGCTGGCGGAGATGGCGGAGCGCGAGGAGGAAGTGGAGGAACTGAGGGGGAAGTCCAGGAGGATGGAGGCCACCATCGAGAAGCTGGGCAAGAAGGTGGAGGAGGTCTCCAAGGCTGGACAGGAAAAGGAAGAGAAGGTAGGAACCATCTCTGTTGACTCACAAAGCATTATTGAGTTTGGAGGAACATCTAGTCCAAGTCTCGTGATAGACATCGCATTGTAGAACTGGGAGGAGTTCCAGGGAGTCATCTACGATCATCTAGTCCAAGTCTTCTGATAGACAAAGCGGTATAGAGTTTGGAGGGACCCCAAAGGTCATCTAGCCCAAGTCTCGTGATAGACATTGCATTGTAGAACTAGGAGGAGTTCCCAGGGGTTATCTACGATCATCTAGTCCAAGTCTTCTGATAGACAAAGCAGTATAGAGTTTGGAGGGACCCCAAAGGTCATCTAGTCCAGGTCTCCTGATAGACATTGCATTGTAGAAGCAGGATAGACCTCAGGGAACATCTACGATCATCTAGTCCAAGTCTTCTGATAGACATAACATTAAAGAGTTTGGAGGGACCCCAAAGGTCATCTAGTCCAGGTCTCCTGATAGACATTGCATTGTAGAAGCAGGACAGACCTCAGGGAACATCTACGATCATCTAGTCCAAGTCTTCTGTTAGACAAAGCAGTATAAAGTTTGGAGGGACCCCAAAGATCATCTAGCCCAAGTCTTTGGATAGACATTGCATTGTAGAAGTGGAAGGGACCTCAAAGGGCATCTCAAAGGACCCCAGAGAACATCTAAGATCATCAATTCCAAGTCTCCTGATAGACATTGCATTCTAGAACTGGGGGAGGGGGGGTTCCCAGGGGTCATCTAAAATCATCTAGTCCAAGTCTCCTGATAGACATAGCATTATAGAGTTTGGATGGACCCCAAAGGTCATCTAGTCCAGGTCTCCTGATAGACGTAGCATTGTAGAAGTGGGAGGGACTCCAAAGGTCATCTAAGGTCATCTAGTCCAGGTCTCCTGATAGCATTATAGAGTTTTGGAGGGACCCCAAAGGTCATCTAGCCCAAGTCTTCTGATAGACATCACAGTGTAGAAGTGGGAGGGACCCCGGGGGTCACTCTAATCCAAGTCTCCTGCTAGACATAGCATTATAGACTTTGGTGGGACCCCAAAAGTCATCTAGTCCAAGTCTCCTGATAGACATTGCATTAAAGAGTTTGGAGAGACATCAAAGGTCACCTAGTCCAGGTCTCCAGATAGACATGGCATTGTAGAAATGGGATAGACCTCAGGGGTCATTTAAGATCATCTAGTCCAAGTTTGGAGGGACCCCAAAGGTCATCTAGTCCAAGTCTCCTGATAGTCATCGCATTATAGACTTTGGAGAGACCCCAAAGGTCATCTAGTCCAGGCTTTCTGATAGTCATCGCATTATAGAGGTTGGAGGGACCTCAAAGGTCATCTAGTCCAAGTCTTCTGATAGACACCACAGTGCAGAAGTGGGAGGGACCCCAGGCGTCATCTAAGGTCATCTAGTCCAAGTCTCCTGATAGACAATGCATTAAAGACTTTGGTGGGATTCCAAAGCTCATCTAGTCCAGGTCTCCAGATAGACTTTGCATTGTAGAAATGGGATAGACCTCAGGGGTCATTTAAGATCATCTAGTCCAAGTTTGGAGGGACCCCAAAGGTCATCTAGCCCAAGTCTTCTGATAGTCATCGCATTATAGACTTTGGAGGGACCCCAAAGGTCATCTAGTCCAAGTCTCGTGATAGACATCGCATTGTAGAACTGGGAGGAGTTCCAGGGGGTCATCTACGATCATCTAGTCCAAGTCTTCTGATAGACATGGCATTATAGAATTTGGAGGGACCCCAAAGGTCATCTAGTCCAGGTCTCCTGATGGACATTGCATTGTAGAAGTAGGATAAACCTCAGGGAACATCTAAGATCATCTAGTCCAAGCCTTCTGTTAGACAAAGCAGTATAAAGTTTGGAGGGACCCCAAAGATCATCTAGCCCAAGTCTGCGGATAGACATTGCATTGTAGAAGTGGGAGGGACCCCGGGGGTCACTCTAATCCAAGTCTCCTGATAGACATAGCATTATAGACTTAGGTGGGACCCCAAAAGTCATCTAGTCCAGGCTTTCTGATAGTCATCACATTATAGAGTTTGGAGGGACCTCAAAGGTCATCTAGTCCAGGTCTTCTGATAGACATCGCAGTGTAGAAGTGGGAGGGGTCCCAGGGGTCATCTTAGATCATCTAGTCCAAGTCTCCTGATAGACTTAGCATTATAGACTTTGGTGGGACTCCAAAGCTCATCTAGTCCAGGTCTCCAGATAGATATAGCATTCTAGAAGTGGGAGGGAACCCAGGGGTCATCTAAGGTCATCTAGTCCAAGTCTTCTGATAGTCATCGCATTATAGACTTTGGAGGGACTCCAAAGGTCATCATGTCCAAGTCTCGTGATAGACATTGCATTGTAGAACTGGGAGGAGTTCCCAGGGGTCATCTACGATCATCTAGTCCAAGTCTTCTGATAGACAAAGCAGTATAGACTTTGGAGGGACCCCAAAGGTCATCTAGTCCATGTCTCCAAATAGACATCGCATTGTAGAAATGGGATAGACCTCAGGGGTCATTTAAGATCATATAGTTCAGGTCTCCTGATAGACGTAGCAGTATAGAGTTTGGAAGGACCCCAAAAGTCATCTAGTCCAAATCTCCTGATAGACATTGCATTCTAGAAATGGGAGGGACCCCAGGGGTCATCTAAGATCATTTAGTCCAAGTCTCCTGATAGACAAAGCAATATAGAGTCTGGAGGGACCCCAAAGGTCATGTAGTATAAGTCTTCTGATAAGTCCCTCTTGGGAGGGACCCCAAAGGTCATCTAGTCCAAGTCTCCTGATAGACATTGCATTATAGAGTTTGGAGGGACCCCGAAGGTCATCTTGTCCAAGTCTCCTGATAGACGTAGCATTGTAGAAGTGGAAGAGACCCCAGAGAACATCTAAGATCATCAATTCCAAGTATCCTGATAGACATTGCATTGTAGAACTTGGGGGGTTCCCAGGGGTCATCTAAGATCATCTAGTCCAAGTCTCCTGATAGACATAGCATTATAGAGTTTGGAGGGACCCCAAAGGTCATCTAGTCCAGGTTTCCTGATAGACGTAGCATTGTAGAAGTGGGAGGGACTCCAAAAGTCATCTAAGGTCATCTAGTCCAGGTCTCCTGATAGCATTATAGAGTTTGGAGGGACCCCAAAGGTCATCTAGCCCAAGTCTCTGATAGACATGAAGTGGGAGGGACCCCAGGGGTCATCTAAGGTCATCTAGCCCAAGTCTCCTGGTAGATGTAGCATTATAGAGTTTGGAGGGACCCCAAAGGTCATCTAGTCCAGGTTTCCTGATAGACGTAGCACTGTAGAAGTGGGAGGGACTCCAAAAGTCATCTAAGGTCATCTAGTCCAGGTCTCCTGATAGCATTATAGAGTTTGGAGGGACCCCAAAGGTCATCTAGCCCAAGTCTTCTGATAGACATGAAGTGGGAGGGACCCCAGGGGTCATCTAAGGTCATCTAGTCCAAGTCTCCTGGTAGATGTAGCATTATAGAGTTTGGAGGGACCCCAAAGGTCATCTAGTCCAGGTCTCCTGATAGACATCACCATAAATTTTCTGTTTTATCTCAGTTCAAGAAGCTGTTGAAGGAAACGGAGAAGCTTTCCAGCGAAATCTTGAACCTCCGGAGCGAACGCACCCGCCTCCGCCTGCAAAACGAGGTGAGATAAATATGGAAAAAAATAAATAGAATAAATAGAATAATGATGATAATAATAACAAATGCAGGAAAAATAAATAAATAAATAAATAATGCAGGAAAATTTATTATTATTATTGCAGGAAAAATAAATAATAAGAAATGCTGGAATAATAATAATGATAATGATAATAATTTTCCTGCATTTATTATTATTATTACTATTATTGTTATTTATTTTTCCTGCAATTATTATTATTATTAATTTTCCTGCAATTATTATTATTATTAATTTTCCTGCAATTATTATTATTTACTTTTCCTGCAATAATAATAATAATAATTATTATTATTATTATTATTATTATTATTCGTGCAATTATTATTATTATTATTATTAATTTTCCTGCAATTATTATTTATTTTTCTGCAATAATAATAATAATTGCAGGAAAATTTATTATTATTATTATTATTATTATTATTGCAGAAAAAATAAATAATAATAATTGCAGGAAAATTATTAATAATAATAATTGCAGGAAATAATAATAATAATAATAATAAATGTTGTTGTTGTTGCAGGAAAAATAAATAATAATAATTGCAGGAAAATAAATAATGATAATAATTGCAGGAAAAATAAATAAATAAATAAATAAATACAGGAAAATTAATAATAATAATAATAATAGCAGGAAAATTAATAATAATAATAATAATAGCAGGAAAATTTATTATTATTATTATTGCAGGAAAAATAAATAATAATACTTGCAGGAAAATTAATAATAATAATAATTGCAAGAAAAATAACTATTATTAATAATATTTATTTGTAGTAGTAGTAGTAGTAGTAGTATTTATTTTTCCTGCAATTATTATTATTTATTAGGATAAATGAAATATTCACAGAATATTCAACAGCACATACACTAAAACTGGAACGATACAGTGTCGATTAGCAGAATTAACAATTAATTGAAAATCCAATTGGACATATAAATAATTTATCAATTAGTTTTCCACCATACACATTTAATAATATTAATATTCCTAGAATGCAATATATTCCTATTTTTCTGCAATATTTAATATTAATATTAATAATATTTATATCAATATTTATCCTAACAGGTGGCCCAGAAAAACCATCAAGAGATTGTGGCCATTTACCGAACTCACCTGCTCAATGCGGCCCAGGTAAGACTCATATTATTATTATTATTATTATTATTATTATTATTATTATTATTAGTTCCCATATTTCCCATTATTTCTCTCTGTTGGAGGCAAGTGGGAATGTTTCAATCAGCACTGAATGGCCTTGCAGCTTCAAAGCCTGTCTGGTTGCTACCTGGAGGGGAATCCTTTGTTGGGAGGTGGAATGATGTCCAGGGTGGGAGAAAGAACTCTTGTCTGTTGGAGGCGAGTGGGAATGTTGCCATTGGCCAGCTTGATTAGCCCCGAATAGCTTTGCAGCTTCAAAGCCTGGCTGATTCCAGCCTCCCCGTAGGATTCCCCCCAATCTTTGGTTGGAAGATGTTAGCTGGCCCTGATATGCAAACCCCACTTGCCTAGCTTCCAACAAACCTCACAACCTCTGAGCACGCTTGCCGTAGATGTGGGTGAAATGTCAGGAGAGAATGCTTCCGGAACACGGCCAGGCAGCCCGGAAAGCTCACAGCAAACCAGCGATTCCAGCCATGAAAGCCTTCAACAAAACATTTACTACTAGTAGTAATAATAATGATAATGCTATTATTATTTCCAATATTTTCCATTATTTCTCTAAGTTCTGCAACTATATTTAATAATAATAATAATAATAATCCTCATCATCATCATTAAATACTGAACCTAGAGAAATAATAGAAAATATTGGAAATAATAATAATAATAATAGCATAATTATTATTATATAAAAATAAATAATATTTAATAATAATAATAAATGTTATATATAATAATAATATATAACATTTATTATTATTATGTAATATTATATGAATTATATATAATATTCTTTATATTTAATAATAATAATAATCCTCATCATCATCATCATTAAATACTGAACCTAGAGAAATAATAGAAAATATTGGAAATAATAATAATAATAGCATAGTAATAATTAAATAAAATAAATAATATTTAATAATAATAATTAGTGTTATATATAATAATAATATATAACATTTATTATTATGTAATATTATATAAATAATATATAATATTATTATTTAATAATAACAATAATAATAATCCTCATCATCATCATTAAATACTGAACCTAGAGAATAATAATAATTATATAAAAATAAATAATATTTAATAATAATAATTACAAATGTTAATGTTATATATAATAATAATATATAACATTTATTATTATTATTATATAACATTATTTATTTCTCTATCATTATTATTATGCTATTATTATTATTATTTCCAATATTTTCTATTATTTCTCTAGGTTCTCCAACAATAATTAATTTAATGCTATTATTATTATTATTTCCAATATGTTCTATTATTTCTCTAAGTTCTGCAACTATATTTAATAACAACAACAATAATAATAATAATCCTCATCATCATTAAATACTGAACGTAGAGAATCCTAGAGAAATATTGGAAAATATTGGAATAATAATAATAATATATAACATTTATTATTATTATATAATATTATATATTTTATATAATTATTATTATGCTATTATTATTTTTTCCAATATTTTCTATTATTTCTCTAGGTTCTCTAACAATATTTAATTTAATGTTGTTATTATTATTATTATTTCCAATATTTTCTATTATTTCTCTAGGTTCTCCAACAATATTTAATAATAATGATAATAATGTTAATATTCATGTTATTATTATTATTATTATTCTTTGAAATAATAATAATATCATTATTATACATTAATATATGTTTTTTGTGATACAAAAGCCAGGTTATAGACTTCATTTGCTTTGTCAGTATAATAAATAATAATAATAATAATAATAATAATAATAATAATGATAATATGTCTCCAATTTAGGGCTTCATGGACAAAGAGGTGCATGAGATGCTGCTGCGGATCCTGAGGACGAATGACGACTGATGGGCGGAAAAATAAATAAAATGAGATTAAAATAAAAGTCAGGCCTATGTCCAATGTTATTATATATATATATATAGTATTAAATGGCTATGTGTCCCGTGATAATGCGTACTCAGCACCAGCATAGCAAAGCGCAAGGGCAGATGCCGTAACTGTGTCTAGTTGTGAACCCCAGGTTTTGCCAGTCCACTTTTGTATGATGTTGTTTCTAGCACCCACTTTTTGCTTGATGTTCAGGCAGTGCTTCTTGTAGGTCAGAGCACGGTCCAGAGTGACTCCCAGGGATTTGGGTGCGCTGCCATGCTCCAGTGGGATTCCTTCCCAGGTAATCCTCAGAGCTCAGGATGCTTCTCTGTTCTTAAGGTGAAAGGCACATGTCTGTGTTTTAGATGGATTGGGGATCAGTTGGTTTTCCCTGTAATAGGCAGTAAGAGCACCTAGAGCTTTGGAGAGCTTCTGTTCAACCATCTCAAAGCTCCCTGCTTGAGTGGTGATGGCACCGTCATCTGCATAGATGAAGATGTCTGTCCCTTCTGGCAGTGGCTGGTCATTTGTGCAGATGTTGAACATGGATGGAGCAATCATGCTCCCCTGAGGCAGGCCGTTCTTCTGTTTCCGCCATCTGCTTCTCTGGCCCTGGAACTCAACAAAAAAGCTCCTGTTTTGTAGCAGGTTTCCTATGAGGAGGTGTGACTGATCATTTGTATAAACATTAAACACGACGAACTCTATCAATGGGTCGCAGCATTACAAAGGTTGAGAAACACTGACCTAAAGCTTCGGGGAGCTCCTATTCAGCCATTTCAAAGCTTCCTGCTGGGGTGGTGATGACATGATCGTTGGCATAGATGAAACTCTTTCTCTCCCTTCTGGCAATGGCTGGTCATTTGTGTCGATGTTCAACATGAGGAACTGTATGACTCTTCATTACGAAGGTTGAGAAACACTGACCTAAAGCTTTGGAGAGCTTCTGTTCAGCCATTTCAAAGCTCTCTGCTTGAGCGTTGATGGCACTGTTGTCAGCATAGATGAAACTCTCTGTCCCTTCTGGCAGTGGATGGTCATTTGTGTAAATGTTAAACATGGATGGAGCAAGCTGGTTTTCCCTGTAACAGGCAATAAGAAGCTTCAGAGAGCTTCTGTTCAACCATCTCAAAGCTCCCTGCTTGAGTGGTGATGGCACGATCATCGGCATAGATGAAGCTCTCTGTCCCTTCTGGCAGTGGCTGGTCATTTGTGTCGATGTTGAACATGGATGGAGCAAGCACGCTCCCCTGAGGCAGGCTGTACAATATGCTTCTCTGGCCCTGAAACTCAACAAAAAAGCTCCTGTTTTGTACTATTATTATTTCTAATAACTTCCATTATTTCTCTAGTTCCTCCAAGAACATTTAATAATAACAATAATAATGACATTTTTAGTATTATTTTTTGCAATATTTTCCCTTTTTGCTATAGGTTCTCCATTTAATAATAATAATATTATTAATAATGCGAGTATAATTGTTATTATTTAATAATAATTATAATTATTATTATTTGAAATATTTTCCATTTTTTCTCTAGATTCTCCAACATTTAATAATAATAATAATAATAATAATAATTTCTCTAGGATTCTCTAGGTCCAACAACATTTAGTAATAATAATAACAATAATGTCATCATTATTATTAGCAATATTTTCAAATATTTATCTAGATTTTCCAACATTTAATAATAACCTGAGAGGGCTGTTTGCG
This sequence comes from Anolis sagrei ordinatus, assembly GCF_025583915.1. NCBI lineage: Eukaryota > Metazoa > Chordata > Lepidosauria > Squamata > Anolidae > Anolis > Anolis sagrei. The sequence goes on from NW_026844700.1 coordinate 1,582,000, forward strand.
GGCCGCTGCTCTTTACCATCTGGGCCTTACCATCTGAGAGGGCTGTTCGCGGGCCCTGGCTACCTGGGCCTTCACCATCCTTTACCACCTGGGCCCTACCACCTGAGCAAGCCGCGTGCAGACCTTTTTGTGCCGACCTTCTGTGTTGACCGAGATTGCAGTTTTTTGTGCTGACCTTCCTGTGTTGACCGATATTGTAGACCATCTTGTGCTGACCACCGCCGTGTTGACCATCTCCGGAAGACTGAGAGACTCATTCGCTGTTACATCAGCCGTCCATATATTACATCTTGAATCATAATAACTTTACCAACTGAGATTACTGCCAACTCATTAATACTGTGTTTATACAGGGTTAGTCAAAATGAATAGGCCAATAAGAAAATTAATTTTAGACGAATGTATGTTTGCTGTAACCAAACCACAGCTACGTAGCGACAGATAAACTATCAAAGTTTTTTTTGAGCAACACACATGTACGTTAATGCCGCTAGGCGTCGCTAGGGGTCGCTGTTTTCAAAATGGCGGAATCAAGCAAAGAGAAGGCGTTTTGTGTGATGACATTTGCTAAAACAATGTCAGTAATTACGGTCCAGCGAGAATTTCAAGGGTTAGGGTTAGGGATAGGGTTAGGGATAGGGTTAGGGTTAGGGTTAGGGATAGGGTTAGGGATAGGGTTAGGGATCGGGATAGGGTAGGGTTTGGGATAGGGATAGGGATAGGGTTAGGGTTAGGGTTAGGGATTAGGGTTAGGGCTAGGGAATATAGGTAGAGGTTAGGGACTAGGGATAGGTTTAGCGTATACAGGGAATAGTAAAGGTTGTACAAGCGGAGCATCTAGGGTAATTTCCTGAGAATAGAGCAGCCCATGATGGACAAAAAAGAATATCCTAGATAGAAGTAATAGCAGTATAAGCGACCTAGGACGACTCACGAGCAGAGTGCGAAGCACGATGGTAGAAGGGTAAAGAGATTATAGGGAAGAGAAATAAGCTGAGCCGACCTAACATTGAGAAGTTTAGCGAGACATAGGATAACAGACACCCCCCCCCACCGATAGCGGATAGGTTAGGGTTAGGGATGATAGGGATAGGGATAGGATAGGGATAGGGATAGGGATAGGGATAGGGTTAGGGTTAGGGTTAGGGTTAGGGTTAGGGTTAGGGTTAGGGTAGGGTTAGGGTTAGGGATAGGGTTAGGGTTAGGGTTAGGGTTAGGGTTAGGGTTAGGGTTAGGGTTAGGGTTAGGGTTAGGGAGGGTTAGGGTTAGGGTTAGGGTTAGGGTTAGGGTTAGGGTTAGGGATAGGGTTAGGGTTAGGGTTAGGGTTAGGGTTAGGGATAGGGTTAGGGTTAGGGTTAGGGTTAGGGATAGGGATAGGGTTAGGGTTAGGGTTAGGGTTAGGGATAGGGATAGGGTTAGGGTTAGGGATAGGGATAGGGTTAGGGTTAGGGTTAGGGTTAGGGTTAGGGTTAGGGTTAGGACCTCAACGAACACCTTCCCAGACGTTGCTGCATTCGATGCCATTACGTCGGATGTGCTGCAACGGATGGGGAATGAACTGGACTATCGCTTGGACATCTGCCGTGTCACACGGGGCGCCCATATCGAACATCTCTGAAGGTGAGACAAAACTTTGATAGTTTATCTGTCGCTACGTAGCTGTAGTTTGGTTACAATAAACATACATTTGTCTAAAATTAATTTTCTTATTGGCCTATTCATTTTGACTAACCCTGTATATTGCTTAATAGCACTCTAGTGTTCCGATCTACCTGCTGCTAATTGGTACTAAGAACTTAATAGAGCACTTTAAGGCGCCTGCCTCCTTTGCTGCTAAATCGAACTAGCACTTACGCTCCCTCTCCCTATCCCTCCATGCTGCACTTTAGATAGCGCTCAGAGCTAGACGTGGGTATTTGTTGCACTTTAAGATCCTGCACCTTACGATGTCCTAGTGACACGTAGCTGTGACGTCTTTGTATTTGCACTTGAAGACTCTTGCACTTTATGAACTATCTAACTATCGCAGCTGGGACGTTTACTACACTTTACTACGATCAATCTTACTGAAGTGTACTATTTCTACCCATGTGGTTCCCCATTCCCCTGGTGGTATTGTCCCTGATATTAGTGACTAGTGGAAGGGGCAAGGGACGAAGTGGGCTGGAGTCCGTGGGTAACAATGAGGTGGGGAGGGAGGAGAAAGGGAAGCAAGGGAAGTGGCAAGAAAAAACGCCAACAAACCAAACAACTACCAACGAAACAGAAATTAAGACCTTGGACCTGGACTGCGGCATGGAGGAGGGGAGGTGTTCCACGAGCCGAGGGGCCCCCATAGAGGTCGTGGTGGGGAGGGGGAGATGCGGGAAAAGGAGACCTCAAATTCGGCCTAATTCGGACCACTTACCTACATTAATAATTCCAAACCGGTCTCCTATGGTAAATTGGTGTAACCAGGTTGGCGGGCCCTCCGGACTGAAGGTGGTGCTGTTGAACGCCAGATCTGTCAACGGAAAAACGACCTTTATCCAGGATCTAATCCTGG